>JAYKKM010000381.1:970000-1293705 GCA_035772405.1 Chrysogorgia sp. JL179-B06
GTCTGTTAATTCATCCATGTTTCAAACTCCACAGGATTTGACACGAACTCCTAACACCTTTCGCTGGCTCAGCTAGCCATAGTTCCTTTCCGCAAACAAAAGGTTCTTTAACTTGGGAGAATGTTTACTGTTTTACTGTAGGTCATTGTACCGTTCTGAATTATCAATCAAAGGCCAACAATGATCAACAATATGTTTTTTCTGTCAAAATGCTTGCACTACCAAACTGTCCTTTAAGATATTTTTTTATAAACTCGACAGAAATCGTTGACGTTTAATGGCTCTTGCGATGAAAATTAATTGATTGATTGGACGTAGCAGTTAATAGCTCACTAATCTATATTCGCATATAATTGAAAATAATGTAATAGTAGGCAGACTAGCAGGCTCCTCTTCCCCACCCTAATTTAATCCTGCATTACAGGCGAGTTCGATTCAGATTACAGTGTTCAGATGAATGGATGTCTTTGCATACTTTCAGGTTTCATATCCACCCACCAATAATACATAATACACTAGAAATACGTATACGCATTAACCCCTCGCCTGGCTGTCCTATCAGTCACAATTTTTATATTATTTATTTCAAAGAATATGTTTCGCAATTAGAATGCCCCCAGTACCCCTCCGGTTATGTACTACAATAGGAAAATTAATCGGCCATGTTATCACAAGTAATAAATTTGGCATTTCACTCGATTAAACTACATGTTCTAAGGACCCAGGTAAAGGAAAATTTCGAGTGTTGGAATATATACGTTTTAAGACCAAACGGGGACCAGTTGCGAACTTAAACGAAACTTAAACGGATCACCCAAAAGGCAAGATTATCACCCTCGCCCCATGTCAATGTCCAAAATTTTTTATCAATCAAATTTTCTATCAGGATCCAACATTTTTTAATACACTTAGCCAAGATATTTGTGATGCCTCAACTGTTGCTTGCTTCCAATCTAAATTGAAAAATTACCTTCTTTTTTCTACGTACACGTGAACAGTTATCTTTTTAGTATACATTTCGTAACTAATGAACGGATTTTGATGTAATATTATTATAAAAATGTATTTTCCTCTCGTACCGCTCACGCTGCTAATTTATATATAAAATTAAGTAAAAAGGAAACCCAAATCTTATAAGCCTTTTGGTTTCTTTTTGGGCTACCTTGCCAGTTATTTATGTCTTTGTCTATAATTTTTAATTTTTATTGCTGGTAAATAAAATTGACTTGACTTGACTTGGGTGGCGCACCAGCGGATATTTAACAATTATTGGATGAGGTGAAGCATGACATCGAGAATTATTAAGGCTGATGTTTGTGTTATCTGCCAAAGTCGAAGGCTGAGGCGGATAACACAAACCGAGGCCTTGATAATTCTCGATATCATGCGAAAACCGAATCCAATAATTGTTTTATTATGCATAAGAAGTGCTAAAGCAATGCGTTTGAGAATCTTTGCAAAGAACCCGCCATTTTCCCATTTTCTTTCACCGTAAACAAGCTGGCAACAGCAAGCTAGCAACAAGATATTGGAATAATGATGTCATAGCTACACTTTTTGAACCATAATATTGGAACATTGACGTCACATGAAGCTGTATGCCAAGAGTCAATCAAAATCGAGATAGAGTAGAGAATCCATAATTCATGACTGATATCAAATAAATATAATACATGGGTGTTATATATGAATGTATGTATGTTGTAATTCGTACCTTTTCTCTTCTTTAACAAGCAACATAATCCTATTCAAGACTGTTATAAAAACTTGCAGATCTTAAGAAAAAGAAAGCATTTACTTCAGATGCTGGAGTGTCTCCAATTAGTAAAAAATTATTCAGCGTGCTCTATCGAGTTTCCACTGGAATAACGAAGCCTCTTCCATACTATATAAATAATATGTAATTTCTTTGGAAATAGACTGTAATTCCAATTTACATACTAATTGTAGTTTGACATACTATGTAAATTGCATGCCTTCTTTGTAAAAATTTTGTAAACTGTTTGTAAATTCACAAGGTTTCTCCTAATACTTGTTAAACTGTTTGTGAATAGTTTGTATCTAGTTTGTAAATTACTGGGATTTGTTTGTAAATAGTTTGTAAATTACTGGGAAGTTGTTTGTGAAATACGTGTAACTTATTTCAAGTTTAACGTCCTTGAAAACCCTGCCGGCAGATTACAAACGTATTTAAATTCCTGACATAATCGAAAATTATACCCGATTTTACATACATTTTTTTATCATGGCAACGACAATGTTTCAGCAAATTTATGCTAACTATTTACAAATAAGTTGCCAGTAATTTACAAACTATTTACAAACGAGTTTCCATATTTTACAAACTATTAATTACAAATAAGTTGCACGTATTTTACAAACAACTTCCCAGTAATTTACAAACTATTTACAAACAAATCCCAGTAATTTACAAACTAGATACAAACTATTGACAAACAGTTTAACAAGTATTAGGAGAAACCTTGTGAATTTCCTAACAGTTTACAAAATGTTTCATACAAGGAAGGCATGCAATTTACATAGTATGTCAACTACAATTAGTATGTAAATTGGATTTACAGTCTATTTCCAAATAAATAACATATTATTTACATAGTATGGAAGAGGCTTCGTTTTTCCAGTGCGCGTCAGTGGAGTCGATCACACAGGATACGGTTACCCTATTAATCCGAGCCAGAGGCACATGTTTTAAGCCCTCGACTATTCAGTTTATCACTCTTAGCCTAGGGCCTACAATTTAAAATCGTTTTCCGAGAAGACCCGAAAGTATTACCAATTGCTGGTGTTGTTGCAAAGGCAGCACCTTCTCCTCAATTATTATAAGACCCTGAGTGCATGGTGGTCCGACTCAAGATTGAACCCGGGTCTTCCAGCTCCTAGACTAACCACTAGACCACAATGGTTGGTTTTATTTCAGTATAAGGTAAAGTTTTTCGATAAATCAATTAAATTAAATTGAAACTATATTAAAATGCAATTTATAGCAAACAAACTTGCTGCCAAAATCGTTAAAGGTAAATCCACAGCATGGAATGGGAATCTATTAAATACGATAATATATAAATATTATATATATCAGACATCGTTTGACGCTACTCTGGCTTTAAAAAGTTTTTTGAACGTAACTTTAAAAGTTACTGTCCATGACCCATCGTTTCGATACTCCAATCCCATCTAGTGTCTTCATCAGGAGTGATCGTTGTAAAGTTAGGACCCTACTTATACCTTCATAGAACTGATGATGACGTTATCTATTAACAAGATGCAAATAAGCTTCTGGTAATAAACCACCGTCATCGCGATTCAATGGGGCGTGGGCGCTATTGATATACCAAGCCTCCAGACAATGTCTCTGATGGTACCGCGGATTAGTGGTGGTAATAATCTGGATATTGCATTGGGAAAGTTATTGCAATACCCAGTTTGAGCTATCCTCTTCACAAAAGAGAACAAAATAAAACAATTCACATCTTAATCCCTTACCATGTCTTTCTTTCGCATTTCCTACATCTTTTTTCAACTTTCCATATTCTTCTTTTAAAGCTGTAACTTTCTTTCTTTCCTCTCTTAAATCGTCTTCCATCTTATTAACGGCCTCCTCGGTTGTTTCAGCCTCGATGCTTAGCTGTTTCACAATCTCGTTAAGTCTCTTCGCTTCTTTAAAGTTGTATTCTGCAATAAAAGACAATGAAGAATTTCAAGCAAGATATGAAACACGAGGAAGAGTGTTTCATCAGGATATCCAAACACCGAGACTTTTGTTGAAAACCGAGGCGAAGCGCCGAAGCCGAGGTTTTTTAACAAACTTCGAGGTGTTTGGATATCCGGATGAAACACTCTTCCGAGTATTTCGTATTACATCTCAAACAAATCAGCATTTTAAGAGAAAATCTAGGTGAAAGTTGGCTTAATTTATGTAATTTCTTCCTCTGATATCCAAACCACCGTCTCTGTGCTGATTTCCTTTGTTTTCGGATCATGAATTATTAGTTTGAGATAGATCAAACACGAGTTTGAGTGTTTCAAACACGAGAAAAAAAAAAGAAAACTGAGTGGCGTAGCGCCAAGGTTTTTATTGTTTTCGAGTGTTTGGAGTCCCCTGATGAAACACGATAAACGACGTGTTTGATGTTTCTTCTCAAACGAGTATGCATATTTGTGTTTCAATATGGAGATTAAGAAATGTGATCCAGTTCACCAGCAAGTTTCCTTCCTATATTTTCATACCAGTTGCTGCCATCTTTTTTCCTTTGTCAAGTTCTGGCACTTTGCTCTTGATTTCGTCCAATCTTTTCTTCTTCATCGTGATCTTTTGCTCCATGTTAAAAACCTAAGATTTCGGCATAAAAAAGATACTTAGGAATGCTCGTAAATCCAAATAGGTTCGATAGCCCAGAGTCTAACTTAAAACATGACGTATTGTGTGTTACAATTAGTCTATTATTGGCAGAGCTGTTCTAATAAGCCAGTTCGTAATGTCGACTGCGTATCAAAATGACGTGTTCTGCGTCGGGATAAAACTTATTTCAATTCATAACATCAGGCTAAAACCACAATAGACATTTGAATTTCTATTTACACTTGCAAATTCGTTATACTGAATTCCCCAGCCTGATGTTATGAATTGAAATATGTTTTATCCCGACGCAGAACGCGTCATTTTGATGCTCAGTCGACATTACGAACTGGCTTAGTGCATACCTACGGTAGAATGCTTCGGCGGATAACACAAACTGAGGCCTTGATAATTCTTCATATCATGCGAAAACCGAATTCAATAATTGTTTTATTATTTATTTAAAAGATTAACTTTATCAACTATTTAACAACTGCATCGTTGGAAAAACGTGATAGCGTGCAATATTAGTTTTTCATATTGCACCAGGTGACGTCAATCGTGCAATAATATTTTGTCATATTGCACCATTGATGTCACAACTCCATATTTGGTAGGGCAATGAGTTGATATGACGATTTCACCGTTGGCTGTTAGCCAATCAGCGATCACGAATTTCTTAGTAAATAAATAATAAATTTATTTATATCTCAGTAGTTTGTTCATACAATTTTGGAATCTAATATATAATTGTGACGATAGAACAAAAGGCTATTGTGTTAGCTTTTACCAGCTGTTGTGGTCTAGTGGTTACCACACATGTCTATGAGCTGGGAGACACAGGTTCAAATCCTGGGTCGGACCGCCACTCAGGGTCTTAAAAATAATTGAGAAGAAAGTGCTGCCTTTGCAATAATATCAGCAAATGGTACGACTTTCGGGTCTTCTCGGATAACGACCTTAAATCGTAGGCCCTCATAACCCCTATCAATTGGGGTTTTAGCCTGTTGGGGTATTCCGTTCACCAAAGAGTGACAAATCTAACAAACTAAACTAAATTAAACAATAAACCTTTCGTCAAACAGGGTGCGTTTTTTTTGTGAGACACCTGTTACTTTAGGAAACATAACCTAAGTAGTTATTAAAATGATCTTTCCAACGAAGGGCCAGATTGACAACAGTCATCACTCAGGTTGTCGACTCAATTGAGGTCTAGGCTCTTGTGTCCGAGGTCCTTCATCAACGAGAACCAGGTGTTCCAGCAGCGAGGCTTTGGCCTGTTCCTTGTCTTGGTGGTGCGGAAAAATATTCTTATATTTGGGTCGATAACACTGATCTCAAAAATAGGACTGGATTGAGCTTTCTATTGTATCATCTGATGAGCTGATTTTGAAGCTTGCATATTTGCATAATGTAAATTAACGAGAGATCATTAGAAGCTCCGAGTTTGCAAGCAAATCAAACTGTGACGCTCGCGAAATAGGTTTAGTGTCTGGCCAATATAGTTTCTTTGTTAACATTAAATGCATAAAATCTTGAACCTAATTTGACGTCTCGTATTAGGCTTCTCTCACTGGATAATTAGAGCCAACGGCGGCCATAACTAAGGAGTAAATCTGTAGGTAGGCCATGAATCGTTTTACCCAGTAATTTGAAAAATGTCTTCTGGTCCTCTTTATAGTAAAATTATTTTATTTTGTCAATGGTACTGATGAGCACATAATCCAACAAAAAACCTCATAGGATCCTCAGTTGGTCCCTTTTGAACTATTTTTTATTCGCGACAAGTACTCGCAGTAAATATAACCAATCAAAACAAATTATGTCAACATTTTAAATCATTGGTAATTCATGGGAAAACTGCACAAACGAAATCATTGTCGTGTCGATGGTTGATTTGCATAGATATTGAAGGAAGAAATGCATGAATTAATCGAAAACTTTCACCTCGATTTTCTCGTAAATACCGATTTGTTTGAGGTGCTATATCTGAAACACTCAGAAGAGTGCTCCACTAGGATATCGAAACACCTCGAAGTTTGTTAAA
The DNA here is from genome assembly GCA_035772405.1 of Chrysogorgia sp. JL179-B06. Classification (NCBI taxonomy): domain Eukaryota; kingdom Metazoa; phylum Cnidaria; class Anthozoa; order Scleralcyonacea; family Chrysogorgiidae; genus Chrysogorgia; species Chrysogorgia sp. JL179-B06. The sequence goes on from JAYKKM010000381.1 coordinate 976,405, forward strand.
AAAGCTCGACTATCGCTTCATCAGTCTTGAAACCCCGACAGATATCTGGATAATCGGAGATCGACCATTAGTATGAATTAGGATATATAACCGTATTTCTTTCTGTATATACTAAATAACTATAGTTAATAAGAACTAAATCGACATTATTTCACATTTTAATGGATGAAGTTGATAATAATTCTGATTTATCGTAGGCATTGCGCGTCATGCAAGAACTCAAGTAATGTAAATAAAGATGTTTTATATCAGGTAGTCTTGAATAAAGATGGTCTTACCATTGCCTTAGTATACCTTATAAGGATGACCTTATACTAAATCTATCAAAGTTTAAGTGGTTTCAATTAAAACACAATAACTTGGCTAACCTTGGCCAGCTAAAACTAATTAACATGTCAACCGTGACGCATTGCACGCTGGATGGTGAACTAATCCGTAAATATCATGTCAATCCTTGATAGAAATTACTCATTTCGTCTTTTAATTGAAAGAAGATATACCTTAGAAAGTAATTATTACGGCATTTTTCACAAAATTCAACGTTTTCTTGACTTTCGTTTCGAATTATGTCAGTCTTGACTGACGCGAAGCGTGGAAGACCAAGTGACGAGGTTCAAACCAAAAAATCAGGTTCTGAGTCGACGTATTTGGATTGTGGATGAATAAGAAAGCCTCTCTAGGGTTTTCTGAGAAGACTCGGCGAATTTCCGGAGTATTTTCCACGTCAAGTTGGCAACGAAGCACTTCAAAACACTTCGTTATTGTACGGAAAGATAAACACAAACGCGCTGAATGCACGACGTTTGACACTCTTTAACAGAAATTTCAAGAGAGATAATAATACTGCAGATATGATAAGAATTCTTATTTTAAGACAAGAGGTATGCAGCTTGTCAAAAAGACAATGATAGATAATAGGTTTAAGGTTTATGCTATAAATAAACTAGATAATATTTCAGGCGCCTGTTCAAGTAGTGTCGCCGTTCCAAATACAGGAACATTTGGCAATCGACTAAAATATAGAGTCGATATTTAACACTTCAATTCTCAGAGTTATACATGCTGCTAATGCTAATGGCTAATGTATTTCACGAGAGCATTCTCTCATGAATTGGCTTCTGGAAATTCCGCTTTTTACGACAGCAAGTTCCAGGATTGATTTCAGCTTATGACGAATCTTGGAGTTTTTGGTTGAGTGAAACATCAAGGTTTTACATGGGTTGTCGTTTTCTCTCCTAATAATGTGAACTATACCCATTTCCTTTGCTGTTGGATGTAAAATTCTTTGATGGATGGAGTTTTGACAATATTGAATGGTTGTTCATTGGTAACAATAAATCCCCACTCGACTTCTTCATCTTCTTCCTCAACTGTGGTGGCATCAGTTTGTTGTTTTCCTTTTATCTTCTTGGGTGGGTTTTTCCGCTTGAATCCATTGTTTATCATACATCTCAGGAAGTAGTGGTATGTAGTCTGTATCTTATCAATTTCTGACTAAGTGGGTCGCCAAGCATGACATCCATGCTACATTAATCTTGATCTAACGAGACCATTTAGGAAGATGATCCTTGTTGAAAGGGCGACGCTCTTATTGGTTAGCATTTTTCGATGTTGAGCGAAAGCACTTGCACTGTTGCTTCGATGATCGATCTCTCTCCTTCCAATGTGCATATCATTGAACGTATTCCATACTCCAAGGTACTTAAAAATCTTCGAGTTCTGGATACAGACATCATTCATTTTGATTATCTGCTCTGGATAACGACCATCTATACTTTCATTCTAATTCCATATCATGCTCTCAGTCTTTCCAGTATTTATTATCAGGCCATATTTGCTGAATATCTCGTGGAAGATATCCATCATTTTCTGAAGTTCTTTTTTCGACCAGCTATGAATCCCGATGTCATCAGCATAGCCTCCTTCGATGTGGTTATATATACCATTCGATGGAGCTTTACCTCTTTGCTTTCTGTTGGTAGCTTCTATAGAGATGAGGAATGGTATTTCGACCTTTCCAATGCCATTATGGTCACATTTGTTCTTGTAGACTCTCGGCACATAATCGATGTAAAGATTGAACAAGTTTGGACTTTCACTGCCGCCTTGTCTAACCCCTGATGTAGTTATGAACTGGTCTTTTATTGGATCTTCACTGGCTATATATAGTCACATGTACTATTTATTGTATACAGACTCTCAAGAATATCCATGTTGGTATTTGACTGATTTATGAGTAACCTGTTCTTGATCGATTGGAACAAAAACGTTCTGTTTACTTGATCAAAGGCAGCTGACAGATCCACATAACAATCTCTTGTAGCTGCTTCATCAAGAATATGTCATTATTACATCCATTTCCGCTTCTGAATCCGAATGTACAACCCCCCTGCCTATCCTAGTAGATCAGATTAAAAATTTAATTATTGCAAGGAATATATTATGTTTCGTGGTCCCAAGTACCCCTTCCATCGCACATCGCATATTAATTTGTGGATCACAAATCGCTGTTTCTTCGTCGATTTTGAACGTTATCTTGGTCAATATTTTACCGATTTCAATTCTGAAAACAGATTTGGAATCACCGAGTCTAAATATATAACATACCCTCGTGTATTTGTAGATCACAATCATTACCAGAAATTGAAGACTAATTTACTTATGGTACTTAGAAAGTGGCGTCCCATTTTACATTGAATTACGTAGAGCGAAAATATTAAAATGAAGATTCTGCTTATTGAGTAGCTCGTCTACTCTCTAAGACAGACACCTCTCTAACCTCTTAATATACGCAACAATTTTTCAGATTTTCAAATTATTCAGTTACCGGTGTGATTAGATCCGTCAAATCTACGATCCGCCAAATTGTGTTGAAAACAGCCAACAAATAAAATAGGCTACGCGTCATTGAGTTGTTGTCGGATTTTGTTTGATATTCTCAAAAGCGTTTGGTGAAATGTTCGAAAGTCGATAAAAGAACCTGTATCTAATATGTTAAAATTTGAATACTGGGTAATACTGTTAAAGTTTTATACCAACATTTTAATAATCACCAAACTTGTAATGACAACAGGACAATGGGCATTTTAAAATTGCAGTCATTGATAGAGGCACAAGTATTGACGAAAGTTATCTCTAGAATTTGTTAATTGGCATATCGTAGATTTGACTCGTTTGATTCGTTAGATTTTATTAGTTATACATGAAGTAGTTTTTATTTGATAATGAAATGTAATTAGTTTTATAAGTAACTTGAGTAACTTTAAGAATGTATTGTTGTAAGATCCTAAAACACCTTTATTAATTATTATTATTATTATTATTATTATTATTATTATTATTATTATTATTATTATTATTATTATTATTATTATTATTATTATTATTATTATTTCTAGACATAGAGCAGACGTGTGTTAACGCGCTCTGTACATGTCCTCAGTTTCAACGAAAAATTTTACTTGAATTGACACACTAACGTCGTATATTGATAATTTTATTAATATTGAATCTAAAATGATTCGTGCAAGCCTACTTGCACTGTTCGCAACCCTAATAATATGTGGATTTTGTGGTAAAGATTTCGTATCGCTGGGCAGACACTCATGGCGCTGTAAAAGCAAAGTGAACTATGAGCAAGAAACCACCACGGATGATACTCCAACAATGGAAATGCCAGCACAAGAATGTCTGCCAGTCATATCGTACACAGCTGTTAAATGTTGCTGTGGTAAAGTCTGTAAAGGACCTCGCGGCCTCAAAATGCATCAACGAAGCTGTCGAGTTATTGATGACCTTCAAGACGAACTACAACAGCAAATGACAGAAGCGTTAAATGATCAACAAAATGAGGACAACGTAGAACAAGACGATGCTGAAATTCCAACTTCGTATTGCAAAGAAAACTTCCCTATCCTAAAAAAGGGAATTAAACTACCGAAATCGCCATTACAATGGTCAACCGCTAACGACTTTTTCAAACTGACCTTTTTAAACCACCCAATCACACCGCACGATTTGAATAACAACATCAACACCATGGCAACAGTTATATACAACTACTTTAGCGAAAATTTTGGACACGTTGATAACCACAACGATGTAAATTTGAGAAAAAAGTATGCGAAATCCTCGGTCAAGGACCTGAAAATCGCCTTAAAGAAATTAAAATCAGAAAACGGAGAAGTGCTAGAAATCAAATTCGTAGCCAAGAAACTGCGCAACCTTCTTAAACCTAATAATGCCGATCAAGATAACATCAACAGTCAAAAGTCAGCGGAAATTGATCATGACAGTGTAATTACTAAAAACTTCTGGGGTTACGTTAAAAGAGTTTTTAAAAAGAAAATTTGCTCACTTCCATCATTTAATATGGCTCAATGCACATCATACTTCACTAAGACATTCTCTGCCATCAACCCAAATAAAGCGTTCAGCATCCCAAGCTGGATTCCAAAATTTGCTTCACCTCAAAAGCCATTTAATCTCGACCCCCCGACCTATCAAGAGATTACCAATGTCATCCGTAAAATGAAACCGTCTGGCTCACCATGTCCACTTGACGAAATATCTATAATCTGTTTTAAACGCTGTCCCTACTTACGTTCCTATCTATCCGACATAATCCACTCAGCCTGGTCTCACGGCGCTGTCCCTTCTGATTGGAAAAAAGCATGTACAATACTTATACACAAGAAAGGAGAGACAGACGAACCAGCAAACTTTAGACCAATAACACTTGAATCCATTCCACTTAAAGTTTTAACATCGTGCATTCGCAATAAAACATTTCAATTTCTTGCGGAAAACAAGTATATAGAACGGAATATCCAAAAAGGCTTCACACCAAAACTTTCCGGAACACTAGAACATACAGCTCAGATGGCGCATATAATCAACAAAGCGCGCACAAAACAACGATCTCTCGTCATAACATTACTAGACCTAAAAAACGCATTTGGTGAAGTCCATCATAACCTTATTCACGAAGTCCTTGATTTTCACCATATCCCTGATCACATAAAGAATCTCATTAGTAGCCTCTATACCGATTTCAAAACTTCCATCATCACAGATGAATTCAACACCCCATTCATCACTGTTGACCGAGGTGTGCTCCAAGGCGATTCTCTCAGTCCTCTCTTGTTCAATATGTCGTTCAATACTTTTATTCAACACATCAAGTCTGAAAAATACGGTCAACTTGGCTTCCGGAAACCAAACGACAGTACTACCTTATTCAACCCAATCCACTGGTTACAATTTGCAGACGACGCTGCCGTTATCAGTGGTCAAGAAAAAGAAAATCAAATGCTTCTCAATCGCTTTACGATCTGGTGTCAGTGGGCCAACATGATTATACGTGTGGATAAATGTTCAACATTTGGCATTAAAAAGGATTCAACAAAATCGGTCCAATATCTCCCCAAACTGTTTGTAAATAACCATCTCGTACCACGTGTTGAAAATGGGAAATCGTTTCGTTACCTAGGCCGCTACTTTGACTTTAATATGTCCGAAGAAAATCACAAATCTGAGCTACACGACACACTAACCGACATCATGAATGAAATTGACGAACTGCCATTACATCCAAAAAATAAAATTATGTTGTACAGCCGCTACGCACTTGCAAAAATCTCTTGGCACTTCACTGTTTCTGACATAGGTAAAACCTGGGTGAATGAAAAACTAGATGGTATTGCGTCGAAATATATACGGAAATGGCTTGAACTTCCCATCTCAGCAACACTTAGCAACGTCCTACTTCCTCGCAGTAAGTACGGTCTAAATATCATTCTCCCTTCAACGAAATTTCTTCAATGCCAAACTGTTTCGCGAAAAGCTTTAAAATTATCACCAAATGAAGAAATTAGAAACCTATGGACTGTCACAAGTAATCACAAGAATGTGCAATACGACAAGTACAAAAACACAAAGGACGTACTAAACACTTTCAGAAAAGAACACGAAGAAAGGCTTCAACATCACCTTATTTCACAAGGTTCATTCTTTTCCAACATCATTAAATATTCGACTCTCTCGTTCAACTCCACATGGTCCTCAGTCCAAAGCAAACTCCCTAAGAACATATTTAACTTCACCATCCGATACATCAACAACACGCTTCCGACTCGCAAAAACCTTGTGAAATGGGGAATATCACCTACATCTGACTGTTCATTCTGCTTGCAACCTGAGACCCTACTTCACGTCATTGCTGGTTGCCAAACATACCTAAACGAAGGGCGGTTTACTTGGCGACATGACTCTGTTTTAAATTTTATTGCCTCCTCACTCAACTCCGTACAAAATTATAGCCTCTACGCTGACATACCTGGCTACATCAGCCCATCTGTTCTCACCGGAGATAGATTACGCCCCGATCTTTTGGTAACAATCGAAAACAAATGTATATATATTCTCGAACTCACAGTCGGATTTGAATCCAATCTACTCAATAATGCCACCCGTAAGAGACAGAAGTATCAGGAACTAATTACGGAACAGAACAACAATTATGAACAAGTTAAATTTGTGAATCTGTCCATCAGCTCACTCGGAGTCTTCAGTCAACCATCATTAGAATTTATTGAAATGCTGAAAGATCTCAAATTTGACGAACGTTGCCGAAAGTACTTCATGAAAAGAATAATTAACATTTGTATAAGAACCTCATACTATATTTTCTGTAAACGTAACAAAACCTGGGACAACCCAACACTAATGCAAAACTAATATTATATATCATATATATCGTTAATTCAAGTAGACATTGGTGAACTACCTGTAAAAGAGAGGTTTATCATTGTAGTATATATCAATTATGAATAAATAAAGTTTACATTATTATTATTATTACTTTAATGTCATACTAATATTTTTATACCATATAGTGTTAATTCAAGTAGACATTGGTAAACTACCTGTAAAAGAGAGGTTTATCATTGTAGTATACGTAAATCATAAATGAATAAAGTTTATTATTATTATTATTATTATTAAAATGCGGTGAGCAATAACCAATGTTCTAAAACATACCTTCATCATCTAATTAATGTAACCTTAAAGTGCCCATAACCTCAAAATGTTTTATTGTCTTGTTTGGAAGAACTTTTAAAATGATAAAGTAACTTCTTTTGAAGATTTTCGTTTCTTTGCTTTCTTTTTGAGATATATCAGTTTGTTTGATATGCAAATGTCTGGAATTTCGTCAAACATGCATAATGACTTATTGGAGAAATGTGTATATCTCTTTCATTCTCGAACGGAATCCTTTAAAATCAAGAAGTTTGGTGTTGTAGGAGAAACGCACACATGTGTTATTCACACTTTAGTGTTTTTATTTCATGAACGCAAAGATATATAACATTCTCTGATAACTCATTATGCATGTGTGACGAAATTCCAGATATTTGCATATCAAACAAACTGATATATCTCACAAAGAAAGCGAAGAAGTGAAAATCTTCAAAAGAAGTTACTTTATCAGTTTAAAAGTTCTTCCAAATAAGACAATAAAAAATTTTGAGGTTAGGGGCACTTTAAAGCACATTAGCAACATAAATCACAATTACAAATTTTTGACTTTATGATTAACAAACAGGTACAAAACAACAGCACTAATTTTGACCAAAGACAATCCTGTCATCCGCTATCTTGTTCTAATACTTTGCCTAATTAACTGGAAAGTTGGTGACGTCACACCCAGGGTAAACCTGATGAAACTACTCTGTGGGTAGCCGAGTTTCTGCGGAATGCTTTTTAAAATGGTGTGGTTCAATTAAAAAAGGAAGACATTCGCAAAAATCGAGTTTCAAACTTATAAAGACACGAGGAGGGCTAGATAAAAATTTCGCTTTACTCCGGTTGTGACGTCACACGCATATCGAAAATACATCCAAGATGGCGGACAATGATTCGGGTTAGCAACTTTGACAGTGTAATTAATACGCTTTACGAGCATTTTTACAACCTCAAACTACTATATTCCGGCTATTTAAGTTACGTACTTTGATCGAAAAGATACTTTTTTGTTGCCAATGCCCTTTAAAGATCCTGAAACCCACACGCACATGTGCTCTAAACCTTTAAGACACCCCCCCCCCCCCCCCCCCCGCTTTTTACAACAATATGCCGAATCTAATGCAAATAAGATTTGCAGTTACCTCCAACTCTAGATCTTGTAACTCCGTGGCCTTCACTTTCTCTAGAGCTCTCAAACTATTCAAAAATAAATAACTCTAACAGATTGCAAAGTTTAACGGGAAATCTACGATCCTTCTGCAGTACGTATGAGAATCTGAAATACGTAAGTACACTAGTATTTTTTGAAGGTTTTTCTGTGCAAGCTGTGTTAAGTTTTCAATACTCTGAGCTCCAGACAGGACCTCGACAAGTAAAAAAAGTAGAGTGCTGCGTAGACAGTGTTTTGGATATATAGCAAAGTGAAAAGGTGGTAAACTGCCAAGATTTTTAGTAACGAAATAATGACGTTTCGAGCGGAGCCCTTCATCAGAGTAAGACAAGATGAAATAAAATAAATAGGGCTTATATATATACCAAAAGGGTGTCACAAGTAGAAAGTAGCCAATCAAATACACGGGAGCTAATAATTAATGAGATGCGAAAATGTTAAATGATTTGCTATTTTTACAGTCGATCAGCAAACAGACTGAGGGGGAGGGAGAAATGACAGGTCCAATATTCAAGGGGGCTATGGGATAGTAAAGTGGTAAGAAACCGAAAAACTTGAAAAGGAATGAAACACTGATCTCAAACTGGATTGAGCTTTCTATTGTATCTGATGAGCTAATCTTGAAGCTTGCATCACATTGTATAATCTCCTATGTAATAATCACAAGGACAGCGGGCTTTATGTACGTTCGTCTTGACTTGTTGTTATTCGAAGAATATTAAAACCAGAAAGAATCATTAGATTATAGTCATTATTATTTACATATTTGCATAATGTAAATTGACGAGAGATCATTAGAAGCTCCGAGTTTGCAAGCAAATCAAACTGTGACGCTCGCGAAATAGGTTTAGTGTCTGGCCAATATAGTTTCTTTGTTAACATTAAATGCATAAAATCTTGAACCTAATTTGAGGTCTCATATTAGGCTTCTCTCACTGGATAATTAGAGCCAACGGCAGCCATTACTAAGGGACCAAAGTCGCAGTTAAATCTGTAGATACTGTAGGCCATGAATGGTTTTACCCAGTAATTTGAAAAATGTCTTCTGGTCCTCTTTATAGTAAAATGATTTTATTTTGTCTATGGTAAGAGCACATAAACATCAAAAAACCTCATAGGATTCTCAGTTGGTCCCTTAGTAATGGCGGACTTCCGGCTTCATTTTCTGAACAATAGTTGCTCGATCCAGTCTTCTTTCGAGATCAGTGGAATGAAGGTGCATGAGCTAATAATAAAGTTCCTCGCAAACTAAAATAACAAAAAAAATTGTTCTCTCTCTCACTCATGCTGTCGGTCGCGGAGCGACAATGACTGCTTTCATGACCATTTGTTTCACACGCAATCTCCAAGCGTCACGTTGTCGCGCTAGAGCTGTGCAAGAATCTAGTTGAATGTCGCGCTGTTTCAAGTTTCTTTTTATAGTGACTTTATATCGGAGGCGAGGGCGGCCTCGTCTCCTTGTTCCATCAGATAGCTGTGAAAACTGTAGTACCTGCTTTGGAAATCTATATCGGATGGCATGTCTCCCGTCCATAGCAGGTTTTTTCTAATAAGGTCTTCCATAGAAGGTTATAGGCCTGTTCGCTCTAGGACATCCTTGTTGGTAACTCTGTCCTTCATGATATATTCATTATCGATCTTGCGTGTCCCGTCATGTAGGCGCGCAATTTCGTTACCTGGATTCGATAGACTGTCCAGGCCTCTGCTGCCCGTATACAGAAGCTGCATTTCACTCTGGTGTTTATATGATGATTCGTGCAGAGTCACTGGTTCAGTCTTCCAAATGCGACACTTGCCTTCGCCTTCGAACTGTTGAAATGGCGGGCTACAGGTTTGTCAACATCATCCTCACGGAAAAAAGATGTTCAGCAAACGTGTCTGAAAGGCGTCGCCCAGTTTCATCAATGTAGATTTTGGGGCATTTATCGCAAGAAATGCAATAAATTATGTTGGTGGACGTGCATGAAAAAGTATGTCGGATTGTGTGGTCGGATTTGTGAACACACGGCACGACTCGTTCCAGGTTTAAATATCGCATGTGCAGCTTGTTGGTTCGAGTCCTGTCTGGAGCTCAGAGTTTTTCTGAGTATTGACAACTTAGCACAGCTTGCACAGCAAAACCTTTACAACTTTAAAATTCACTTTATCAACATACTTTTTCAAACTGGTGGTTTCTTGTTCAGTTAGTTCAGGAAGAAAGATGTCTGAGATATTCTTGTCCATTTCTTTTTGACATGCTTCGACCATTACTTCTGACTCTGTTCTCTTGGCGACGAGATCACTTGTGTTCTTTAAAAGACTTGAAAATGGTATAAAAATATTTATTACAAGGCTGAGCGTGTTCTCAGGTTCGTACGCCAAATAATGAGTGCTGATTGGTTCCAAGGACCACCGACTGACTCGTACCCAGTCGTCTCTCTATCTCTACAAGGGCGGGCAAACCGATAGGGGTATCTAGTACGTATCCCTTATAAGAGGCGCAAATAGAAGGCATTGACGAGCAAATAGAGTGAATTAACCAAGCCCAAAACAACAAAGATCCTAACCCTAACCCCCGGCTGTGTTTTCTGAAATTGGGGGTAAAAATAAATCTCTCGTTGACTTGTTTTTCTCAATACATTTTTGAGGGCTTCTTTCGTCATTTTGGGTTAATTCTGCAATTTGTTTCCACAAGGAGTTAACTATTTTGCCAACATTTCGAATAGCCAAAGTAGCTGATTCTCAAAGGTCTGTGTTTAATTAGAAATTACAAGTGGAGTTCATATGAAATTACTAACTTTAGTTTATTTCCAAAGTTTCAGTATTCAAATCAATTAAGTTAAGAAGATATCACAAGTTGAAGTAAGAGAGTTTGTCCAATTTCGACGACATATTTGCTTCTCAAATATGATGTGATCACTGAGTGCTTCTATCTCGTATTATGCCTAAGAAGCTCCTCTACTTTCCCGCATGAGGAACTAAATAGTTTATTTCGACTAATTATCCTGATCGCCATCAACACAACTCCACTGCCGATAAAGAAGCACTCAATGACGTCATATTTTCAAAACCAATATGCTGTCAAAATCCTCCAATTTTCAACTTCAAATAGCCATATCTTCTTAATTAAATTGATAGGAATGCTGAAACTTTGGGAATAAACTAAAGTCAGTAAGATCTTTCATATGAACTACATTTGTATTTTGACTGGAGTACCCGTTTAATGTTGGCCATGCAAAAACTAACAATTTTGAGAATTTGCGTAGCAATTTCAACCAGTTTACTGATCACTTTCCTTGCTGCAAACTTTCCTTGGTACAGACCTTTCTTCTTTATCTTTGTCTTGAATAGCGGCGGTTTCTATATCTTTTTCTTGGTCTTCAACTCTTTCCTATAAAATTGACAAAATAAATATATAATACGGTAATGTTTTGAGTAATTCAAGAAGACAGACTCGTTTCCACAAAACTACAACCACTTTCCTACTGGTACGAGTATCTCGACTTACTATTCTTCTTTAAGGCCATCAATATTATAAGCGATATCTTACCCGAACGTCTTGTTCCCTTAAGGCTTACTAGATCCTCCGCAAATGTCAATGCAATCTCATTCCGTCAACGTAAATGTAAAACAACTACTTTCAATTGCTCATTTCTTATTAGAACAACTAGGACTTGGAACTCTCTCCCTGAACACTTAAGGCTAGATCATTTAAATTAAAAAAAATTTAAGAAATCACTATTAGACTATTATAATTATGCTTTATTATCCTGTTACAATGTTGACGATCCTCGAACTTGGAAAATTATCTGCCTGAAGTGCAACACATCGCGAAGCCTCACTGAACCCATAACTTGCTGTTATTAGTTATTATTTTTGTAAGGGCCCACTGTAATTGGTGTTTAACTGTTGTGGTGACCCTGCTTCTTCTATGTATTTTTAAGACGCGAAGCTAAATAAATAAATAAAGATGTAACTCAAGAAATAATTATTGTATCGACTTGAAATTCGCGATGACGATTGATGTTATGTTATAACAATAGAGATTTTAGGATGTTGGTGACGCTGTATATATGTAATGCCCGCCACTTTGGCTATATTCCAGAACATCAAAATCACAACAAAATTACAAGATCAGTGGATCCAAATTGTCCACAATTTCAATTTTAGAAATCCAAAACTCTGACTATCAAATATCAAAAGCCACTTATACTATTAGGAAAACAAGGATCTTCATGTTATTAGACCCATTATCATGCAGTAAATATATCACTCTAACAACTTTAAAAATACATTACTCAATTACTATCGTTCTGCTCTAGAAAACAATTATACAATGTAAATGACGCTCGCTCGTGGAAATTGGAAAATAATTTGCCTTAAATGTAACCAGCCATGTGATTTAACTTTTACGCAGAGAATGCAAACTTTATATATGTTACCGCTCTGCTATATATGACAGAGAAATTCGAGACTTATATGCAATACTATGTTAGTTTTATTAATCACGACAGTTCTTATACTTAAAGTTCCGTTATGTAAAATAAGTACATTCTGAAGGGCTCATACTTCAACCGGACTGTTCATTTATGGAACTCAGTGTGCAAAACAGCTTCACCTACTAGCTTCCTGACATTATCTAGTTTTAAGAACTTTCTTCGTCGCACTTATTCGTCCTTACTTCAGTTTTTGATGTAGACACGCCATGGTCTCTTGTTCGCGTGACTGCCCTTGTCACAGATATTAATTAGTTTTTCTTATGTCATTGTTTTTTATGTATATTTGTATATAAAGGGCGTGTCTCGTTCGCACCTTTTCCATTGAGTAAGGTCGCAGTGCTCTAGAAGAAGGTCTGTGATTGGTTAGAAGCTTTCTGTGATTGGTTAGGATCTCCTGTGAGATGGGGGAAATGAGTCGTAATTTTAACCAATGACAATCGACGTTCTAGAGCACTGCGACCTGACCCTTTCCATTTGGGTTGTATACTTGTATGTAGTTTTGTTTAATTTTCTCAATTGTAATTCAAGATAAAACGCATTACCAATTTAGCTTTCAGCATCTCTTCCTTCGCCCGTATTTTGTCATTTGTTTCTTTCAACTTTCTTTCCAAAGGTTCAAATTCTTTCCTCGATTCATTCATTTTATCTTCTTCATGTCGTATGGCTAACTCCACCCCTTTCCTATCAGTTTTCAACTCCATCAATCGTTTTTCCATCGTTTCAATCTCAGCCTCCAAGCCTCTCTGTTTTTCCACCAGCTCTTTCTTTCTGTCTTGAAAAATCTCGAGTTTTGTATTAATTTTCTTATCTAACTGAGCTCTGTCGCTTTCCGCGTGTTCTTTGTCAAGTTGAAGATGCTCAAGAGTTCTGTTGACTTCGTCTTTTTGATTTTTGAGTTCTTGTTCTTTCGTATCAATCTCTCTGGTGCACTTCTGTCTGTGTTGTGTCAACAATTCATTTTGTTCATTCTCCAAGTCGTGATATTTTGAAAGTGCCCACTCGTGAAAATTTACTTCTTTCTCCTTAAAAACGTTGGCGTGATTCAAATACTCCCGAACCTGCATTACATGGCAAAAACAAGAATTAGGTAAAGGATAAAGCCGAAACCCAATCCATTATTTGAGAGAATGGGAGTGCACCGAGCCCGCAGGGCGAGGTGCAGTCCATTCTCTCAAATAATGGATTGGGTTGAGGCTTTTAGACTTCTTAAAACCCAGCTTCCATAAATTAGTTTTGAAATGAATTGATGCATTTGCACATCTAGTGCTTAGTAATGTGTAACAAATAATGAACATTGACTGAGTAGAAGTATTCATGTGAAGTTGTTGAGTGCGAGTTTGTAAACAAATGGCGGAATCCAGTGAAGGCGATGAAGTATTATTTATAACTCAGTCAAGATGTTTAGTATAGTAAGATGTGGGAAGTGATACTGATGGTATTTTGAGTGGATTGTAAGTAAAAGACATACATTGGAATTGAATTAAAAAGGATTTTTATGTGTTAATGTTATGGATGATGCATAACAGCGTCCATTATTAGACGGTTGTGCAAAATAAGACAAATATTTGGCGATAAGAGGTTGGGTAACAAAGTTTAAAACAAAAGAAATAAAATACTTTAAATCAGTGTTTAATGTCTAATAGTTATAATAATAGTGATACAATATAAAACATAGAGATTGCTTGTTCAAAGACATTGTCAGGTTAAACCTCTTGTTAAATAATATTTTAGATAGACATATTTTCATGTTTATAAACAGTAACACAAACTTGAACTTCCTTAGAATATTGTAATGATATCATACTATATACGAACGAATATTTAACACTAAAATAACAGATAAATATCTAAAGGTTATGACAAGAGCAAGGACGAGACATTAGACAAAAGGCGTATATAATTATATGATATACATGTATGCAGTATAACATGTATATACTTGCATCATCTAGTTACCACAATGGTGGAGGCTATTTCAGATACCTTGAAGCAGATCCGCCCCAGTGCTTTCATTATTTCACCCGGTCATATTCAAATCAGGCCGGGCGCCTGATTTGAATATGCGCTAAGATGGAACATAGTTAATATATGGATGGAAGAGAACGTTGAACCTACTCGAGTAAATATTCACCATATTATTGATGAAAAAAATCCATTTTATGGCTACGTCGACACAACAGAAGCGCTCGATGTTGTAAGAGATTACGAGCTCGGAACAACAACGAAATTCGCAATCTACAAGAAGACAAAAGCATTTGGAAGTCCACGACCACCACGTGCTTCGTGCGCAAGCTTGTGTATTAACTCATGTAAACGATTTTCATTATTCTAAATCAACTATGGTTACACAATTCCAGAATATAAATCGAGGAGCAGTTTTACATCAGCTTCACTTTGTTTTTCTTTAGTATTCCAGTTTTTCTTTATTTTGCGCTATACATATATTACGAAACTCGAAAGCCACGAGCAATGGCCTTCGCTTGAAAAGATGGGAAATGGACCTTACTATTGATTGTCTGGATTTATATCGCAACTTTGTGGTCCTTTGTCCACACAACGCGTTTTTTTATATCCCTCATAGCCTGCGGGCAAATTGGCCGTGTAAAATAATGAAAGTGCTGGGGCGGATCTGCTTCAAGGTATCTGAAATAGCCTCCACCTACAACAATAGGGTCACAACACAGCAGCTTCTAATACAAGATTACAATGCCAATATAATTTAAATTTAAAACCTATGAAAGACACCCAATTAATGATTCTGATATATTAAAGTGCAAATGAATCGAAAATTAAGTTTGTCTTATTTGAAAGAACTCTTAAAACAACGAGGAATAACAATTTACAGCTCTTCCATATTTAACTTACTTCTTGCGATATTTAGACATAGGTGATATTCAAATGAGATAATCTAGTACACAACATTGGAAAATCCTGTATATCTTACAGATTATTGAACGAAAACACTTGAAGCTTGTCTTTAATCTTTTGTTTGATGAGCTGTAGCAATTACAAAGTTTTGAGTGATTTCGTTTAATAATATTGGAAATATATACATGATTTTCTAATGTTGTGCACAACTTGCTACGTCATAGATCAGCTCATTTAAATATCACATAAGTCTAAATATCTCAAGAACTGAGTGAAATATGGAAGAGTCGTAAGTTGTTATTCCTCATTGTTTTGAGAGTTTTTTCAAATAAGATAAACTTAATTTTCGATTCATAGGTTATGTCCGATATATGCTTGTTTGTGTATAGCCTCCTCCGCAGGCAACTCTGTGGCTTCTTTTTCCCAAGTCAAATAACTTCCAAGGCTGTTTTGGCCATTTTTGGCCGAGGCAGAGAAATGTTTCTCTCTTCTCCAATCTCTTGCTGTTCCCTCTTCGTCGATCAATCCCTTCACAATCCTATACTTCCCTGCAATCCCAGCCAAAACATTGCTCGCACAGCCTTGGAAGCGATTTGACTCGGAAAAAAGAATGCGGAAGAGGCTAATTTGTGTAGCATGTTTAAAAGTTATAGGGTTTGTAACCACAAAGTGTAAATTCTTCAAACTTAGATTGCACTTGTACTCGACAACATGTAGATATAATTCCGCTCAAATGCATTAATAATTTATAATTATAAGATAAGATTTAATATCAAATTGGATTTTGCAACCTAAAGCGGTTGAAATACATCCATAAACATAGCTGCTTGCTTAGCTATTTCATGTAAAATACAAGTTATTATAGTAGAAATATTAAAAATTATAAAAATTATTTAAAATATCGTAGCCATTCCATGAACTAGGGCCGTAAGAAGATGTTTCAGGTTAGGGCCGAGCGCCAACCGAGAACCCTGTAGGGGTTAAATCCGGGGGCATGCTCCCCCGGCACATTTTTTATTTCTAACTCTCTGAAACGCGATTTCCTGCATTTTGGGGTCAGTTTTACAACAAAATATTATGATCATAAGCAACATCATTTTAGTTTATAACCTTTACTTCCTTTGTCAATATCATACTAAGTAGACTAGCTGCACATGGTCATAGTGCCTGGTTTGTGTGTGAAACTTATGTACGGGAAAGTGCCACCAGCCCTGCGATTTTTTTAAATCTATAAGCTCCGACGTTAATTCTGGTGCAATCTTGAGACATGATCAGGCAGCAGCAGTATTGCAGTAATTACAGAATATTTGATTTTCTACCTTAAATTTTAGCGAAAAAATACCAAAATTATTGCTTGACTATAATAACTTTGAAAGTAATGATATATTAATTATTTATTATAATACGTTATGAGACACAGAAATTGTACAATCACAGTTGACAAACATTAACTAACGTTTATATTACTATTGCAAAATCATCAAAATAATTAGTATCACAACTAGAAAGTAGAAACAATGCTTAGACTGCTACAAAGTAGATATGAAAGAATAAAGATGAAATGATCACACACAAAAACTCGTGCTTTCACGTCTAATTTTTAGGGGGGCTCAGCCTCCTGCTTCTGGCGATTAGGGGGGGGGCGCTGGCCTCCCTGGTTCCTACGGCCATTCCCATGAACGTATACCACATCACATGCTCCCTCCCGGCCGGAACAACTCGGTTAAGTGGAGCGCGCGGTGATGCCTGCGAAGGAGGCTAATCACATGCGGTGAACTGGATCACATTTCTTGATCTCCATATTCAAATCAATGAAACACAAATATGCATGCTCGTTTGAAAAGCAACATCAAACACTCGTTTATCGTGAAACACAAATATGGGAGCTAAGCCCCACGGTTTTCATTTTTTCTCGTGTCAGGCTCTATCCAAACACGAAAATTTCACACCAAAAATTTCCTTAAGTTTTGCTGCTCGTTCTCTTGTATTATTTTATAAAAGAAATACCTAATGGTTTTTCCGTACTGTGATCCAAACACTTGGGAAGTTGCTCGACTTTCGAAAAGCTAAAAACACTCGCCTAGCGGCTCGTGTTTATTTACGCTTTTCTCCAGTCTCGCAACTTCCCCGTGTTTGGATCACAGTCATCCAAACACGGAAACCATTAGGTATTTCTTTAATACCACATCACATGCATGAGTTTTCATTGAACTGGATCACATTTCTTAATCTCATATTCAAATCAATGAAACAAATCTGATGCATACTCGTTTGAGAAGCAACATCAAACACTCGTTTATCGTGTTTCATCAGGGGACTCCAAACACTCGAAAACAATAAAAACTGCTTGCTGGGAACGATGTCCGTGAATTAATTTATATATATGGATGACATTTAGTGCTCCGTAGGCAGCACACTAATCTTGACTTGGGTTCTGTGTCTCGTGCCCAGAGCTCTTTGCGGAACTATGTATAGTCGAACTATGTATAGTCGTTAAAATCACGCTCGATTTTCAACGATGTATGTCCACAGATTTATGACGTTTTATGACGTAACGCGTACATGTTCGTTTAATCACCGGATGCGGAAACTACCCCGAATTCGCTAACGGGCTACTTTATTCTGAACTTCTAGCTGTATTTTATGGCGCGTTTATAATGTCAAAATTGAATGTGACCATTTCAACGCCATACATCTAATTCGAACATTTACTCTAATATACGGAAATAACTAATATACGGAAATCATGCGGGATGTCACCGTTGTCAAAACATTGCCACTTGAATTAATATGCTGTCGTTTGTTGCCGTGTTCCACTCAATAACAATTTAAACCACAATATTTACTCGAAACGACCAAGCCTCGCGAAGTTATAAATTTTCTATTGAAGTGACACTTTTGCCAAATCGAACTTCACGTTTACGTTTGTAATATTTCTGAATTGAACGACTTATCTGGCGGTCGAGCGGTCATATTTCAAATCAAACAAACGAACGGGAATACCCTTCTAATATACCCACTGCTCCTGACATCTGTGCATGTTCCGAGGCAGCATTTCACTTCTGATAACCTTTTCACTTTGCTATATATTCAAAACACTGTCTCTCAAATATATAAAATTGATATCTTCAATGTGAGCAGTAAGATATCATTTTTATCTTATAAACAGAATAGACAGCCGCTTTCATGAGATATAGGAATTTTATCTTCTTGTGCTCAGTGATAATATCTCTCATCTGCTTCGCTACTATAATTAAAAAATAGTGACTTTGTCGTGGTGACAAATTTAAATATCGCTTTATAAAACGTACTAACCATGGTGAATGATAATAAGTTCAGAACGTTCTGAGAACTAAACTGCTTATTTATAAACACATTTGCGAAAATCTAATAATGACGTATATAGTGTTGGGCAAAGGATGAGAAAAAGAAATGAGTTCTTCGAAGAACTTTTAAGATTTGAGTTTAAAGATTTGAGAAATAAATAGGCTTAAAATAAAAGAGCACGATTCATTTCTGCAGACAATGTTGATAAGTTGTCTGCCGAAATGCATCGCGCTCTTTTATTTTAAGTAACAAGACGGACCAATGGCGGCACTACGGGTGTGCGAACGGTGCGCCGCGCCGGGGCCCATGGGCTGAGGGGAGCCATCAGCCCATCCAGCAAACTGCCTCTTTTTATTAATGGCGCTATTATTAATAATATTTTCTTAAAAATAATGGATACACTACAAAAAAAGTGATTTGTCAAAATGCAGCAAATGCCATTTCAGAGACCCTAAATTCAAAATTTTTCCGGCGGAGAATCACCCGGACCCATGTATCTCGTCACTTTGTGGGAGGACCTGTTCATGTACTTAGAAATTGATCAGGCAATACGCGCGCGAAGGCCGCTTTGTCGTAGTTTTTTTGAACGTTTATATCTTGGTCAATATTTACTCGATTTCAATACTGAAAACATATTTGGAATTACCGAGTCCAGGTATGTATACTTTTGGCATTCATAACGAACTTGGCGTTCATTATAGTCTCATTCATATCCCGGACTAACCCGTGTCGAAATCGCTCGTCATCTTTTAGTATAGTCTACCGCGCGATCAGCGTGTGCAGTTGTAAGCACAGTGAGCATATTCACGATCAACACAGTTGTCTGTCACATTGTTGTTGATTAAGTCAGTTACTTTCAAAATCTACCAACAGAGTCAGAGAACAACTCGACCAAAACAAAGCTGTCGAAAAGAAAGAACTACCGGTTTAATAGAACTCGTGTTTAGGAGCACGTTTGCAAAGCCTGACGGGGGATCACGCAATTTTGCCATTTTGTGTGGCGAAAAAAAAACACAAACGGAGCCGAAACCTAGACTCGGCTAGCACAGGTAGGCCGAGTAATAACAAGCGAAACTAAACCAAACAAAACAATTGTCGAAGGCAAAAAGCGCGATGTCAGATTCTTTATTTCGTGTAACAGATAACTGCCTTGGTGTTACCAAGTTGTTAAATGATCCAAAGTTACTGTTAACAGTTCTTGTTTCGTGTGACAAAGTCATTTGGTTCATCTGATCAACAAGTCAGTGATGACAATGAAGGTTGGTAGAACAGCCATAGAACATTCAGAGAGTAATTTCTCATTTCTGAAATCAGGATCTGAACAACGAACGATTATTATACAGCAAGTAAAAACAACACTTAAAGACATATTGCAAAGGAGTACACTAGAATTGACTGCCATATTGGATAATCTTCGCGTTCAAAATTTTCCTGAAAATTATTGCGGGCCGAAAACACCCCGCGTCCATAATCCACCCCACCCCCATGAATTATTTCCATAATACCATTTTTAAGTTGATTTCTTCAGTTCTCACTTTCTAATTTCCCCTCAAAACAGGGAAAATGTGTAATTTTTCCCTCATTAACATGCATGAGCGAACATGTATTGGTTGACAGTTCGTCAATGAATTTCAAACAATACAAATTATATTTTGTCTGTAAACAAGGTATTACAAACTAATACCATGACATGTTGCATGGAAATCAGTGATCAAATGTCCCGAAAACCTCGGGAGTTAATCTTTATTATTTAATAGAGAAACAGGAAACATACATAATCTTAAAAAAAAAACAGAGTTTTTTGTAAATGAAAATCGTAAGCCATTGTGTAAATAGTCGACTTAAAGAGAATAAGAATAACATTAGTGAAAGAATCATCACACACATTAAAACTTCATAAATTTTATTAAAACATAGATGGCATAATTACAGCAGTTGCGCAGCATCTACGATTGATCATGGGTGGAAGTTTTTCCCATGAGTTACCTCCCAAAGTAAAGCATTCAACTGAACTAAGAATCTGACCTTTCTCATTCTTTCCTCCCATTACTACAATGACATCTCCAGTAATAATCGCTGAACATTCGTGCCTCTTATGCTGCATTGATGGTAGGACATTGCTCTCTCCAGTTTTAGAATCATACATTAATACATCATTCAAAACCTTGTGATCCTTATCAATCCCTCCAATCACAACTACTTTATCTTGCCAGCTAACTGTGGCCATATCAGAGACAGCTCGGGGCAATGAAGGCATTTGTTTACATTCTTTCTTATTTACATCATACACGAGAACACTATCTAGACTATCTTTACTTGAGTGAGATGCATTGCCTCCCAAAATCAAAATATTGTCCGTAAAGATCTCCACACCATGCCATACTCTTGGTTCTGGCATTCTACATAACAGCTTCTTAGAATAAGGTGGAGTAAGAAGAACTTCAGAAATGGCGTCAGAGCATTCTTCCTTAGTTCTATCATATCCACCAACATGAATCAAACTGTTCTGATAAACTACCGTCTTATGATCTTGACACTTGAAAGGAAGTTTGGCGGGAGATTCAGTCCATTTTAAAGGTTGTTCACCAATCTTCAAAATTTCCATTGAATCAGTATAATCATGTTTTGTTTGTCCACCAGACACAAAAATTTGATTTTCGTAAACAAACGATGAAGCTGATGAACGACGTTTACTCAGTGGCGGAAGTTGAGCCCACGCTCTTTCGTTCCAGCTGAATGTTTCTGCGTAACTAGAAGGGCCCGCAATAACAATATCTTGCTTTGTTGCATTAACATGAAGTGGAACTTGAATGACACGTTCTCTGTTACTCAACTTGTGTAGTACTTCACCCATTACAGCTCTGACTTCTTTCATGTCTTCTTTTAGGGAAGATAGTTCATCCAGTTGGGCATTCATTCCTGCCAGTTGGTCTTTCATTTCTGGTAGTTGATTGAGTTGATCTTTCATTTCGCACAGTTGATATTTCATTCCTTCTATTTCTTTCTTCATTTCACCGCAGTCATGACACTTTACTTTCCTAAAGTGACAAACCTCTGTCTCGTGATGAATTCTATCTCGTTTATTGATCACCATGCCACAGTCGTTGTTTGAACACTTCACGGGAACAAACCCACAATTCATAACATGAGTTTGTAGATCTTCAAGTCGAATGAACTCACGACAACCTCGACTTAAATAATCGCAGTTGATAGTGAGTTGAGACAAGTAATTTTGATACACTCTTGGTGCTCGATGAAGCGTCTCTACAGTCAGCTCTTCCATACATTGAGGACACGTCTTTGAATTGACAAGATGTCGAGTAATACAGGCAGAGCAAAAGACGTGTTCGTTATTTCTGCACATCTTTGGTTCTTTAAGAACGTTAAGACATATCGAGCAGTGGAAGTCGGCACTGACGGCGTTCTCAAACCGATCATCTTCGTAGCCATATTGCTGTGAGTGAAGCTCCATCAGACTTCAGAGAATTTAAAACAGGTCGACTGAACGAAGTGAAATTGGAGGTTTCATCTGGATTGACAAAATTGTTAGTTATCTTGATAGATCAAAGAGACAGACGAAGATGTTTCTTGCAAAGCTTTGCTTTCGTTTTCTCCAAACAATACCTTGATTGTTATAATATTGCGAAATGGAATATCTCGTGATTAAGGGTCGTGACCCAAATCACCTTATTTGGAACAGAATTGGTCACGAACTTCCGGTTATTTTTAATGAAGCTTTTTCCAGAATCATCTCCAGTGCAACATAAAGACTAGAAATAGTTATCACTACATCTGCCGCTGCAGTTTTAGTTAAACTTGAAGTACTGTAGAATGCTGTAGTGTATAAAAAGTTATGCAAATTAGTTGTATATATGTTTTACTTGCTGTGAATGGGCTGGAATATATATATATAGAGAGAGAGAGAGAGAAATTTGCTGTTCCCTTGGTTCCTAGATAGACATCTCAATTATCCCGGGCAGCCTGTAACATCACGGATTGGATAATGTAAGAAAAGAGGTTGTTTTGTCAATGAAAGTATAAACATGATTAATTTACATAGGTATTGCAGTGAAACAAGTAATATTAACAATCATTGTCTGAATCTTGCATTTAACAAGTCTAAATGCAAGGTTCAGACAGTGTAAAGAAAAAAGAAACTCGTCACGACTCCATACTCCATGGACAACACAAAACTCGTTCACAGGAACGAGACCTTGGAGTATGGATCTCCTCTGACCTAACGTGGAAAAAGCAGGTTCACTTACAAGCATCCAAAGCTAACATCATCCTGGGATACGTGAGGAGAACAAGTAAAAACATTAACGCCATCTCCACCAGACGTACCATCTACCTAGCAATTGTCCGTTCACATCTTGGATATGCGACGCAAGTTTGGGCCCTCAAACTGTAGAACTGATTAAAACAACCGAACGAGTTCAACGTCGCGCTACAAAATATATTCTCAGTCTTCCATTCAAAAGTGAAACTACTTACAAGAACAGACTAATTGAAACAAACTTACTTCCTCTAACATACTGGCACGAATATTTAGACATGGTATTTTTCTTTAAAGTAATAAACGGAATTGTGAAATTTGACGCAACTACTCTTCCTAAGAAAACCAAACCTAGTAGACCTACCAGATCACAACACAAATCCGAAGGAAACGCCTTCAGCGAGGGATTTTACAGAACATGTACATATGGTCGTTCGTACATGATACGAGAATATGGAACAAGCTGCCGCAAGAAATAACTCGAACCACTTCTTTATCCACTTTCAAAATTAAACTAAATAAATGTTACCAATGTGCCCAACTCTCTGCATACAACCCTGAAGACCTGCGTACATCGAAGTCAATTTGTGTTCAGTGTAACTCTGTCCGTACTCTTTGTGTATTATTTGATGCCATTAGTTTTATATCATATTATTTTTGTATTATATATATATATGATGATGATGATGATGAATGAATGAATGAATGAATGAATGAATGAATGAATGAATGAATGAATGAATGAATGAATGAATGAATGAATGAATGAATGAATGAATGAATGAATTTAATACTTATATTGCGCAAGTTACATTGAATATGATCAGATGCGCATTACATACAGTTGATAAAACATTAAAATATAGAACACTTAGGCTATAATATTATAGTAATATTGACGAACAGTCGTAATATAGCTAATAAAAATAAAAATAAAAATTGATTAGTTATAATACTATAACCAAGCTTATAAGATTCTAATAAGATAGTCTAAAAAGGTAAGTCTTGAGATGGCTTTTAAAAGTACTAATATTGTTAATCATTCTCAGATCCTTTGGGAGGGAATTCCATAACTTTGGTGCAGCAGTTACAAAAGCCCTGTCTCCTGACATAGCTTTAGTCCTGGTTCTTGGAGTAGCCAGTAAACGACTGTCGGACGACCTTAGACCGTAAACTGATGATTTAAGCTCTATTAAGTCACTCAAATACGTTGGCGCAAGGCCATGGATAGCTTTAAAGGTGATCAATATTACCTTAAAGTTAACGCGTGTCCGTATTGGTAACCAGTGCAAATCACGCATGAGCGGTGTGAGATGGCAGTATCTTGGTGCGTTGGAAACTAGCCTCGCAGATGCATTTAGAACACGCTGAAGCTTTTGTAGTTGGTAATCTGGTAGTCCATATAACAAGCTGTTACAGTAATCTATCCGTGAAGTTATAAATGAATGTACTAAAGCTTTCGTTACATCTGGTGATAAATACTTCCGAATTCGTCTGATATTATGCAAGTGGTAGAATGCCGTGCCACTTAACTTACTAATATGACTAGACATGGTTAATTGCGAATCAAACCATGCTCCGAGGTTCCTTACAACAGACACGGGTAGGATCTCTGATGATCCAATCTGGATACTATCAATATTAACCTTAGCTAACTGTTGCCTATTACCTATAGGATTAAGAACTCAGTTTTGTTGTCATTTAGCATAAGTTTGTCCGTGATTATCCAATTCTTAATGTCGTTAATGCAGTTGGACATCGACATCAGTGCCGACTCAACGTCAGTGGACACATCGGGACTAAAGGATACGTACAGCTGCGTATCATCCGCATAGCAGTGGACCTGGGGAAGATGATCATTAACAATTTGGAAGAGCTTCCGTGTATATATGGTAAAAAGCAAGGGGCCAAGGCAGGATCCTTGTGGGACTCCATGCTTGAGGGGAAACTTCCGTGAGAGACCCCCATTGACTGAGATACGCTGAGATCGGTCAGATAAGTAAGACTTGAACCAAGCCAGAGCCGTCCCATTTATACCAAGGTCAGACTTTAGACGATCAATTAGAATATCATGGTGTATGGTGTCGAATGCAGAACTTAAGTCCAACAGGACAAGCAGGGTTACATGTTGATCGTTTATGTTCATCAAAATATCATTTTTGACCTTGAGTAGTGCTGTTTCAGTGCTGTGGTTCTTCTTGTACGCAGACTGCAGTGGGGAATGCAAATCATTGACTGTCATGTGCTGCATTAGCTGATTTGCCGCAGCCCTCTCAGACAGTTTGGATGTATACTGCAGGTTGCTGACAGGGCGAAAATTATTGAAGGCAGTGTCAAGACCCAATTTCTTTAGAATGGGTAACACCAACGCTTCTTTCCAGTCATCAGCAAAGTGTCCCGACTGCAGTGATAGGTTCACCATATCAGTAATGGCTGGAAGTAGATTATCCAGGAATTGGTGAATCATGGACGTAGGTATGGGATCCAGGCCACATGACTTTTTAGCAGCTTTCACTATCATATCACGTACATCCTCCTCAGATAGAGGCATGAATTCAGTAAAAGAGGCATCCGTGGATGTGGTGACACCGTTGACAGACACAGGATCCGTTGATACCATCGTCAAATGAACATCAAGAGATTTGTTAATAGTATCAATCTTCTGCACGAAGAAATTCCCGAAACTATCTGCAAGCTGGTCAGGGTCAACATCCCGAGGGAATGAGACTTTCTTTGGTTCAGAGAGCAAAGCCTTTGTGGTTTCAAACAACTTCCTCTGATCAAAACTGTTTTCTTCGATGTGAGCTGTATAGTATTCACAACGCATGCGATTCATCAGGCGAGTAGCATGATTTTTCATGCTTTTAAACACTGTCAGATCCTGCGTAGATCTTGAAGTACGCCATTTCTTCTCAGCCTTTCGTCTCTTCTTTATCGCTTCCTTGATGTCTTTATTAAACCAAGGTACACGGTTTCTATTAACAACAGTTCTTGATACCATTGGAGCATGTTTGTTAAGCAGGGATGACAGGGTGTTGTTATAACAAGATGTAAGCTCTTCTAGATCAGTGAATTTTTTAGTACACAGCTCAGATTCCACAAGATCACCACGGAACGCATCTAAGTTGATCGATTTGAGCTTCCTGTATGAAATCTCTTTCACAGTAGTTTGGGGCTTCGCGGAGTTCAGTTGACAGAGAACAGCGGCATGATCCGATATGTAGCGATCAACAACAGGGGTGTGACTAATGATAAGGTCGTGTTCTCTTGTTATCACGAGGTCGAGAGTGTGACCACCCTCATGTGTCGGTTGTAATACATGATTTTTAAGACCCATAGATGACAATAAATCCAAAAATTCGTCAACTTCAGGATCCCCTACGACATCAACGTGAATGTTGAAGTCCCCCGTGATGATTAGTGGCTCAGGTGATAGTATGATTGATTCTAGGTACATACTGAAGTCATGGTAAAATGTCTTCAATGTTACTGGATGTACTGCAGAGTAAGGCGGGCGATAAACAACTAATAGTCTCGCTCTAAATGCATTATAGTTCAAGCGCCATTCAGAAAACTCAAACGATTGATTTTCACCAGCATCAATCTTTTTAATTTCGATGTTTTCTTTAATCAGCACACCAGTTCCACCACCTTTACGACCCGTCCGATTATGATGAAAAAATTTGTGAGTCCCATGGGGGATAAACTCCAATTTGGCGGCGGTGTCATTATCACATAGCCAAGTTTCAGTAAAAGCGAACACATCAGCATCAGAGTGATAGATATAATCCAAAAGATCAGCAGACTTAGACTTAACAGAGCGAACATTGACTGAACATAACGTCAGAGGTCGAGGTGAGTCTTGGATAGAAGTTAATGGGGAGCATTTGATGGTTGTTAGATTGTTTATGTTGATACTGCGAGTAGCGTCGTTATGAATATTTAATTCATCCAAGAGATGCAATTGATTTCCATTCACCAAAGGTTGACCCAAAAGATTTATACTTCCAAAAATACATTGGTCGTAGAAGAAGGCACGTTTTCCAAATCCCAAGCATGTCGATATTGCTCGTTGTTTTCGTTGGCCAGCCCGGCAGCCACGACGAGTTGGTCTTGATCGCGATAAGCCAAGCTCAGTCAGCGTACGATATAACCCAGAGTTAAGCGGTTTCAAAGAATTTGACGACAAAATAGCTCCCAAACTCAATCTTGAATAGACGTAGGCCATCAGTAATGATATAATAAATTAGTATGAAAGTAAA
The DNA here is from genome assembly GCA_035772405.1 of Chrysogorgia sp. JL179-B06. NCBI lineage: Eukaryota > Metazoa > Cnidaria > Anthozoa > Scleralcyonacea > Chrysogorgiidae > Chrysogorgia > Chrysogorgia sp. JL179-B06. The sequence goes on from JAYKKM010000381.1 coordinate 1,003,813, forward strand.
CTAGAGATCAACTCTAAGAACTAAGAACAATTTATAAAATCCAACACAGCTAATAAATACATGTGCTGCCTGTAAGGCGCTCTTGATGATGATGATGATGTTGTGATATTGTCACTCGGTAATATGATGATGAGATGAAATGTTCTCGAGTGATGAGCCCAAACCGCGTAAGCAGAAAACTGCTTGCCGTGGCTGGATTTTGATTCGCGACCTTTGATTTACTAGTTCAACGCTCTTACCACTGAGCTACACGGTCAAAGCGATGCAGGCCTGGGATTCATGACTTATACTGAATTTCGTAAACCGGTTTGGGCTCATTCACTCGAGAACATTTCATCTCATCATTATATATATATATATATATATATATTTATATATATATATATATATATATATATATATTTATATATATATTTAGAAATTATGAATTTAGAAATTAACCTATTGTTGTTAAGCACAAGATTGTATGCTCCTGGGAATTTAAAATAGCTTCTAATCGTATGAAGGAGCATAACTGCATAACAAATTGTCAAAGTACTAATTAGTCTTCAAAAATGCATATTAATATTCATTAACCAAATTGTCCAATCACATTTCCGTATTTAGTCACGCGCAAGGCTTTTATACCTGATAAAATCTCCATGAATACTAATCAGCATGAAAATTATATAAAGTCTTTACGAACTTTATTTAAAAATTCCTGCTAATTTGCATTTCATACATCAACCCAATTTACCTCTAATAGAAAATAAAAACCAGTACTCTCCCTAGGGATTACAATCAATTGTTTTTGAAGCTATTTAAAACACTCGAACTCGCGTTTTATCATATCTAAAATGCTCGCGCTGCGCGCTCGCATTTTAAATATGATAAAACGCTCCTTCTCGTGTTTTAAATACTACATATCATCAGTTCGAACAAAAATGGTTCAACTGACCACAGAGCAACGAGTTTTTACTGTTTTACATTATACCGAAACTCAATGTAAAAACTCGTTGCTCTGTGGTCAGTTGAACCATTTTTATTCGAACTGATGATATGACTAATTAGTACTTTGACAATTTGTTATGCAGTTATGCTCCTTCATACGATTAGAAGCTATTTTAAATTCCCAGGAGCATAAAATCTTGTGCTTAACAACAATAGGTTAATTTCTAAAGGTCTCGTTTTTTTTTATACACCCTGTATATATATATATATATATATATATATGCAGTAATATATGGTAACTAATTTTAGAATTATTGACTATTGCATTGTCATTTTTTATACTTTTATACATTATAAAATCACATATTATTCAAGACAAAGTTAAATAAAATAATAAAAAAATAACAAGTGACTATTAGAAATAACGTAGCTGATATGTTGACATTTTCAAAGAACACCAATTTACCAATAGCATCAGAAGCAAACTCAACAAACAAAACCTTCGCTGGTACAAAACCTTTCAATGCAATTAGGGGTTTTCAGTTCGGATATCACATGGACTGCAGTACAATGATCAGCTAAGATTTGAATGGTTCAATGATACATATTTAGGCCAAAACATTTCTTTGTAACCACATCGACGTCGTTGCAAGTTTGGCTGGTCCCTAGTGGCTAGGGTAACCCTTATATACTCGCGCCCGTCGAGCGTGTACGCGGGAAATTCGAGTGTAAACATGGCGGAAAGAAAGAAAATTATTGTTATATTATCGATTTTAATCTCTCTACTAGATGTTATTCTTCTTTGTTATTCAATCATGTCTATATAACTGTTAAACAACTAACACTACTTCATGCGGCTCTACATTCCAACTGCTACAAAGTCTACTTCAAAATCGATGCCATTAAATTCGCATTTAGTTTTGTAGTTTCTCATGTAATTTAGAAGAGCAATCATTTCTCACTTCTTTTTCTTTCTTCCAGTTACTCCATTTAATGCAGATGTTTTTCTTTTTCGACCAACACTTTCTTTGGACGCCATGATTTTTGACAGACATTGACATATGCGAGGCTTACGCATCAAGAGGCCTGATACCTAAAAATTTGACCCGGTTGTCCGAGTTGTCCCTATCGATTGTGTTTATAAGGCAAAAACATATCCCTAGTGCTAGGGTTTCCCTAGCTAAGTGATAGGGTAACCCTAGTTTGCTTATAAACGCAACGTAGAAAAATAACTACACTAAGGTCACCCAGCGGCCAGCTGGCGCTAGAGTAACCCTATGTCCCTATTCCTATAGGGTAACCCTAGAGCCTTATAGTTATAACCAGCTCCAGGCCAGGAGTGCATTTCCGGCGATTTCTGCAAGGAACATTCTGAAAAAGTTTATCTGTAAGGTCTGGTAATCTTTAGACTTTTTTCGGTAACAGTCGCAGGCCCATTGCTGTACTCTCTGTATACACACCAAATGCATGTGAAGTTATTGTTCATTTTGTTGCCCTACATTAACAAGACAGAACGCCATGTACCTGGTATGTTCTCTACTCCTATTCTTATTACTCGGGCTACTGTGGTAGCGCGAGTCTAGGTTTAATTTCAGCTTCATTATTATTATTAGTAGTAGTATTTTTTGGGTTTCACAAATTTCCAAAATTGTGCAATAATATTTCCCGTCAGGGTTTTGCGAACCGTGAGGCATGTTGCGGGTCAATAGCCGAGTTCTTTCTTTTCCACAGCTTTGGTTTTGGTCGAGTTGTTCTCTGACTCTGTTGCTAGATTTTGAAAGTAACTGACCGGCTTAATCAGCAATGTGGCTGACAACTGTGTTAATCGTGAATACGCTCACTATGCTTACAACTGCACACGCTGATCGCGCGGTAGACCTACACTAAAAGATAACGAGCGATTTCGAAACGGTTGGTCCGCGATCTCAATGTGCCCGAGTTATGAATACCAAAAGTATAGATACTTGGACTTGGTAATTCCAAATCTGTTTTCAGAATTGAAACCGAGTAAATATTGACCGAGATATAAACGTTCAAACATCTACGACGAAGCGGCCTTCGCGCGTATTGCTGATCAATTTCTACCCTTCGTAAAAATCTGTTTATGTACTTTATGCACTCACATCCACGCGCGTGTCACGCTGACGCGGCGGGGAGCAAAATCAGCGCCTGGGTACGAAGCTGTAATAGACACGTATGTTACGAATTTGGACTCGGTAATTCCAAATCTGTTTTCAGAATTGAAATCGGCTAAACATTGGCCGAGATAACGTTCAAAATCTACAATTAATAAACATGAACTTTTCCGATTTCTGATCATGGCGTGCGAGGTCTGGGGACCATGGATGGGGAAATCACGCAGGGGGGTTAGCATGAAACCTGGAGGTAGGTGTTAAAGTGCTACAGAGATGGAAATTCGTCTATCCAATTTTGATTATATCTAAAAGTATTTTGAAAATGAAACAGAATGGCTTTCTCGGTTTCTCAATACCTCATCTCGTTCCAGAGATATTCAGGTTTTTGAAACATGCAAATTAGATGCCGTATGCCGTGATAATAATAATAATACAAACGTATTATAGTCTCAATGCTCTTACAACAATATATTCTTAATGTTACTTATAAAACTAATTACAGTTTCATTATAAGATAAAGCCTACTATAATATATATTACCACTATGAACAAAAAACTATTAATTTTAAAAAAGAAAAGTCTTAAGTGCTGACTTAAAACTACTTAACATATCAATGCTTCTAATTTCCTGTGGTAATGAATTTCACAGTTAAAATGAGAAATATATCTCTGCACATGTATGCCAATGATTAAAGTGCACACCACTGTATGAAGTATGTTATTGCCAAGGAGACCATTAGGAACCAGGAGTCTTTTTAAAGTGCCCCTAACCTCAACATTTTTTATTGTCTTATTTGGAAGAACTTTTAAAATGATAAGATAACTTCTTTTGAAGATTTTCACTTCTTCGCTTTCTTTTTGAGATATATCAGTTTGTTTGATATGCAAATATATGGAATTTCGTCACACATGCATAATGAGTTATCAGAGAATGTTATATATCTTTGCGTTCATGAAATAAAAATACTAAAGTGTGAATAACACGTGTGTGCGTTTCTCCCACAACACCAAACTTCTTGATTTTAAAGGATTTCGTTCGAGAATGAAAGAGATATACACATTTCTCCAATAGCTCATTATGCATGTGTGACGAAATTCCAGACATTTGCATATCAAACAAACTGATATATCTCAAAAAGAAAGCAAAGAAACGAAAATCTTCAAAAGAAGTCACTTTATCATTTTAAAAGTTCTTCCAAACAAGACAATAAAACATTTTGAGGTTATGGGCACTTTAACTAAAAAAAACTAAAATCTTAATTATATGTTTCTTTCTTAAAGAATAAGATGATTTAGACCTCAGAAATACAATATCTTCGTGTGTACGAATCTTCAATCTATGGAGTACAGTAAGCGTTGTTTGATAGAGAAGAAATAAACAAATTTTGTTTTACAAATGGAAGAGATCTGACACCAAGAGATCTCCATGGCAACAATATACTATACACAGTGGCGTGCACTTTCATCATTGGCATAAATGTGCAAAGTTTCAAAACATTCCGCTTGTTATTTGCAGAGATATTCCTTAGTTTGTGAATTTTATTTAGTCTATGTGAGAAAATGACGTCATACGGCATCTAATTTGCGTGTTTCAAAAACCTGAATATCTCTGGCACGAGATGAGGTATCGAGAAACAGAGAAACCCATTATGTTTTATTTTCAAAATACTTTTCGATATAATTAAATTTGGATGGACTAATTTTTCATCTCAGAAGCACTTTAACAAAATCGCGCTGCATGGTGATAGCATATTAAGCATAAGTTGAAACCAAAATATGCATTTCAATTTGAAATTTTAAAGACCAATTATTTATATTTCCGTCGTATTTCAGCACTCGAACTAAATAATTGTCTGAATACCCATAATAAATTGTTTGATCGATTTTATCAGATATTAATGTAAATACAAAAATTACCCAATCGGAAAGATCGCGAACGGTACTCGAGGACCCATGCGAGGCGCCTTCCCGTTGAAATTAAAATTCACGATGCACCAACACACACGCGCAGTCCCAACCCCATTCTTCCGAACTTCACTGAAAGAACAAAATGAATAAAACTGAGTGGAATTCAAAAGAACGAGGTTGAAGCTGCACACATACAACGATGCTCCGTGGAATCCAAGCAGTTGGTACATTAGAAAACTATCAGTGACAGGAGCAGTTACGGTATAATGTCAGTAATGATGAATAAGTATTGAGTAAAAATCTTTTGAATGTTGCAAGACTGCAGAGACTATTGGGTGGTGCTATTTTACAAACAGAATTCCAGAGAGGAACAATTCTGTTAAAGTAGGAGGCTTGGAAAGTACTAGTTTTACAGGATGGTGATTTAAGCATAAGGGTAGGATTTTTACAGATGCGGGTAAGACTATGACTAACAAACGAGACAAAGTTATAAACATTTAGATAAGAGAGTCCATACAAAACCTTATAAAAAAAACATAGATCCTTGATTTCCCTGTCGTTAGACAAAGGTAACAGATTTAGAGCCAGAAGCCGCTCCTTGTAATTGATAACCAACCGTATAAAAAACATATCTTGGTTTTTTTCTGGAGGGGGGGGGGGCAGTTCTCCTCGCTCTGTACGGCCCTGACACCACACCGCCTCTCTAATATCTTGGAGAAACGACTGATCTGTCTATGTAGTGATGCCATACTGATGCATTGAAAAGTATTTCCAAAAATTCGCTTCTTTCTATTCATGTTATAGTACTGATAAAATCAACAAATGCAACAAGTTAACAACAATAACTGCATCAACAAGATCATTAATTGAACATGCAACAAGAAAAGCATTAACTGCAACAAGGAGCGGCTCCTGGCTCTAAATCTGTTACCTTTGTTTTACGACAGGGAAATCAAGGATCTATGTTTTTTTATAAGGCTTTGTATGGATTCTCTGATCTAAATGTTTATAACTTTGTCTCGTTTGTTAGTCATAGTCGTACCCGCATCTATAAAAATCCTACCCTTATGCTTAAAGCACCATCCTGTAAAACTAGTACTTTCCAAGCCTCCTACTTTAGCAGAATTGTTCCTCTGTGGAATTCTGTTTGTAAAATAGCACCACCCAATAGTCTCTGCAGTCTTGCAATATTCAAACGATTTTTACTCAATACTTATTGATCATTACTGACATCTATTTTTGACGTTGATGACTTCATGTACCATAACGGCTCCTGTCACTGATATATTTCTAATGTACCAACTACTTAGATTCCATGGAGCATCGTTGTATGTGTGCAGCTTCAACATCTTTATTTTGAATTCCACTCAGTTTTATTCATATTGTTCTTTCGGTGGAGTTCGGAAGAATGGGGTTGAGGCTGCGCGTGGTCTATGACTTTATGTATTTTTAATTTCAACGGGAAGGCGCCTCGTATGGGTGCTCGAGTCCCGTTCGCGCTCTTTCCGTTTGGGTATCTTTTGTATTTACATTAATATCTAATAAAATCGATAAAAAAAAACAATAATTGCAAGAACAACAAAAGAACAACAACATGTTCTACAATATTGGTGAAACCAGCAGAAGCCTAAAAATCAGACTAGCTGAACACAAACGAGCTACTAGAAACGGGGACATGACTAATCACAATAAGGATTTATCATTATCATAAATATGCTTAGCTGAACACCACGTACATACAAAACACGATATTGACTGGGACTCGGCTGAATTTATCGCCTTTGTTGGTATACCAACTTGGAATATAAACCACTTAACAGATCACAACAATTACCATTTACCAACACCATACAAAAGACTTCTTCGCACGCACCAATCAACAATAGACCTAACGACAAACAATACACCTACACTTAACGCATGACGCAACACCCACTCACACTAATTATGACACAAACAAACTATGACGTAAATATAGGCAAACCTGAGAAACACGCTTTACTTGACTCCGAAGATGACCGCCGCTGAGGCCGTCGAAACGTCAGTCACCAACAATAGTCTTTCTCAAGACTACAACAACCTGGACGATCAACTCCACACATCTAACATGCTCTACATGACTTTACCTTGTTATTTAATAACCCTGATCTTGTACACTGTAACTCGTATTTTTCAGTCGTTAATTGTTCAATCTTTTCATTTATTTCTGCTGCCGAATCATAGTCGTCATTCGAGATTACTTCATCAAACTTTATCCTCAAACTGTTTAACTTGTTTTCCAATGAAACTATTTTGTTCTTAACATCTTCATATACAAGACGAAGGTTTCTCTGCAGTTCTTCCTTTTCATCTCTGTAATTTCAGAAATAAAATAACTAAACAACTATCAAATAAGGGAGCTGTTATTAATTCCACCAGCGATGGGGGCAGACGGAAACGTGCTGGGCCATGAAACTATAAATCAAAAGTTGGTGGGGCTAGGAAAACATTTGGAAAACCTTTGATGCGCCATGAAGCCTTTTTGATAAGTATCATAAGTAATCGAAGAAAACAAATATTTATAATATAGGAATTGATATACGCTATGTAAGTCCAAGAAATATCCATATCACACCCAAAGAAAAGTTGTTAGTTTGGATTTCAGTGGTTCGAGACTAAAGCCTTGATCAAACGAGAGCGAGAGTCGATGAGAGTTGGCAGGCGAGAGTTTGTATGCGTTTTACCTAAACTCTCATTGCCCGGTCAAACGAGCACGATAGTTGGGGATATACTTCATGGTAACAATACATATAGTCTCCCACCGTATTTTACGGTTATTATTAGGGTTATGGTTAGGATTAGAGTTACGATTAGGGTTATGGTTAGGGTTAGGATTAGGGTTAGGATTAGGATTTGGGTTACGGTTGGGGTTAGGGGTATAAAAAACAGATGGAAACCCGGTCTAGTGTTACCATGAAGTATATACCGATAGTTGCATGAGAGTTGATGAGAATTGGCGGCCATTTTGTTGAGCCTGCCACTACAAAGTGCAAACCGCTAGCCGTTTATAACTCTCATCGACTCTCATCAAAAGTTGAAGCAGCTCAAAGTGGATGAGAGTTGACGAGAGTGCATGAGAGTTGATGAGAGTTGACGAGAGTGCATGAGAGTGCATGAGAGTGCATGAGAGTTGATGAGAGTGCATGAGAGTTGATGAGAGTTGATGAGAGTTGATGAGAGTTGACGAGAGTGCATGAGAGTTGACGAGAGTGCATGAGAGTTGATGAGAGTTGACGAGAGTGCATGAGAGTTGACGAGAGTGCATGAGAGTTGATGAGAGTTGACGAGAGTGCATGAGAGTTGATGAGAGTTGACGAGAGTGCATGAGAGTTGACGAGAGTGCATGAGAGTTGACGAGAGTTGACGAGAGTGCATGAGAGTTGACGAGAGTGCATGAGAGTTGATGAGAGTTGACGAGAGTTGACGAGAGTGCATGAGAGTTGACGAGAGTTGACGAGAGTGCATGAGAGTTGATGAGAGTTGACGAGAGTGCATGAGAGTTGACGAGAGTGCATGAGAGTTGACGAGAGTGCATGAGAGTTGATGAGAGTGCATGAGAGTTGATGAGAGTTGACGAGAGTGCATGAGAGTTGACGAGAGTGCATGAGAGTTGACGAGAGTGCATGAGAGTTGATGAGAGTTGACGAGAGTGCATGAGAGTTGATGAGAGTTGACGAGAGTGCATGAGAGTTGACGAGAGTGCATGAGAGTTGACGAGAGTGCATGAGAGTTGATGAGAGTGCATGAGAGTTGATGAGAGTTGACGAGAGTGCATGAGAGTTGATGAGAGAGTTGACGCGAGAGTGCATGAGAGTTGACGAGAGTTGACGAGAGTGCATGAGAGTTGATGAGAGTTGACGAGAGTGCATGAGAGTTGATGAGAGTTGACGAGAGTGCATGAGAGTTGACGAGGGTGCATGAGAGTTGACGAGGGTGCATGAGAGTGGATGAGAGTTGACGAGAGTGCATGAGAGTTGATGAGAGTTGACGAGAGTGCATGAGAGTGCATGAGAGTTGATGAGAGTTGACGAGAGTGCATGAGAGTTGACGAGAGTGCATGAGAGTTGACGAGAGTGCATGAGAGTTGATGAGAGTTGACGAGAGTGCATGAGAGTTGACGAGAGTGCATGAGAGTTGACGAGAGTGCATGAGAGTTGACGAGAGTGCATGAGAGTTGATGAGAGTGCATGAGAGTTGATGAGAGTTGACGAGAGTGCATGAGAGTTGATGAGAGTTGACGAGAGTGCATGAGAGTTGACGAGAGAGTTGACGCGAGAGTGCATGAGAGTTGACGAGAGCTGACGAGAGTGCATGAGAGTTGACGAGAGAGTTGACGAGAGTGCATGAGAGTTGATGAGAGTTGACGAGAGTGCATGAGAGTTGATGAGAGTTGACGAGAGTGCATGAGAGTTGACGAGGGTGCATGAGAGTGGATGAGAGTTGACGAGAGTGCATGAGAGTTGACGAGAGTGCATGAGAGTTGATGAGAGTGCATGAGAGTTGATGCAAGTAGGCGGTGAAAGGCAAGCGTGAGTTTCAACTCTCATCAACTCTCATCTCATCATTGATTTACTAAATAAATATAAACCTACTCGTGCTTTGAGATCATCTGACCAAAATCTGCTACTAGAGCCAAAATCCAAAACGGTGACTCATGGAGACAGAACATTCTCGGTTGCGGCACCAAAACTGTGGAATCATTACCACAGGAAATCAGAAGCATTGATATTTTAAGTAGTTTTAAGTCAGCACTTAAGACTTTTCTTTTTTTAAATTAATAGTTTTTTGTTAATAGTGGTAATATATGTAGTAGGCTTTATCTTATAATGAAACTGTAATTAGTTTTTATAAGTATTAAGAATATATTGTTGTAAGAGCATTGAGACTATTGTATAATGCCCCTAATACGTCTTTATTATTATTATTATTATTATTATTTATTATTTCAACGAAATTTCTTCAATGCCAAACTGTTTCGCGAAAAGCTTTAAAATTATCACCAAATGAAGAAATTAGAAACCTATGGACTGTCACAAGTAATCACAAGAATGTGCAATACGACAAGTACAAAAACACAAAGGACGTACTAAACACTTTCAGAAAAGAACACGAAGAAAGGCTTCAACATCACCTTATTTCACAAGGTTCATTCTTTTCCAACATCATTAAATATTCGACTCTCTCGTTCAACTCCACATGGTCCTCAGTCCAAAGCAAACTCCCTAAGAACATATTTAACTTCACCATTCGATACATCAACAACACGCTTCCGACTCGCAAAAACCTTGTGAAATGGGGAATATCACCTACATCTGACTGTTCATTCTGCTTGCAACCTGAGACCCTACTTCACGTCATTGCTGGTTGCCAAACATACCTAAACGAAGGGCGGTTTACTTGGCGACATGACTCTGTTTTAAATTTTATTGCCTCCTCACTCAACTCCGTACAAAATTATAGCCTCTACGCTGACATACCTGGCTACATCAGCCCATCTGTTCTCACCGGAGATAGATTACGTCCCGATCTTTTGGTAACAATCGAAAACAAATGTATATATATTCTCGAACTCACAGTCGGATTTGAATCCAATCTACTCAATAATGCCACCCGTAAGAGACAGAAGTATCAGGAACTAATTACGGAACAGAACAACAATTATGAACAAGTTAAATTTGTGAATCTGTCCATCAGCTCACTCGGAGTCTTCAGTCAACCATCATTAGAATTTATTGAAATGCTGAAAGATCTCAAATTTGACGAACGTTGCCGAAAGTACTTCATGAAAAGAATAATTAACATTTGTATAAGAACCTCATACTATATTTTCTGTAAACGTAACAAAACCTGGGACAACCCAACACTAATGCAAAACTAATATTATATACCATATATATCCTGTAAAAGAGAGGTTTATCATTGTAGTATATATCAATTATGAATAAATAAAGTTTACATTATTATTATTATTATTATTATCATCGAATCCTGATTTACTGAACTTTTAATTCTCTTTAAGTGACTTAGTTGTGATTCAAGTAGCCGATTGTAAATTACCTCTATGAGTGAGATTCACAATTGTTTGTTTAGAAAAAATTCATTTAATAAAGTTTCCAATATTATTATATATTATCAGATTGGCCTGATATGCTGCGATACGCGCGAAAATTGGATGTACAGATCGTGTATTGTGTCGGGAAAGAGAAAGTGAAAATTGGACTAAATAACTACTTTGATGATTCATGCCAGTTGCAAAAGAAGCTCTTTAATCTAACAGTTCAACGTGATCTTCAGAGCGCTACTCAGCTGAGTATCCAAGGACTTTTTTTTGGTATGCACAACATCCAATTGAAAGCGTCTCACTCATTCCTGTACAATTGGTCGATCAGTGACGAACTTGTGAAGTTTGCAATCAAAGCGAGACTAAGTCTGCTTCCAACAAACTTCACAAAGTACATCTGGAATAGAGCGACACAGAGAGTACTGCTCATCTCTTCAATGGTTGGCATAAATTCCGTAACTACTATAACAAACGTCACGATCGTATTGTATATAAATTGTTTGGAGAAATTTCTACCAGTCATGCTCGTCTTCGAACGCATACCAATAAGCTGTTTGAATCTATTTTACCCGAACTTCGCGACGATCTTGTTGTAATTCCTGCACGTAAACCCGACATCGTGATTGTAAATGTACTCAACCGGGAGATTGTGATTGTCGAAGTGACGGTGTGTTTCGACCTGTACTTGGAGTTGGCATACGATTCTAAAGTGCGTCACTACCAGCAGTTGTGCGGTGACTTTTTGATATCTCGAGCTTGGAATGTCCGCCTAGTGGTGTTATGTTTCGGTGCACTGGGATGTATTCGTAATAACGTGTATAAGGATTTGAGAGGACTAAAGATTGAGAAAGTTAATCTAAAGCTATTGCTTAGATGGTGTTCTATTTCGAACGTAATTATGGCTAACTATATATGGAGACATAGGGTTAAAAGATTGTTTCCTAGGTGACCCTTTGTTACACTTGTGGACTTTTTTTATTTAAATCTAGAGACAATCTATAGTAAGCTAGCTGACACTATGTATTTAAACTTAGCAGAAGGCTTTGGCCATATATGCTAAGGCTCATAGTTACATAATATATTATTATTATTATTATTATTATTATTATTATTATTATTATTATTATCCAGGTTTGACAAAGAGTTCAGGAATGCGAAAACCCGACTGAAAACAAAGTTGATTGTTTTCCTTGCTCTGAATGGCAGACTACACTTGTTGGGTCATGAAACCATCTAGGGAAATTTGGTTGGGTTACGAAACTTTAACAAGAATTTTCAGTTTTCCTTCTGCCCCCTCCCGAGTGGAATTAATGACAGCTCCCTAAAGTTACAAACCGAAAACTATAATGGCGCTGTGACCAGCAACGTTTCGCCATCTTTGTGACAACGTATAATAAGAATAAATAAGCTGCTAAAGAACTGGATATAATATGAAAAAGAGAAATAAGAGAATTTCAAATGTCGAAAAATACTTAAAGAGGACTGTACCCAAAAAATAAATTACTCTTAAATAAAAGGGCTTTAAGTATAATGTTTAGAAATGTTAATAGTTTTACGATATATGCTCTTATACTCGAGAAATAACGTTTTCATTCTCGTATTTTATGCTTCTGGACGCCGCCATTTTCGAGTTTGCTCGGCGGCTCAGACCGGAGGTCCAGCGGGGGTTTCTTTTCAATTTTGACGTCACGTGAGTGCAAGGAACAAAAGAAAACACTCAATGACGTCAAAATTGAAAAGAAAATCACCGCTGTACATCAATCTTGAGCCGTCGAGCAAACTCTAAAATGGCGGCGTCCAGAAGCATAAAATACGAGAATGAAAACGTTATTTCTCAAGTACAAGAGCAGTTACCGTAAAACTATTAACGTTTCTAAACATTATACTTAAAGGCCTTTTATTTAAAAGTAATTTATTTTTTGGGTACAGTTCCCCTTTAAAGTGGCACCACGATGATAATTCACCCCCGTTTTTCAGATTTTCTTTAGCATAGAATAGTATTTCAGGGTCGAAAGTGATCGTCGATGTAAAAAAATCTAAAAAATGGTATTTTAAAGTAAGTATTTTGAGCTCTGAGATCACTACTATTTAGGCCACCATTACTAAGAACGTGTTCCAAGTGAGCCCGCAATTTCAAAAGGTAATATTGTTTGTGACGTCAGATTCTCAATGCTACGCCTGAATTTCAGTCAAGGTTACTTGTTTTCTTGTTTTCTTCGAGAAGTAGATGAAATGTCCAGCCTTTCAGACGAAGAATTTGAAAAAACGACCTTGATCACTATGGATTTACTTGAAGAATTAGCCACGTGGAGTCTTCGCGTTGAGAATCTGACGTCACTTCCTTACGCTGGTCAGGAACATGATTGATTCAACTCCAGATTCGGAGTCAGAAAAATAATACTTGCCATCGTCGAATTGCAAAACGGTTTCGACCGAGTAATATTTAGCAGCTCTGCTTTATAAATACGTAAAATATCGATAGGTAAAAATTTGATCGTAGTACCACTTTAAAGGACATTGGCAACACAAATTAAGTTTGTCTAGTATGAAAGAACTCGGAAAAGGATAGAGTAACACCTTTTACAACTTTTCCGTATTTCGTTCCTAAAACTCTCGGCAGTTACCGCCTTTATCTTTGCTTCTTCAGGTCAATTTCGTCCGAAACGTCGTCCATGAATATACGTAAGTACTCTTACTTAAATATTTTTCGACACATTGAAGTTCTCTTATTTCTCTTCAAAGTTCTGCAACTTGTCTCGCAATTTTCCTGGAGGTTGATACATTGTGCAACGCTAAAAACGTTGCTGCAATCATTACAGAAAGTAGAACTCGGTTCTATACTTTCTACAACGATTGCAGCAACTTGTGTTGCAACTTCCGCCGTTGCCAGATATGTTACACTGTGCAATGGTTTGTGGAACTTCTTTCGCAACGCCATTGAAAGATAAGTTATACGAAACATTGAACAGTGTAACATCGCAGGGATACTCCAGCCAAAATAGAAACGTAATTCATATGAACGATCTCACTGATTTTAGTTTAATCCCAATGTTTCAGCATTCCTATCAATTTAGTTAAGCAGATATGGCTAGATGAAGTTGAAAATCTGGACGCCATATTTGTTTTGAAAATATGACGTAATTGAGTGCTTCTTTATCGACAGTGGAATTGTTTTGATGGCGATCACATAGTGATAGCTGTTGTGAATGCTCTTTGGACGAAAATCAGTCGAAATAAACGATTTAGTTCCTCATGCGGGAAAGTAGAGGAGCTTCTTAGGAATAATACGAGATAGAAGCACTCAGTGCAGACTCTCCAACTTCAAGTTGCGATATCTTCTTAACTTAGTATACCGTATTTCCTCTAATAAACACTTGGATGAGGTGTTTATTAGAGAGAGGCGTTTATTAAACAATATGTTATTGACCGAGTACGATGTGCAGATAAGATGGATATTGGTCGAGTTCTTTTTTAGTTTTCACTTTTATTATTATTTTATTTTATTTAACTTTAACAATGGCTAGTTTAAACTGAGTTGTTCACATCACTTCGACAATGAAGCCAGTCAACGTCTGTGGAAGAAGAAATAAAAAAGATTCCTTGTTTGGTAATGGTTTCATTGTTGCCACATAAGCGATTTTAGCATCCTTTTTCTTGCACGTTCTGTATTTTTTCTGATAAACGCCGCTCTGATGTGTGCGGCGTTTATTAGAGAGAGGCGTTTATTAGAGGTAGGTGTTTATTAGAGGTAGGCGTTTATTAGAGGGAGGTGTTTATTGGAATTCATGTATGAAAAGGGGAGGCGTTTATTGGCATTCTTGTATTGAAGGGGAGGCGTTTATTTGAGGTTAGGCGTTTATTAGCGAAAATACGGTAATTGATAGGAATGCTGAAACTTTGGAAATAAACCAACGTCAGTAAGATCTTTCATATGAACTACATTTGTATTTTGATTGTAGTACTGCTTTAAATAGTCGGTGTAGTGCCGAAATCCTGTGTAGAAGATCTTACGCTTGGAAGAAAGGCCCGTGTCATCAGAAAGTAAAAGTAACGTAAAATGGTTTTTTGACAGGTAGCTGTGGGAGAGCTTGGAGTCGTGCTAAAATTACTCCCCCCGTGTGCTAAAATTGACAAGCTCAGCCTCGAGACCTATGAAGACCTTTCGCGGTATCCGGCTCTTAATTGATATAACAATCTTAGAAAGGTTTCGAAAGCTCTATAGAAATGTCTTGGAAGGTCTAAGACTGGTTTAATTGCTACCTCCCGTAACAGTACAAATTATTCCTGTTATTGAGTGAGACAACATATACTTGAATGCTTTTAACAATTATCTTATTCCTCTTGAGGGATTTCTGCATGTCGTTGAACAACTTACCAACTGTTGTTTGTTGCCGTTAGTTAGAAGACAAGTCAAATTAACAACTCTTCCATTGAGACATGTCGATCAGCCATAGACAACGCCCGTTGAGGGGCGGAGACCGTTGACAAACTAACATTGATCTACCCATTGTGGCGGAGCCCGTTGAAGCACAATTAATATTGATCTGATCTGGCCATTATGGCGGAGCCCATTTGTTTTTTTGAAAACTCCTCAAGGGTAGCACCACCCGCATTGCGATAGTAATTAACTCCCAGTTATATTCATTCATTTAGCGCTGCTGACAAGAAATTTTCACACACAATATACCTTCATCTCTTAAGTAATAGATAAAATATGAGCGGTCGATCTTTATGGGCATTTACAATGGCGATTGGCGAGCCAATGTCAAATGCCCATAAAGATCGGACGCGAATATTTTATCTGACTTATATATAACTCATGGATTAGAGTAATGATGATATTTTGCTTGAAAGTCGTTGAAAGGTAATTATTATACAAGTCATTTTTATCTCGAAAATTGCCCAGGTTAAGCCTGCACTATAGTGTCTATTAACTTGGATAAAACATTGCTGTTTTATTAATCAATGTTTTATCCTGTGTTACAGATATTGATGAAATATTAGTTTCTTTTGAATTTTCTATAATTCACAACACGCATTTTATAATTCACAACACGCATTTGCCTGAACAGCTCAGCCTTTCGCACTAGTATATAGTAGTACATGTTATAATTTACACCAGCACTTCGCATCATTTTTCCATTCATCTCATATGATGCTGTTTTAAAATTAGCAAATTTGTCCAGCTTGTACAATGTCGATGCCAGCTGTGTCAACGTTTCTTTAATAAAATTCTTAACGCCGGCCACAAAATTGATTCTATTGTCCCCCAACAACGGAGAATATGTAAATACAAATATTAGAAATTTTACTCCGTTGTTATTACCTAGATGTAGAACGGACAGATTTTTAAAAAGTTTTACATATACTTAGTTGTTAATACTGTATCATTCAATTTTGTTTTTAACAATAATGCAAAACAGTAATGTAATAAAATCATTAAAAAATTCGTGCCATCTACACGTGACGCATAACTATACATTCAGGAATGTAGCTTGGATTACATCTTGGATTTCATCTCGTTCGCGCTTTCCCTTTTGGATCTCTTGTTGTTGTCTTTTTCATGGCAAGTTGTTATCCAATAAATTATTAAAATAAATCTTCGGACCATCGATAATTTGTGCGCTTTCAAGCTGGCAGTTTAAACATTTTTTGCTTAATCGACGTTTTTATTGTCAGTTGATATATTCAGGATGCAGTGCAGCTTGGATTACATCTTCGGGCGATTATTTGTACGCTTTCAAGCTGGCAAACATTGAAACGCGCTATAGCAAAATTCTACAATGCGCCATTAAAGTTGTGTTATAGTAATCGTTTATTTATTTATTTCGATTCGCCATTAGTAAATTAACATATAAAATATAAGTCTGGCAGGAATACCACTACAGCTTACGCCAATTACTGTGGCCCCGTGTATAATTTAAAAAAAAAAAAAAGTTTAAAAAATTGAGGTTATATTTACATAAATAAGCACATTAACTAAGGTGAAAAGAAAAGTCTGTAGTAAAAATCAACAACAACAAGTGAGGGATTGCCAAGTTACATTTTAGGCAAATGGATTTCCACGTACGTGGGTCGTCCTGGTTATAGATGGAGTGAAGAGCGTCATAGTAGTATTCAAGTAGGGTTTTCTTAAATGAACTAAATTTGAGTGTTTTTAATCTGTTCTACATTGATGAAGAACAAAACTTATCACACTTGGGTTGCTGGCTGCTCTAGTTTGCCGTACAGGTAATACTGGAAGCGTTTCTTGCCTGCGATAAACAAGACCAAAAATAATAAGCTTAAAAAATAACAACAGGTCAAGGTATTCGTGCCAATACGATACTGGAAGGAGTCTGTTAGCTTGAGTCTATCTGTGTACGAGTCTATTTATGCATGCGATTTAAGAGAAAATTGGCGTACGACAATATATATGCTACAGGGCACAGGCTGTTAGTTTGAATGAGACACTGACACCATAGAATCGAAAATTTCCCAACTTGGTTGCTTTGCAAATAAATTAACAATGTTTTCTATCATAAATACATCCACATTCATCAAAATACACATGGCTAGCCTGGTATGACATCTAGAATAAGAGAATTACAAAATCATTTATCAATGGTGGGTCGTAGACATCGTATTAATACGTAATTATCACCCTATTATAAAATTATCAGCCTATGCAGTCTATTATCATGCATGTTTTGTATATTAGACGTTGAGAACATTAATGTTCTCGGCCTTATAGCAGGCGGTATACCGGTAAAATTAATCGTCTCCATCACCACTGATTATCGCCTGGAGCAGCCTAGACTTCTTGTACATCATTGTAAAGGATAGAAAAATATGTTGCGTAAAAATGCTGTTATCATCCATGATATGTATCCATGCTACAAAATAAATACTTTGAACTTTCGGATGCTCCGAATGCTGAGAATTGCATTCCCGAGCTTCTAGATTTCCGCAAAATGATTTCAAAATTAATCGAGATAACTTGATATATTTTTATTGTAGTGTAATTAGATCTGTTCTTGAATATTCATGTCAGGTTTTTCATAGTAGTCTTCCCAAATATCTCTCAGATCAGATAGAACGTATCCAGATGCGTGCTGTGCGTACAATTTTTCCAGACATATCTTATAGTGACGCAATTGAGAAAGTTGGAATCCCTATTCTTTTTGACAGACGCGAAGTTCTATCTACTAAGTTATTTGATGACATTGTTCACGATAATATGATAAGCTTGCAAAATATTGCCAACAAAGGCTAGCTCTCTGCTCTTATACTAATCGTCTGCGATCAAAGAGAACTTTTACGATGCCTAAATGTAAAACAAATCGGTTTAGGGACTCATTCATTATTCATTATGCAAGCAGTCATTCTTTGTAAATAGTTATTTTTAATCTTTTAAAATTTTGCGAAATTTTATAAATTTTAAGGTTATAGTAAATTACTTAATCTACTCTTTTTGTATTTTATTGTAATATTGTAATGTTGTACATCTTGCCTTGAGCAAAGGCGCTACGAACAATCATTAATTTTAGCTTTTAAATGTATCAGGCCCTGCTACAAGGTGCTATATATATATATATATATCAAATATGTTTAAATTGAGATCGTCCAACTATTTTGCCTCAGGAGTAATAGTCAGAATTTTGAATAAGCTCGCTATAATACTTTATACGTGCATAATTCCTTTTCCTACTTAGTTTCTCATATATGGAATGAACTTCCTTTGGACATAAAAAAACTTACAAACCTTATCTCTTTTTAGAAATAGTATAGCTAAAATAGATTTTACTAACAAAACAAATATTGGCTGTAGATGCATGCGTTGTATCTGTGCTTCTTAATTTATTCTTAATTTTTATTGTCTAAGGTACTTATAACTGTTAATTGTACCTTTTTATACTTTTATTGTAAATATGTAATTCTTAATCACTTGTCGAGCATTTTTAACATGAGCCTCTGGCTCGGGAGATTGGGTAACCAACCACTCCCTATGCCACCGACATTAAATAAAATATTCGTATTTCGTATTCGTATAACAGCTTAGCAATACATAGAGTAAAAATAGAATGCTGCGTAAACAGTGTTTTGGATATATAGCAAAGTGAAAAGGTGGTGAACTGTCAAGATTTAATTAGGAACGAAACTACAGACGTTTCGAGTTTTACTTTTTAGTTTTAGTAGATTTATCACTCTTTTAGGTGAACGGAATACCCCAAAGGCTTGAAGCCCAATCGATAGCGGGGATTAATTCCGAAGGCCTACGATTTAAGGTCGTTATCCGAAGACCCGAAAGTCTTACCATTTGCTGGTATTATTGCAAAGGCAGCACTTTCTCCTCAATTATTTTTAAGACCCCGAGTGGTGATCCGACACAGGATCTCCGCTCGAAACGTCAGTATTTCGTTCACCACCTTTGGTGGCTAAATTCTATAATGAAACACATGTGAATTATCAGCGATATCTCACATGTACCTGATTATCACGTTGTTCAATACTGTAATATATTTGTTGAGAAATGGGACTATGGCCTGGATGATGGGAGTATATTTTTGTGTGATAAACAAAACAATACATGGCTGCTTGGAAAGCTTCTTCAACAATGCTCGAGGACTGTCTCACTGCATGTAAAATTGAACTATCATTATCTATACCAAGCAACTGGAAAGAATTTCAATTATTGGTCACTATACTACTTTAAAAATATCATCAATGACAGTGTTTTTGTCAGTTTGTCAAACCACGGTCAATAATAATAATAATAATAATAAAGACGTATTAGGAGCATTATACAATAGTCCAATGCTCTTACAACAATATATTCTTAATTTTACTTATAAAACTAATTACAGATTCATTATAAGATAAAGCCTACCACATATATTACCACTATGAACAAAAAACTATTAATTTAAAAAAAGAAAAGTCTTAAGTGCTGACTTAAAACTGCTTAAAATACCAATGCTTCTAATTTCCTGTGGTAATGAATTCCACAGTTTTGGTGCGGCAATTGCGAATATTCTGTCTCCATGAGTCACCGTTTTGGATTTTGGCTCAAGTAGCAGATCTTGGTTAGATTATCTTAAAGTACGAGTAGGTTTACATTTAGTTAGTAAATCAGTAATATAAATAGATGCCTGGCCATGCAAAGCTTTAAAAGTAATTATCAGTATCTTAAAAACAATCCTTGATCTCACTGGCTACCTGCAGTGAAGATTACGAAGCACAGGGTAAGGGTTTAGTCTAATTAAATAAGTTTGAATCGATGAAATGCCGGACTAAATAGCCAAAAGAAAGAACGAGAAACGATTTCGTCAACTAATATCACGTCTGACGCCGGTTGTCTATGGAAAACAGTTGAATCATAGACCGCAACCTAACAATTGATCGAATGAATGATTTTAATATTTCAATAGGGGACCCCGTTGGAGCTGAGAGAAACTGTTGCTAACAACTTGTAGGAATTAACCTAACTTAGGGGCTGTTTACATGAATTCGGATTCAGTTTCATTTCGGATTGAACGTGAATTCAAACCGCGTTTGCATAGTTATTCTATCCCAGGATCGAAAATCGCGCGAAATCTGAAATTTCAAGATGGCGATCAATAACATTATAGCGGGTATGTTTCTTTCAACGATTTCTGCGAAGACTGTGCTTGTACACTTCAACGTGTGCCTTAAACTGATAATTTGGCAATGAATAAACATTTCACCTTTAATTTGTAACGTCGTCGACAAAGAGCTATTTATATTGAACAATATGACGTCGGCGCAATTCCTGTCTCTAGCTGCAAATTGTCGTCTATAAATGTTAAAAGCACGCATGTGTTGTTCGTTTCAGTCTTCTAGGTCGTATTTTTCATTCCGGAATGAAATCTCGCACCGCCTTTACATGACAAAAACCGGAATGAAATTTCAATGAAACTCAACCCGGAATTAACTCAATCCGGAATGAAACTCTATCCGAATTCATGTAAACAGCATCTAACCATACAAGAATATAACTGATTTACTTTTAACTTTATTGAAGCCAGCTAATATATCATTTATCGATTCGTTACCGTAGATTCGACAGAGTGGATTCTGTAGTTATATTATTAATTGGTGTTTTGTTATAACCTATTGTGATATTAGTATTCTCGATTTCAAGTCTAATTTTCAAGACCTTTCAAGACCTTTCGAGAATTTTCCTTCAGAATATGACAGACAATCGCTAGACCTACACCATGCTGCGCAAAGGTCTTGCAAGACTTTTGAAAGATTTTTAAGATATATTACATAATTGTCTAGGTTTAGGATAGGTCTTGAAGACCTTTAACAGATATTTTCAAGACATTTTAAGACCATTCAAAAGGATCGACCTTTTCTGTCTGGTCAGAGCACTGCACTAGCATCGCAGGGTCGCGGGTTCAATTCCAGCCGGAAGGCCTTGAACTTGCATCTTGCACTGGTCCCGGTTTGGTATTAAAATGTATATATTCCAACACTCGAAATTTTCCTTCACCATAAATCCTTAGAACATACAGTTTAATCGAGTGAAATGCCAAATATTACTTGTATTATTTCGACTGAGCTACCGTACGGAGGCCGTTGCCGAGAGCCTAGTCACGAGTTCTGTATATATAGTGGTGGTAATGCCGGGAGAAGAATTGGGTATATTACAAGTAATATTTGGCATTTCACTCGATGAAACTACATGTTCTAAGGATTTATCCTCACTATGGCGAGAAATTGTGGACACCGGTGGGAGGAGCCAAACTACTCTGAAAAGAATAACGTACGGCTCTGGTTACAGTGCTTTGAATTTTTGCGCTAATGCGCTAAGTCAGTTCATGAAGTTGTCACATGGTCAAAAGGACGCAAAGTTGCATGATATATGTCCTGGGAACTACAAGGAATGGTCACAAAGCATTCCTTCGAAGGCTGATCATTTTGCATTTTAGCGAGAGGCTAAGAGCTACGACGATTTTTCTTGTTAACTCCTATATAAATCACTGAGTGATGGCGGGCATATGTTATGGTACGCGCGTGCGTGTCCATAATTTCTCGCCATTAAGGAAAATTTGCCAAATATGCCAATTTGGTGGTGTTAATCTTTCATAAAACGCACCTAAAATCTTGTTTATTTGTCATCAAATCAACCTAGCAATTTTCCCGCCCAAACTAGCGGGCCAATCAGCGTCAATTTAAGAACAGATCGGAATACGAACGAGCTATTTTTACTCTGTGCTAATTTCTTTAGGTTTTTGCTTAAAATCATCGAGACACAAGACTGAATTATGTTCCAAAGCAATTTGGTAGTGTTAATCTTTCATAAAACGCACATAAAATCTTGTTTGTTTGTCATCAAATCAACCTAGCAATTTTCCCGCCCAAACTAGCAGCAGCCAATCAGCGTGCGCCATTTTAAGAACAGATCGGAATATGAAGCCCAGTAAGTTAATAAGTTAACGAGCTAATTTACCTCAATTTTATCAATTTGAAAGAATGCTGTGAGCTAAATAAGCTCAGTTTATCTTCTGGCTCCAACACAAGGTCATATTTTGAGACATCGAAGTCTTTGCCATGCGTATCCACTACGGTTTCATGTTCATCTTCAACGTTTCGATCACCTACAATAGTTTCATCCGCTTCCCCGACATTTTGACTTGATCTATCCACTGGGTATACATCTGTGGCGTGGTCTTGCAATGTCACTTCAGCTGTAGCAAGTGAATCTGACATAGAGGTGTCATCCATAGGACTTGACATTGGCAAGATCTCTGCCAATTGATCAGAATAAGTCGACAACAGTCTTTCATCACCAGCCATGATTGAATCACTTTCATCCATTGTTTCAAACATGTCGAGCAAAGAGGTTTTGTCTTCCTGCACGTCAACATCTGAAACACTGCCTGTTGTCGTCTGTTTGACTAAAACATTTATTGACATAAAGATTAAGATCATTTTGTGATCATTAAAAGCAATCAAGCAAGACACATAAACAGTGGCGTAGCCAGACCCGGGCCCACCCGGGCGTCAGCTATGAACATGGACGTTGCCCAAGATTTATCTGACGTATTCAACTTGAATATACCTGATAAATTAAATAATAATTCAAGACCAAATTAAAAAACTTGATTTTGTGGCTTCCCCCCATGTGAAAATCTTGTCAAGATCTTGTGAAATCTTGTAAGATCCCACGAGAAATCTTATAAGAAAAATCTTCATAGATTTTACAAAAGATCTTATAAGATTTTGTAAGATATCGTATAACATCTTATAAGAACTTGTAAAATCTTATAAGAACTTGTAAGATCTTATCAGACCCCTAGGGGGTCCGGGGGTATGTCCCTAGCCTCTGAAATGGCATTTCCTGCGATTTGGGAGAATTAGATTGAACAGAATCGTATATAAAACTTTTACCACCATAACAAATTTTTCGACCTGTTTTCTACAATTTGTATAGTCACTGCTATTACAGTCGTCATCAAGCACTTATATTTTACAATATTGCATTGTTTATTATCAAAATTATTGCCATTCTCTCTGTTTTCTGAGCCCACTCTGGCTCTCTTTACTAAAAATCCGTCTAACTTCGACTGCATTTAGATTAAAATACTGCATTACATTGCGATTGCATATTTGAACAACCTTGAATTTATCCCATTTCAAATTTTGGCTCATTCATAATACTTCTGGTCAGCAGTCATCAATAACTAATGGCCGAAGTACTTATGAAATAAGTATTGAACTATCACCTGACACGATCTTCCCTTACGAATGCCATCCTGCAATAATATGGAATTTAAAAACTGCCTTATATCGAAGATGCACAAATATTCAATGTATAATATGGTCTAATAACCCTCACCCTCGGGGCCAAAACTGGGGGCTTAGCCCTCCCTTGTTTCCACCTTTATAAAGTTGTGGGGGCTTTAGCCCCCCGCTTCCGCCGCCTATGGTTCAAACACGAGACGGAGGCACAAGTCCGAGTGCCTATTGAGAATGTGAGCCGAAGGCGAGCATTTTTAATGCACAAGGGCTTTGAAATCCCGGTAAAGTCTGACGTCGAGTGTTTGAACTGACTTCTCAAACATAGTAATTTACATATTTTCAAAGTCCTAGGACTTTGAAATATTTTAAAATCCTAGGACTTTGGGATATTTCGAAATGTCATGACGTGATCAGCTTGATGGATCTTCCTCCGGTTTCAAAACACTAATTCAACATTAATTTCTTTTATTTTTGGTTCATGAATTATTAATGAGTTTGAGAAGATCTTGTAAAATATTGTATGATCTTGTGAAATATTGTATGATCTTGTAAAATATTGTATGATCTTGTGAAATATTGTATGATCTTGTAAAATATTGTACGATCTTGTGAAATATTGTATGATCTTGTAAAATATTGTATGATCTTGTGAAATATTGTATGATCTTGTAAAATATTGTACGATCTTGTGAAATATTGTATGATCTTGTAAAATATTGTATGATCTTGTAAAATATTGTACGATCTTGTGAAATATTGTATGATCTTGTGAAATATTGTATGATCTTGTAAAATATTGTATGATCTTGTAAAATATTGTATGATCTTGTGAAATATTGTATGATCTTGTAAAATATTGTATGATCTTGTGAAATATTGTATGATCTTGTAAAATATTGTATGATCTTGTGAAATATTGTATGATCTTGTAAAATATTGTACGATCTTGTGAAATATTGTATGATCTTGTAAAATATTGTATGATCTTGTGAAATATTGTATGATCTTGTGAAATATTGTACGATCTTGTGAAATATTGTATGATCTTGTGAAATATTGTATGATCTTGTAAAATATTGTATGATCTTGTGAAATATTGTATGATCTTGTAAAATATTGTATGATCTTGTATGATCTTGTAAGATCTTGTATGATCTTGTAAAATCTTGTATGATCTTGTGAAATATTGTATGATCTTGTGAAATATTGTATGATCTTGTAAAATATTGTAAGTTCTTATAACATCTTATAAGA
Organism: Chrysogorgia sp. JL179-B06; assembly: GCA_035772405.1. NCBI lineage: Eukaryota > Metazoa > Cnidaria > Anthozoa > Scleralcyonacea > Chrysogorgiidae > Chrysogorgia > Chrysogorgia sp. JL179-B06. Next base: position 1,028,890 of record JAYKKM010000381.1, read on the forward strand.
TCTTGTAAAATCTTATCAGATCTTGTAAGATCTTATCAGATCTTGTAAGATGTAACAAGATCTTGCAAGATCTTACATAAGATCTTTCAAGATACACAGGAAAACGTGCAAGTACTTGCAAGATTCTTGTAAGATCCTCACATGGGATCTTACAAGAATCTTGCAAGATCTTACAAGATCTTATGTAAGATTTTCACGTGGGCCTTTCCTTCCCGCTGCTCTGTGCGCAGTTGTTGAAGCTAAAAGCAACTACCATTTGAGTCAATCACAATCATTGAATCATTTCAATTTTGCGCTTATCATGCTGCTGTATGAGTAGTGTACAAAATAACGTCCGGGTTAGCGCGTTTCAATGCCACCCCACCGGTAGTACAATGGTTTGATGGCTTTTTGCTGTCAGGATAAAGGAACATATAAGCAAGTAAAATATGATGCCATTAAGGCTAAAACAGACTAATTAAGCAGAGTGTAATTTTGTAAGCTTATAATCCAATTTTCTCCCCAAACTCCGTTTTCCGTTATCAATGTTATGTCTAAAAAATGTTAGGATAAATATTATGTCTGACGAAGGCTAAAGTTATTTATGTGTTTGATCAACTTTTTATGTACTGATGATGCACAGATGTTGTCTTTATAATCGTACATATTTTAGAAATGGCTAATTGGCGTCCTATTTTCGCAAAAATTATTCTCAGAAATCGCCGAAAATGCACTTCTGGACCACGTGAAATTAAAAATCTTCTGGAGGAGCGTGTCCCAGACCCCCTATCTGGGTCCTGAAGGATCTTGTGAAGGTTACTGAAATCTTGAAGGATCCTTAAGGAATTCCTGAAATCCTTAAGGAATTCCTGAAATCCTTAAGAATCCTGTGAAGGTTTATTGAAATCCTGAAGGATCCTTAAGAATTTCCTGAAATCCTTAAGAATCCTTAAGGAATTCCTGAAATCCTTAAGAATCTTTAAGGAATTCCTGAAATCCTCAAGGATCCTGGGAAGATTTACTGCAATCCTGAAGGATCCTGCAAGGATTATTTAAAATTCCTTAACGATCTTTGAAGGATACAGTCCTTACAGGATCGGCCTACAAGGGTTATTTAAAATTCCTTAAGGATCTTTGAAGGATCCTGTCCTTACAGGATCCTGCAAGGATTATTTAAAATTCCTTAAGGATCCTTGAAGGATCCTGTCCTTACAGGATCCTGCAAGGATTATTTAAAATTTTTTAAATTTCTTAAGGATCCTTGAAGGATCCTGTCCTTACAGGATCCTGCAAGGATTATTTAAAATTCCTCAAGGATCCTTGCAGGATCCTGTCCTTACAGGGACCTTGCAGATCCTTAAGGATCATTGAGGATCCTATAAGGCTTTTCACCAATGATAATTAAAATAAGAAGACTTAATTAATTAACCTACCAGTCTCACTTTGCTTGATAAAACTAAAACTTGATCCACCAGTTCTTGCAGAACCAGCTCCTGCATGCACCGTGGCCTTGTCATTACGATCTATGGTACATAACGATCATTCAGAGGGTATCTGCATTTAGCCAAATGTCAAATGCATTGCAAAAATGTTCTACTATTGATGTCATTTATTCCTGAATTTATAGGATTATATGGAGGCATTTATTCCCATTCCCTCATATTAATCCTCACAAGTGCCCACAAATTAACCCCTTCCCAAATTTGAATTTTGCAATTATGTGTAAAATTGATTGCAATGTTATGCATCTATCAATGAAAATCCGGTGGCTGGGATGGCATGGACTATCTTACATGTGGAGAAAGCATCTTTGGGCTCTGGGAATGAGGATTGTTTTAGAAAATCTTCTGTAAGTTAAACTTCTGGTAGACCTCTTTGGTAATGTTGAATTGCCAACCAGGTAAACAGTTGAGTAATTGTGGTTATCATCAATATTTATCATTACTTCATACCGTCAACTTGGTCAAAAAGTACATCCCACATCTTGTGGCTTAAAATATTGCTTGATTGATCATCTGACTTAACACTTATGACTTCTCATACACACCCCACTAGTCCCACTTCCTTCATGCCACTGACCAGCAGTGTTATTTCCTATACAAATATAAGGAGTTCAGTTCACACAACCTCTGAACATTTCAGGCTAGCCTAATTCTTGACCGATTTTCCATGTAAACAAGATCGAAGCATAATTAACAGCAGCCATATTTGAAACTAACCATGCATGCAACATTGCGAGGCCAGCCTCATGTAAAAAAAGAGGCCCTTTCTCGATATATGAGCAACCGAAATTTAAAATTATTATAACATCAACCCAAGTCAGTTTTAGGGTTAGGATTTGGGTTAGGATTAGGGTTAGCATTAGGGTTAGGGTTAGGATAAGGGTTAGGATAAGGGTTAGGGTTAGCGATTATTTGAATTTCGGTTTGTTCATATATCGAGAAAGCGCCAAAAAAGAGCTGAAATGAACAAATGCAGACTGATCTGATGTTAGGCCAGCCTCATGTAGACACCTCTTTTGTACTAAAGTAATATCAAGTGGTTTTCCATGAATGATCAGGGGATCACTTTTTAGAGTGGGGGGCAATTGCCCCCCTTCCCCCCCCCCCCCCCGGCTCTGCCACCCCTGATGATTAAAGAAATACCTAATGGTTTCCGTGTTTGGGTATACTATGATCCAAACACACGGGAAGTTGCAAGACTTGAGAAAAGCATAAAAACATGAGCCACTAGGCAATTTTTTTTTATCTTTTCAAAAGTCGAGAAACTTCCCGCGTGTTTGGATCACAGTATCCAAACCATTAGGTATTTATTTTATAAAATAATTCAAGAGAACGAGTAGTAAAACATTTTAACTTTTTTGGTGGGAAATTTGCTTGATCCAATGATGCTTGATCCAAACACGGGTATTGACCAATCAGAGGACTTGTTGTCTAGTTTAAATGACGTCATTTGGCCAGATGGTCCACAAGAGCTACAACCGCCGAAAATCTCGACACCAAATTACAGTCGATGAATTTCATAAAAAAGCCTTTCATGGCTTACCTTGGCTATCTATTTTTTCTGGCTCTGCTTTATTCTGGGCCGAGGATATCGGAGTATTAACGGACTTGGGACTTTCACCGATGTTCATTCCGGCAAACAAGGAGCTTTGATTTGACATATTTGCTCGAATGATTGAGAAAGATCAAAAACTTCACCTGGCCACAAAACCTTCTGTGTATTCGGCACGACAAGCAGATGAAAATGACCAGTTGTTGAAACGAACTTTTAATACAAGGAAAGAAACTGCACGAAACCGCACAGCAACAATCATGCCAACATCAACATTGAACAATTTACTTCCGTGTGGTAATGACTGCTGGCTCAGATCATGAGTAAAATTGATAAAAAAGTCATCTATGAAATTGACAGGCGTCATTTATCAACAAATTTTATCAACAAATGCCGAATACCTAGTGTTCTCTTAGGTTAGGATTAGTTTTATGTTATGTTTATCTGTTAGGGTTATTTTTGGTTAGGCTAAGGGTTATCATTCGGCGTTTGTTGATAAAATTTGTTGACAAAATGACATCTGTCAATTTCATATTTGTGACATTGATGGAAACTGGTTGGTTACTTCGAAGTATAAAAAATTTGAGTTGAAAACTGGAGATGTTTCTTCTCTTAGGAAACGGAAAAGACTTGGTCTCCCATGCAGCAGTAGGCGTAAGAAACAGAAATGGCCAGGCAAGTCGGTTCAGTTACTTTATCAGTTTGTGCAAATTTTAAATGTTGTAATGGTATTTTTCGAAGCATTACTTTGTAAAAGTATCTAAACGCGTGAATAAACTACTTTATAAAAGTATCTAAACGCGTTCGTATAAAGAACACGTATAAAGAACACGTATAAACTAGCTTGACTGTATATGGAAGCATTCTGGCAAATAACATGCCAATAATATCACACGATGACTTGATTTTATATATTGTGGTATTTAATACATTTTCAGATGTTGATTTGGTATTATATTTCATTGAATGTGAAGCTGTTAGTGATTTTGTTGCCCTGTTTATTTCGAAGTGTTTACGCTAGAAATGCTGATTCATTCCGTATTTGAATTCATTCGAAAAAACGAAATAGCATTAATACCACCTGCTATATCCGCTGTTGTGTTTGTCAATTTTAGCCTTTGACATCATCGCCGGCGTTTTAAAACGCGATAAGACCATGAATCAGAAAGTCACTCTAACGGAATTTTCACCTTTTAAAAATCATCGAAGTCTTGCGAATTTTTTCAACTGGCTTTCAGAGGTTAGTTGCTGGTGAGGGCCACTCAACAAAAGCAATAATGATAGCGATAAACGAGTATTAACTGGTACGTGAATGTTATTAACTTTGGAGCACATAACTCGTTTGTGATGGAAGGATCAAAGGATCCATCTTCGTGTAGGCAAAATGTACACGAGTGTGAAAAGCAAGTTGTGGACGACGAGCAGCCAAAGATGCACACTGAATTGCCTCCATTATCGAAGCCCAGAGTCCTTTTGCTAAATGTGTCATGGTTTGGGTTAAATGCCATGTATCTTGTGCTTTCTATTGAAGTATTTCCCTCTCAAGTACATGCACTGGTTGGGTCTGAAGATAAAGGACAAGTGCTTGGGGGAATGATTGCTCTCGGGGCAGTGGTAACGTTCATAGTGAGCCCCTTGATTGGGATGAAGAGTGACAGGTTGATGTTGCGGTATGGCAGAAGGAGGCCGTTTATGGTCATGGGCATGTTCTTGTTGATCATATCGCTCTTTGGAATGGCATTCAGTGCTCCGCACGTGGAGAACATGAAGGATAATGCGACGTGCTCGATCGACTTGGAAATCAAGAGGTGTTTGCCGTACCTGAACCTCACGGAACTCGAGGAGGAGGAGAGGAACAAAAGCGAGAGCATGATTGATGCTGACATGCTGTTGAACATCTTATCACAAAAGGATAACCAAGGAAGCCTTGTTATGTACATCATATTCTATGTCATGGTTATGGCTTGTTATTCCCTTGTGAGCGTCCCATACAATGGACTCATTGCTGACGTTACACCGCCGTTGCAGCGAGGGTTTAGCTCTGGAGTGATGGGAGCCATGACTTTGGCGGGAAACATTACAGGGGCCATGGTAGGGTTGTTTTACTTTCGACTTGGAGTTGTTGGAATATATTCGTTGCTTTGTATGTTATTTTCACTTTGTGTGTTAGTCACTGTGCTATGCAGTTCCGAAGTACCACTTACGACAAAACCCAAGGACCTTGGTTTAAAAGATCTGTTTTTAGCCTACTGGGAGCCACTGAAGAACAGGGACTTCATGTGGGTATTCTTGACAAGGTTCCTGATGCAGCAGGGCATAGCGACCATCACCGGTTTTCTAGAATTTTGGCTGAGTGACATGGTCAATCTGCCTCACTGCTGGTCTCCAGAGAGATCCGTGGCCATGATTTTGTTGCCCTTGTTGTTGGCTGCTGCAGCTTTTTCGATAATTGGCGGGTTCTTGTCAGATGCCTTGCAAAGACGGAAACCATTGGTGACTGGCTCGGCCATCATCATGGCAATCTGTGCGTTGATATTTGCCTTTCTGAAAGGGAAATATGCATTTTATGCTGCCATCCCTGTCGCGATTACATTTGGTGTTGGATTTGGCTCATACTGTGCTGTAGATTTTGCATTGGTCATGGACGTTCTCCCAAAGGAGAAAGACAAAGCAAAAGATTTGGCTGTCTGGCATCAAGCTCTTGTCTTACCACAAGCGGTCGCTACACCAGTAGGGGGCATAATCCTTGACATATTTGAAAGATATAATTGCCACATTGGACTAGGGTACATTATATTATTTACGGTGACTTCATTTTATTTTGCCCTCAGTGGTATATTTGTTGTAAAGATCAAAAAGGCAAAATGACGTGGGCATTAGATTTTCAGTATATACAAATGTCCATATGATTACAGTACTAGATACATTCAGTATCCCAAAAGCCAGTTTACTTTAGCAATTTTTGTTGGGATTTTCAATTTATATATTTTTAAATTTGTATTGTAGTGCTAGGATTGCACTTCAGCACTGACAAAATGTAGATAAAAATGTCAAGTAAACAGCAACAAATATTCAAATTTTCATCGTAGGTAAAAACAACTGTTTCAGCTGGAAAGAGCATATTGAAAATAGTAGAAGTGCAAAGTTTGGAAGGAATTGTGTAAAAAAAGAAGAAGTTACACATGAAGCAGAAAGTTGGCCATTTCAAAAGGGATTTATTAGTGATTTAATAAGGATTTTGGCTTGGCAGGCGGGCGTTGCATGCCAATCCAAAATCCCTATTAAATCCATAGTGAAGATCAAAACTTCCAAAGTCAGTGACTAGCTTTCGCACTATTTGCCCGATTAGTTTCAAACTTTGCACTTTTACTATTTTTAATATGATCTTTCTAGCAAAAACAGTTGTTTTTACCTCATGAAAATTTGAAATAAAATTGCTACTGCGCATGACCCTGAAACTCGTCTATTAAATCTATTGTTCAAGAAGCTACGTATTTACCAGTAATCATAACTGTGCAGTTGTGAAATTGTGTAATTAAATATAGGCCAATTTTAAAAAAATTCTGTTGATCCAAAATCAGATCAATTCCAAAAAACATGATTATATTTGATAATTTTTTTTTGCATCTACAGAATTCTTTTTTAAATTGGCCTATTGATTATTGGATGTGCGCAGTAAATGTGCGCAATGCAAAACTGAGGAATCACCGTAAGTAACGTTAAGATGTATTGTTGTAAGAGCATTGAGATTATTGCATAATGCTCCTAAAACGTCTTTATTGTTATTATTATTATTATTATTATTATTTTATGTATGCAAAATGATGTACGCTGATTGGCTGTCTAGAGACATGCTAGTTTTGGCGGGAACATTTCTATAGACAAACCAAAGTTTAAAGGACATTGGCAACAAAAATTAAGTTTGTCTAATATGAAAGAACTCGTAAAATGATAGAGTAACACCTTTTATAACTTTTCGGTATTTTACTTCGTTTTTGAAATATTTCAGTTTGTTTGATATGTAAATGAGATGGTCTCTGACGTCAGGTGCTGGGTAGAGAATTTTCGCTCATTAAAAATGTCTTATATCTCAGTGATTGCTAAATTTACAACGTTCATTATCATGAGGAGTTATTATACGCACATTTTCAAGGAAATTTGTGGAACAAACTTGAAGATGGAACTAATATTTTAATGAGTGAAAATTCTCTACCCTGCACCTGACGTCAGAGACCATCTCATTTACATATCAAACAAACTGAAATATTTCAAAAACGAAGTAAAATAAGGAAAAGTTGTAAAAGGTGTTACTCTATCATTTTACGAGTTCTTTCATATTCGACTAACTTTTGTTGCCAATGTCCTAGTTAATGTAGTGACTTCAGCTCAAACACTACAATCGTTTTCGCAGAAGTGGAGCGTTTTGGAGGTCATAAAACAAGCTTCTAACATTAAATAGATCTTGCACCAACAAAATGGCCGCTGCTCCTTAATTTGAACAGAATTGATCCGTGCATATCAGTTACAACAGAGTCAGAATATTCCTGAAGGAAATAACGACGATGAAGGCAATGAATGCTCTACTGCTTTGTCAACACTAGAGGCGGTAGAGCCACTTCCGTTCGATCTGGAAACATTTATTCAAGAGGTCCAGGACAATCCTTGCATCTGGAACACGTCACTTCGTGTTTTCAAGGAAAATATAATAACAAGAAAAAAGCCTGGCAAATATTGAATTCTCCCTTCATTTCTCTTTCTGCAAATAACTTTCTTATCCAGAATCGTTGTATCTGCTAAAATCGCGCGATTTAAATGGAAATCAATGTACCAGAGCGCGAGACCTATTTTGATCGAATAAAGTAGATCGCGAGATAAAAATAGCGAGTGGAAATTAAATTTTACGTCCCTAAAGGTTAATTACATGAATCGGGATTCAGTTTCATTCCAGATTGAACGTGAATTCAAACCGCGTTTACATAGGAATTCTATCTCAGGATCGAAAATCGCGCGAAATCTGAAATTCAGTCAAGATGGCGATCAACAACAACATATAAGCGGGTATGTTTCTTTCAACGATTTCTGTGCTTGTACATTTCAACATGTGCCTTAAACTGATAATTTGGCGAAGAATAAACATAAAGAAAAGGGGAAAAGCATTACTAGCAACGATAATCGATGCGGTCGCAAGTAAACAAGCATTTAATTCACCTTTAATTTATAACGTCGTCGACAAAGAGCTATTTATATTGAACAATATGACGTCGGCGCAACTCCTGTCTCTAGCTGCAAATTGTCGTCTATAAATGTTAAAAGCACGCATGTGTTGTTCCTTTCAGTCTTCTAGGTCGTATTTTTCATTACGGAATGAAATCTCGCACCGCTTTTACATGCATGACACCGGAATGAAGTTTCAATGAAATTCAACCCGGAATGAAACTCAATCCGGAATGAGAACCGGAATGAACTCAATCCGGATTGAACTGCATCTCATTCCGGATTCGTGTAAACACCTATAGGGATTTTAACAGAACCGGTATGACTTCAATCCGGAATGAAAATCCGGATTCATGCATGTAAACAACTCTTATCCAATATATACAATCTTACAAAATATACAATCTTAACATGGTGACAATCTCAATCTTAACACGGTGACAATCTCAATCTTAACACGGTGACAATCTCAGACCGCCACACCGTGTCAAACGACGTACTTCGCATGAGACGAACTAAATTGAGCGAATTAAGTTCATGACAAGAGATCGACGTTTGACCAATTAAGTTCGACGGATTGTATTTGGATCGACGAAGGCGTTCTATCCGTATGCCGGCTCTCGGAAGCCCCTGAATTCCGGCGATATCGGGTCTTCGGTTACGGTCTGTCCCTGTGATTGTGCTGCTCTATATTTAGTATATACTCATGGAATGTCCCTCTTGACACTCGAAACGAACATCCGAGTATGTTTGCCAAACGACACACTCGGATGTTCAACCAAACTGACATTGAACAAGCAATCTATATATGTTTTATATTGTATCACCATTATTATAACTATATGTCTATAGACACTAAACACTGATTTATTTTATTTTATTTCTTAATAAATAAAGCTCTAAAAAACTCAAAAAAATAAAGCGCCTGTTTCGCAGGCTATTTTACCGCCAGAAATTTGGTTTACCCAACTCTTCGGTACCAATCCCAGCCATAAATATCTCGTTCAACAAAAACAAATTCGCCGAATATCTCGTTCGACAAAAACAAATTCGCCGAATATATCTCGTTCGACAAAAGCAAATTCGCTGAATATCTTGTTCAACAGAAACAAATTCGCTGAATATCTCGTTCGACAAAAACAAATTCGCAGAATATCTTGTTCAACAAAAACAAATTCGCTGAATATCTCCGCGTTAGTTCGACAAAAATAAATTCGCCGAATATCTTGCTCAACAAAAACAAATTCGCCGAATATATCTCGTTCCACAAAAACAAATTCGCTGAATATTTCGTTCGACAAAAACAAATTCGCCGAATATATCTCGTTCAACAAAAACAAATACGCCGAATATCTTGTTCAACAAAAACAAATTCGCTGAATATCTCGTTAGTTCGACAAAAATAAATTCGCCGAATATATCATTCGACAAAAACAAATTCGCTTATTAAATATCTCGTTCGACGAAAACAAATTCACCGAATATCTTATTCAGCAAAGCATCTCGTGGCCAGGCGATTAGAGTTTGCTATTATGCTATACGCCACTGCGTGTGACGGTGACTCACTTTCGGACGATGTGGCCCTTCTTCAGATTATCGTCTCATAGTGAAGCGTCGTCTATGAAAATACCTAAGTGTAGAATGGGGAGCGGCTTAGACTAGACAGACGATACTCTCACTTAAGGGCCGATATTGGGCCTCTCGCCAATTGTCGAGACCAGAATGGAAAGGCTAACGTTTGTCTACTATTTAGCGAGTTCATTTACCGAAATGATCAGCCCTAAATTTCCCTTTCAATGTCGTTAATTGCAATAAAAACTTCTCCGGAAACTTGGACCAAGCTAGTTTTATTATAATTGTTATTAAAGGTTTAGTAGTTTACACATATATAATAGCTGTCTAAAAAGCTAATTTAAAATGCGCATTACATATATTTAAAAAGTTGGAGATATATGTGTATCATTTAGCTATAATATATAAAATTTAAATATTTACAAGAGTTCTAAATTCTAATAATCAACATTAAAATTGTCAACTGCAGTAAACACCCGCTATGAAGAACCCGGCTTCCACCTATAAGAACCTCAGGCTGAAATTAGGGATGTTGTGCCCCTCTCAATAAGAACCTGTTTGAGCCTGATATTTGAAATAGGTTCTTATGTCACAAAATCAATTTATAATTCCACATGTAGCAAAGTCCTAAATTTTTTTTAGATATAATCTACACTGTGGAAGTGGGAACACCAACAGCATGTCAGTCATGTAACAGTGTACTGCTATGAGCTGTAGCAGTAATAGAACTGTTCAGTGTTAAGGAAGATGTACCTTAATATTGTTATATACTAGTATTATACTCTTATCATCTACAAAGAAAACTGAAAGTACTGCCTAGTTAATTTCATCCATATCATCTCATTGACATAAGTGTTTATCAGTTACTGAATTGTGGCTTTATGGTTTATTGAGTTGTCATTCTCCAGTTTTTTGCATGGTAAAATAATTACAAACTAATTTATAAGAACCTAACACCCTGATTTTTTGTTAGATATCAAATATATAAGAACCTATCCCAGGCTGGTTTGGAAAAATGTAGGTTCTTCATAGCGGGTTTACTGTAATCACAGTTAAAACTATCAAACGTCTAAGGACTCAATGTTCGATTATATTCATCAATGCCAATGGCGTAGGCAATTGGACATCTCCTAGTAAACCGTTCGGTTTTCGTTTTCAAATTATAATAGTTATCGCGATTTGACCACATCTCCCTTTCCCTAACTTGACCAATCTTTTCTGGTAATAGGTTATGTAGCTTATGATGGGGGTTTCTTTTTATAAGGAGTCAACACAAATCTGATCTCGACGAAGCTTCGGGGTTGTAAGTTGTGCATGATGTAGTACACGGTCGTATATAGTCGTATTCCGAATAGATTATTTATTCCAAGTGCTCGCTTCTGGATCCGTTCGATGTTATTACTTTGATCTTTGGTTAGGCTAACGTTCCGTACTTGGGCGCCATATTCCAAAATTGGCCTGATCGTCGCAGTATAGAATCTTTTCATATCATTAACAGATTTTCATATATCATTTACAAACAACGTGACGTCACGTTATTTGCAAAAGTTCGGAAGGCAAATCGAAGGCCAATCTCGGGGTTCTCAGAGCCTTCCGGACGCACCGCCACGCAAATCGAAGGCTTGATATTCTCCCATTGATGTGCAGTTTAGAAATGGCTTCATGAAGTGACTCAAGCTTTTCATCTTTGATCTTCTTTTTCAAAACTGTGAATGGCCTGGCTAAAATCAACCCTGAAATCGTACCTACTCCATACATACCGCGAAGAGGACAACTAGAACCTGCAGCTCGACCCCAGATCTTCTACAATTTCGTCCACGAAAATGTAGAACACTAACTTTCCAGCGATCATTCTTCACACGAACATGCAGGACGTGGAATGTCCTCCCGAACGAAATTCGGTTGAAGGAACTTACGTTATCAAACTTCAAATGCAACCTCCTGCAATATTACATCAGGCCATTGGAGTATTATGACCCGGAAGATCCGCGAACATGGAAAACGATTTGCCCAAAAAGCAATTCTGTTCGCAGTCTAATTGGTATCCAACGCTGCTGCGTCTATAACATCTAGCAACTCTTGAACCAGGAACATTCTTAAAACTATTTATTTTTTACTTTAATTTAATTAATTCTGGGACCGCAATAATTGGCATATGCTGTTGTGGCCACCCTGCCACTTTCATTATGTAACTATAGAGTTGGCGAAGCATAATAAATAAATCTTATCCTTTTCGTACTTCGTGTGAATATTCTGCCTGCATTTTTAATAATCAGTATTATAAAGTTGCACTAACACGTCACATCTGGCCATGTAAAATGGCAACAAGTTTTGAAATAGATATATGTCAGATAGATGTCGAATATTGTTCTGCAATGTTGTGTTTTTCAAATCTTTCAACAGTTTCTTTAGTATTAATTTCTGTGTTCTATGTATTTTAGAACCAAAATCTGATTTAAAATAATTGGTCTCGTGCCGACTTAGGTACTCTTTTTGACATATTCAGGAAATTCCTTTCTTAGACCCTTGACATGAGACCGAATTATCTCGGGGGGAGGGGTAGGGATAACTCGGGGGAAAGAGTCAAATCTGGCCCAGACTTTACTACCCGAGCACTATATATAACGTTCGTTTAGAATATATGAATGAAATTATCACGTAATACAGGTATCAATGAGCGATAATTATACGTTAAGCAAGGCATTTGCAAGGAGGAGAGATCTGTACTGATGGAAGAAACCTGGAGAAATATGAACTTATTGCTTGAAATAAGTGAGAAAGTTTCCACTTCTTGGCAATGGCTTTTTTCTTCTCTTGCTTTCGAGCTTGCTTCCACATCCCCATGTTTTTCAGTTTATATATTTATTAACTTCGCCAAATACAAAATACATACATAATAAAGAAAATACAATACAAAGTGACAAACGTTGGCAGGGACACCGCAACAGCAATTGCCAATTACTACGGGCCCGACACACCTAGAACTAAATGAAAATATGGACTAAGGAGTTCGAATTAGTAACAGCAAGTTAATGATCTTGACACGTTACGAGCAACATTACACGAAGGACAGATTGTTTTCCATGAGCGAGGGTCTTCAGGGTCATAATTAGATACAAGTCATGCATTATTGTAGTATCTAATCAAAATCGATTTAAACAAAAAAAGTTCGCAAGAAAATGAGAACTGAAGATCATTGACCAGGGCATTCCAGATTCGAGTCGTTCTATTAAAAAAGGATCTTTGAAACGTCACAGTTTTATATTTTCGCGTCAGAAACTGAATAACGTTAGGGTTATTGTTTCTAGTTGCCCTCGTTGAACGGATAGTTGGGAGTACATCAAAATTAACATTTATTATGTCCGTAATGGCTTTAAAGAGAAAGACAAGATCCATATATTCATGCCAATAGGTTATAGGGAGGAGATTCAGTTTAATCAATCTAGCTTTATACGATTCCTGGCAGCGAAAAGCTAGATTCAGTATATATTTTGTAGATCGTCGCTGGATTCTTTCCAATATATGACGCACGCATGCGTAATGACGTAAAGGTTAACCCTGCTCCCCGAGATAACTTGGCTGAAAGCGTTCACATGGAAGTTGGGATGATTAACCTGGGGGTTATCCTATCGCTCAGACCGAGTTACCCCTGAGTTATCTCGGTCTGATGTGAACGGTTTACTTTAGAACAAGGAAATGAACTTCGGCTGGTATGGTTATCTCTACCCAGGGTCTTCGCATTCACACAAATTGGTTTGACTGTGAAGTTCGGTACGAATACGAATATTTTATTTAATGTCGGTGGCATAGGGAGTGGTTACCCAATCTCCCGAGCCAGAGGCTCTGTTAAAAATGCTCGACAAGTGATTAAGAATTACATATTTACAATAAAAGTATAAAAAGGTACAATTAACAGTTAGACAATAAAAATTAAGAATAAATTAAGAAGCACAGATACAACGCATGCATCTACAATATTTGTTTTGTTAGTAAAATCTATTTTAGCTCTACTATTTCTAAAAAGAGATAAGGTTTGTAAGTTTTTTATGTCCAAAGGAAGTTCATTCCATATATGAGAAACTAAGTAGGAAAAGGAATTATGTACAGTATTATAGCGAGCTAATTCAAAATTCTGACTATTACTCCTGAGGCTATAGTTCGACGATCTCAATTTAAACATTTCATATATATATATAGAGCACCTTGTAGCCTGATACATTTAAAAGCTAAAATTAATGATTGTTCGTGGCGCCTTTGCTCAAGGCTACTCATAGAGGCCATATTCAAAACTGTTTCAGAACTAGTAGAGTTACCCATCTTGAGAACCGTAATATAGTAATTATAGCCTTTTCCAATTTCTTGCTCTGACATTTTCCGATACCAATTAATAGAGGGCAACAATACTCAAAATGAGGTAGAACGTAGGCTTTATACAAATTAATCATAACTTCCATTGGCACCAAACGTCGTAAACGTCGAAGAGCCGCGATTTTCGCGTAAACCTATACAACAATTACTTCCTGCTTTGAAATAATTGATTGGTTTCGGGTTTTTTACTCATGAGGCCCTGTTATGATTTTAGGATTAGGGATTATTAGGGACGGTTCAGAATTTATCTTGGGGAGTACTATGGTGATTGTGAGGGGTCGTGATTTTTCAACAGTAGGGGGGGGCTTTCGAAAATTACCCGAAAGATAAGACAAGGTGCAAGGGGGTCATCAAAAAGTTTAGTGTCGACACAAAATGTTTTTATAATATCATAACTTACCTTTTTTGCAAGATGTCACACGAGGGGGGTCAGACAAAATGTACTTATAACATCAGGGAGGTCTTCGAAAAATACAAGGGAAATGTTTTAAATCCCCATAGCCCCCACTAAATATGAACGCTCCCTTAGGGGTTTTTTTTCCAGTCTAATCCTAACCTTAATCCTAATCACTGCCTCAAACCTAGGTTAGCTACGGTTAGAGTTAGGTACCGTTAGGATTAAGCGAGTTATATAGTTATAACTTAATCCTAACGGTACCCTAACCTTAAAACTAACCCTAACCGTAGCTAACCCTCACCTAACCAAAATAAAGACCAGACGAAAACAGAAAGGTCCTTCTGAATCATCATCCCCATTATAAACCATTTCCGCTCGTGAATTATTATAAGTATAGCATAAAAAGAGGTTCATTAGCTATTAAACGTCACACTCGATTAGGGTCATTTAGTAAAATTTTACTAAATGACCCGAATCGAGCGGGACGTTTAATGGTTAATGCACCTCTTTTTATGCTATTCCTTTGTAATATAATGTTTGCGGGTATTTATTTTGTTCTTTCGTAATCGTACCTCCGTTGGCGTCAAACCGGGTATCGTTAGTTCTAATCAGACCTGGTTTGCCGTCAACGGAGGTAAGATTAGCAAAATGGATATAATGAGGTATATTACTCGTTGTCATTAACAAAAGAGAACAAAAGAAATACCCGCAAACATTATATTATTGTCAATATTACCCAGAGTCGACTGTATACGAGATTGTGAACACGTGATGAAGGCGCTATAAAAGTGGTGACGATGGTTTCATCAGGGGTGTGGAAGTACAATTACTTTTGAAAAACACACTGCTACTAAGTACTAAGGCGCTGTTACACTATGCAATTTTTATGCAACTAGTCTCTCAATGGCTTAATCTGCTACGTTGCAGTTGCATGAAAGGAGGTGTTATATTAGGTAACGTTTAGTGCAACTTGTCTCTCAATGGCTTAATCTGCTACGGAACGTTGCACTTGCATGAAAGGTGACTCTCAATGGCTTAATCTGCTATACGTTGCAGTTGCATGAAAGGAGGTGTTACATTAGGTAACGTTTAGTGCAACTTGTCTCTCAATGGCTTAATCTGCTACGTTGCACTTGCATGAAAGGGGGTGTTACATTAGGTAACGTTTAGTGCAACTTGTCTCTCAATGACTTAATCTGCTACGTTGCAGTTGCATGAAAGGGAGTGTTACATTAGGTAACGTTTCATGCAACTTGTCTCTCAATGGCTCAATCTGATACGTTGCAGTTGCATGAAAGGGAGTGTTACATTAGGTAACGTTTCGTGCAACTTGTCTCTCAATGGCTTAATCTGCTACGTTGCAGTTGCATGAAAGGAGGTGTTACATTAGGTAACGTTTAGTGCAACTTGACTCGCAATGGCTTAATCTGCTACGTTGCAGTTGCATGAAAGCAGGTGTTACATTAGGTAACGTTTCATGCAACTTGTCTCTCAATGGCTTAATCTGCTACGTTGCAGTTGCATGAAAGCAGGTGTTACATTAGGTAACGTTTCATGCAACTTGTCTCTCAATGGCTTAATCTGCTACGTTGCAGTTGCATGAAAGGAGGTGTCACATTAGGTAACGTTTCATGCAACTTGTCTCTCAATGGCTTAATCTGCTACGTTGCAGTTGCATGAAAGGAGGTGTCACATTAGGTAACGTTTCATGCAACTTGTCTCTCAACCGCTTAATCTGCTACGTTACAGTTGCATGAAAGGAGGTGTTACACTAGGTAACGTTTCGTGCAACTTGTCTCTCAATGGCTTAATCTGCTACGTTGCAGTTGCATGAAAGCAGGTGTTACATTAGGTAACGTTTCATGCAACTTGTCTCTCAATGGCTTAATCTGCTACGTTGCAGTTGCATGAAAGCAGGTGTTACATTAGGTAACGTTTCATGCAACTTGTCTCTCAATGGCTTAATCTGCTACGTTGCAGTTGCATGAAAGGAGGTGTCACATTAGGTAACGTTTCATGAGGTGTTACACTAGGTAACGTTTCATGCAACTTGTCTCGCAATGACTTAATCTGCTACGTTGCAGTTGCATGAAAGGAGGTGTTACACTAGGTAACGTTTCGTGCAACTTGTCTCTCAATGGCTTAATCTGCTACGTTGCAGTTGCGTGAAAGGGAGTGTTACACTGACTAGGCAACGTTTCATGCAACTTGTCTCTCAATGGCTTAATCTGCTACGTTGCAGTTGCATGAAAGGAGGTGTTACACTAGGTACCGTTTAGTACAACTTGACTCTCAATGGCTTAATCTGCTACGTTGCAGTTGCATGAAAGGGAGTGTTACACTAGGTAACGTTTCATGCAACTTGTCTCTCAGTGGCTTAATCTGCTACGTTGCAGTTGCATGAAAGGGAGTGTTACACTAGGTAACGTTTCGTGCAACTTGACTCGCAATGGCTTAATCCATGCTACGTTTCAGTTGCGTGAAAGGGAGTGTTACACTAGGTAACGTTTCGTACATCTTGACTCTCAATGGCTTAATCTGCTACGTTAACTCCTGTGTTACACTAGGTAACGTTTCGTGCAACTTGTCTCTCAATGGCTTAATCTGCTACGTTGCAGTTGCATGAAAGGAGGTGTTACACTAGGTAACGTTTCGTGCAACTTGTCTCTCAATGACTTAATCTGCTACGTTAACTCCTGCGTTACACTAGGTAACGTTTCGTGCAACTTGTCTCTCAATGGCTTAATCTGCTACGTTGCAGTTGCATGAAAGGAGGTGTTACACTAGGTAACGTTTCATGCAACTTGTCTCTCAATGGCTTAATCTGCTACGTTGTAGTTGCATGAAAGGGGGTGTTACACTAGGTAACGTTTCATGCAACTTGTCTCTCGATGGCTTAATCTGCTACGTTGCAGTTGCATGAAAGGGAGTGTTACACTAGGCAAAGTTTCGTGCAACTTGACTTGGAAAGTTTCACCATCTTCGTGCAGTTTTATGTTTATGTTTAAGTTGCAGATGGGGGTGTTATATTGTGCAACGCTGAAAATAGTTGCTGCAATCATTGCAGAAAGTAGAACTAGATTCTACTTTCTGCAACGATTGCAGCAACTTGTGTCGCAACAATTTTCGCCGTTGCAAGGCGTGTTACACTTTGTAATGGTTTGTGCAACTTGCCCGGCAACGGCATATTGCGAGAAAAGTTGCACGAAAACTGATTGCATAGTGTAACATTGCCATTAGATACCGCGAAACGTCCTAATTCCTGCCAAAACTTGATATCGGAACAATATCAAACTATGGAACGCCAGGACTGTCTTATGTGGTTATTTATTGGGTATGTGGTTGTATGTGGTGCTTACGACATTACATTCGGTACACGAGGTTCCAAATATATTAGCATATATTAGCAACAGAACGATAGATATGTTATATATTACCTCATTCTTTTAAAAACCTTGCTTAACTTTCTGAATAAAAACAGAAAATTAAAGCGTAGTTTTTTTAAAGAACGGTTCTGTTGCTAACATATCTATGTCGCTAATATATGCTAATATATTTGGAACCTCGTAACATGAAATTATAACCACGTAGAGTTTGTATTTATATTCGATGCATGTGAGCCTTCGCTCATGTATTTCACCAGCAAAAAAGTAGAGTAGAGTGCTGCGTATTATGTCTAGATTGTACCGAGCTACACTGATGAGCTGTGTAACAGTGAAACACGGTGTCTGTAGATTGTACTATATATATATATATATATATATAGATCGAGTGAAATGCCAAATATTACCTATAATATACCCAGAATCTTATCCCGGCATTACCACCACCATATATACAGAACTCGTAACTATAGGCTCTCGGCAACGGCTTCCGTAGCTCAGTGGTCAGAGCACTGCACTAGCATCGCAGGGTCGCGGGTTCAATTCCCAGCCGGAAGGCCTTAAAATTGCATTTTTCGCAACTGGTCCCGGTTTGGTCTTAAAATGTATATATTCCAACACTCGAAATTTTCCTTCACCATAAATCCTTTCAACATGTATAGTTTGATCGAGTGAAATGCCAAATATTACCTATATATATATATTTATATTTATATATATATATATATATATTTATATACACGGGAGATAAACAAATGTTAAATCATTTGCTATTTTTACAATCGATTCACAAACAGACTTAGCTGGAGGGAGAACAACTATACCTTTGCCTTTATACCTTTGCAATTTCATAAATTTCCAAGTGAATTTCAGATTATTCAGGTCAATTTTGGTGACTGATGATTGACTTCACAGAAAATCGAGTTCCTGACGTAATGTATCATTTGTATTGCAAGAGCCAATCGAAACGCTCGTAATAAATGGACCGTCAAATTTCTACACAACTGGTGTATTTACTATGAGATATTGTCGTCCGCTATAGATGCAACTGCCATCCCCAATTTCATTAAGTGATGCTCCTGATTTGCCATTATAGGTTGATTTAAGGTGCTGTTACACGATGCGATTTTTCTTGCAACTTGCAACAAATCATTGAATGTTGCAAGTTGCAAGAAAAATCGCATCGTGCAACACCCCGTGGCAACTTGCGATTTTGTTATTTTTGCCGTGTTGCAAGTTGCAAGAAAAGTTGGATGGATTCTACTTTTTGCTGGAACTTGCAACAAAGTTCGCAAGTTGCTGAACGTGTAACACCCGTCCTGCAATTTGCGACACAATTATTTTCAATGCTAACCAATCAGGTGTGAGAACGTTAGGATAGCGCGTGCACTAGAGACTGGGGCCAAACGATTCTGGAATAAACAACATGGCGGACCAGTTTTTCAATGACAATCATGACATATCCGAAGAAATGTACGAGCTATAGGAGATATAAACGAGGAAAGTGTAGATGTTTCTAAAACTAGGAAAACACCCAACAAAGAGCATCGACTATAAAGGATGAAGAAAAGATTCAAATCATTAATGAGCTAAAAGAACATCCCTGTTCTGATCCATATTGTCCTATTTCTTGTATGTTTTTCTTTTTCATCCATGTCTAGTAGCATTAGAATTGCTAGGGCTTTTCGCTTTCTATCCGGTAGTAGCCGTGCTGCTGACCAGTTGTAACACTGACTCAACTCTACGCCTGTTACGTCTACGTGTATAAACACCTTTTCTGCAACTTGCGAGTTTTTCCCATGGGTAAATTTGTTGCAAGTTGCAAGAAATATCGCATCGTGTAATAGCACCTTAAAGGAGAAACAACAATTACTATGGGATAATGCGAAAACCCACTCTCTTGGTTGAACTTCGCGAGTTCAGCGTGGACTAACGGCGCAACATGCAACCTGGCGATCAACTTCATACTTCTAATCGGCCATACTCCTTGATTCAAACCATTTACTTTATTAAGGAACTTTTATTATTAGCTTCTATTATTAGCTCATGCACTTTCATTCCTTTTCAAGTTTGTTTCCCAGTAACGCTTCACTCCCACAGATATTCCCATGAGATTAAATCTGTCATTACACCCTTGACTAGTTCTCCCATGGTTATTTTTTTACACTGATGAACCCCGATTGGAAAGGTCGTGGTCTGAGTCGTTTTCTAGACGATCCTTATTAAGGTTATTAGTATTATTAGTATTAAGGTTAGTAGACGGGGAGTTAGGGTTGGATCTAAGTTGTCTTGGGGTTAGCAGTTCCATGTGCGCTTTTATATATATAGTAATAATGTAATATACTATAGGTGGGCTATTCGCTTGTATTGGGCTCACAGGGTGTTTTGGGGACGCGTAAAGAGATCTCTCATTTCGTCTAACATCTCGCGGATACTAAAAAAGATCGTCCAGAAGACGACTCAGACCTCACACGGTCACCTCAACTGCGAGTATTCCATCTAGCCACAACCGATTGGAAATGTTTTCTGTCCGAGAAAAGCTCTGGTGTCGAGTTTATTTTGGCGGTATTCAATGATTCATCCCACAAATTCAGCACTAGGAAAAGGTTAGATGCAGGGATGACTCCATACAGGCGGGGAGCAGGGGGGCAATTGCCCCCACATTCTGAAAGAAATTTCGGGTAAATTCGGGTAATATTGCTGTTAAATATTCATAAAAAAATATATTTTGAACTGTTTTAATCCCCTCGCAAGCATTTCTCACGAATAGTTTGTAAAGATATTTATACAGACGACGTCAAGCTCGCCATCCTCAGAAAAATTATTCTGAGTCCCGGACAGGAATCGAACCTGTAACCTTCTGATTGCCAGTGAGTGAGACGCTCTAACCATTGAGTTACCCAGACTCAGATGGAGAGCGAAGGTTACAATGATGTACTGGTACGTTCGATTGATATATGTACTGCCTATGAGCAGTCACTATAATATATCGGTGCGTTTTGGATGTGTTAATATACACACTGCTGCAGGGCATGTTGTAAAACATGGACTGATAAAACATGGACTGGACTGATAAAACATGGACTGATAAAACATGGACTGGTAAAACATGGACTGATAAAACATGGACTGATAAAACATGGACTGATAAAACATGGACTGATAAAACATGGACTGGTAAAACATGGACTGATAAAACATGGACTGGTAAAACATGGACTGATAAAACTTGGACTGATAAAACATGGACTGATAAAACATGGACTGATAAAACATGGACTGATAAAACATGGACTGGTAAAACATGGACTGATAAAACATGGACTGATAAAACATGGACTGGTAAAACATGGACTGATAAAACATGGACTGGTAAAACATGGACTGATAAAACATGGACTGATAAAACATGGACTGATAAAACATGGACTGGTAAAACATGGACTGATAAAACTTGGACTGATAAAACATGGACTGATAAAACATGGACTGATAAAACATGGACTGATAAAACATGGACTGATAAAACATGGACTGATAAAACATGGACTGATAAAACATGGACTGGTAAAACATGGACTGATAAAACTTGGACTGATAAAACATGGACTGATAAAACATGGACTGATAAAACATGGACTGGTAAAACATGGAGGGTTAGGATCTTTGTTGTTTTGGGGTTAGCGATTATTTGTTAATGTAGACATCTCATACTCCATGTTTTACCAGTCCATGTTTTATCAGTCCATGTTTTATATCAGTCCATGTTTTATATCAGTCCATGTTTTACCAGTCCATGTTTTATCAGTCAATGTTTTATCAGTCCAGTCCAGTCCATGTTTTATCAGTCCATGTTTTACAACATGCCAATACTCCAAGCTCTCCCACATTCACTACAGCAGTGTGTATAGGACCAACTCCTTATAAGGAAGTAAAAAGTCGTTTTGGATGATCCGTTTGAATCGGACAATACTTTGGCAGAAACATAACAACTCCAGATTCGGAGTAAGAAAAATAATACTTGCCATCGTCGAATCGCAAAACGGTTTCTGTAATATTTAGCAGCTCTGCTTTATAAATACGTAAAAATATCGATAGGTAAAATTTTTATCGTAGTGGCACTTTAAAACGTCCTTCAAAATGCAGGAAATGGCCGTTTCGGAGCCTTTAGAATTCAAAAAATACCGTGGGGGCATGCGGACCCTCTAGACTCCGGACCCCCCATAGAGGTTTCTCGCAGGTGCGAGGTCAGTTCTCCTTTTTAATAGCCCCCATTTTAAAACTTGCTTCATTATGTTCGGCTCATGAGAAGTACGGTGTCTGAACCTGGCCTTTATCGTGATCCTCACTCATTGGCAATTCCACGTGGCCACAGCTTCAACCTTTCTAATTGCGATGCGTAATGCCAGCCTGCGTCACTGATGCCCGTGGGCGTCTGAAGCTAAAAGGCTATGACGTACACACGTAAAAACGCACAGTCTGTTTCTACCTGAGTACAGCCTAAAACATGGTTGATATCGCCAGCAGGCTTGAACAGGATTGTCAACAGGCCTGTTCATGGATGTTGGAACAGTATTGTTCATGGCTGATGATCGAACAGGCTTGAACAGACATGATACAACATGTTGTCAGAGCATGATGTTATTTAACAAGGTTG
Source organism: Chrysogorgia sp. JL179-B06 (assembly GCA_035772405.1). Classification (NCBI taxonomy): domain Eukaryota; kingdom Metazoa; phylum Cnidaria; class Anthozoa; order Scleralcyonacea; family Chrysogorgiidae; genus Chrysogorgia; species Chrysogorgia sp. JL179-B06. Next base: position 1,051,514 of record JAYKKM010000381.1, read on the forward strand.
AACAGCATTCTTACAACGACAGCCATGAACTTGGTTGTCAAAACGACGACCCATTACCAGATAGTATTGTTTTGGCTGAAAAGCTTAGTGCTTTGCGCGCTTGTTTTCTTCTTGGCGGCCATTTTATGGGACGCCTACTGAAATAGGCTATTTCAGTTCCCAAACGAATCCGTCGATATTTGATCAATCCTTCTTATAAATTATCCATTTTCAAGTTTTCTAAGAAGTAAATATACCTGAGTGATCAATTATTGTGATATTTTTCGTAAAATTGATCATTTACTACAGTAATCTTTTCGATACATAGAAGCTGCTACGAGCGCTTCGCCTCCGAAGCGTGGACTGGAAGGCCGGGTTATGCTGCTGAAACAGCGCGAATAAGTTTCCGAATGGAAGTGTTTGATGAGTGAGTAGTAAAGAAATATATTTTGTTTCTTCTGATGTTTTGTTCATTTGAATTTGCAAAGATTCAGGAACTAAAGCCAGCCGGGCCAGCTTGTTCGTCAGAAACGGCGTTGCGCGCGGCCCGCAGTGGTTCACAAACAAGCGAACCGCAACTGTTCAAATCGTCTTGATCATTAACTTCATAACGCCCCGAAGTCAGGATCGGACTCCAATTTCAACATTTCCAAATAAGTCTAGAGTTCACATGCAAATTATTATAGTTCTAACGATGCGATGCACTGAAACAAAAACACAAGCGCGCAAAGCACTACCCAGACTATCTGTCCAAAGTGCAACAACTCACGAAGTCTTATAATAGACGAAATATGCTGCTGCTATTAGAACGGTTTATATATTGTCTTTTGTAAATATTATTCCATGTATTTTAGTTCTGGGGCCGCAGTAATTGGCCATACTGTTGCGGTGTTCCAGCCATCGTTTATTTAGTATTAGTTTATTTAGTACTTTAGCTAATAAAATAAAATAACATTTAAAATAAGCCTGTCCAGTGGCGGAAATTGTGGTGGGATGGGGGGGGCAGCCGCCCCCCCCACCTTTCGTCAAATTGCCAATTTGTCGGAAATTTTCAAATAAAATTTATATATATATATATATATATATATATAATTGCCAATTTGTCGGAAATTTTCAAATAAAATTTGTTACTTGTCGGACATTTTGGGAGGCTTTGCCCCACCACCTTAAAACGTGAATATCCGCCACTGAGCCTGTCACATGCTGAAACATGTGCTTGAACAGTGCTGTTATTTTAACAACTGGCAATACTGTTACAGGCATGTTGAACCAACAACCTTGTTACAACCTGTGAGATTTTTACGTGTGTAGGGCCAGACCCGAAGTCGACATTTTTATAATTTATCTCCGTTTTGTAATTTTTGAGACAGACTGAATCAAATATTCGAACTTCGCACCAGACCACTGCCATAGGGGAATTTTTTTAGTATTAGGATCGCTCGAACTTGCCTGCTTGTACTACACACGTAAAAAATACGGGGGGTTAGGGTTAGAAAACTCGTTAGGCGGGGGGTTAGGGTTAGGATGGGTTATTTAGGGTTAGAGCCAATCAGATTGCTTCCCATGGCTAGCCTCCTCCGCAGGCAACTCTGTGGCTTCTTTTATCCAAGTCAAATCGCTTACGAGCAATGTTTTTTCGTTGGGATTGCAGGGAACTACAGGGATTGTGAAGGGATTGATTGACGAAGAGGGGACAGCAGGGGATATGGCAAGTGATCCCCAAAAAAATTTCTGCATTCGGCGCCGGACGAGGGATAACCACATATATAAGACAGTTGTATTTTGGGGTTTGAGTGTAAAAATGTGATTTTGACGGGAGTTTTGTCTGCGACGGAAATACGTTTCCGAGTTAATATGAATTTATAACCTTAACATTTCCGGCCAGTCTGAATACGATGTATGAATTATGATAATCTTACAGTATAAGGGCACTTTAGGCGGGGGGTTAGGGTGATCAAAAACCAATCCTTACCCAATCTCCTCGCTACTAAGAAACGCGCAAGCCGTTCAACTTCGAAGAAATTAATTTTCTCTCTTCGATCTGTTGCTACGACATGGATAACCAGCGACACAATTGCGAATATGTTGAATGGCTGTTCAAGAAAACATTCAACAAATAATTGGAGCTATGCCTATTTTTCTTTATTCAAAATCAAACTTAATAAATCATTCATCCGACATCTCTACAACAGTACAATCTTTTAGTCTGTACTATATAATCAGTGTGCGCTGTTGGAATTTGTTAAAGTAGCCGGCCGGGATTTTGGACTCTCAATCGAATTGACGTTTTGAGATACGTTTACGTACAGTATTTCACTATAAAAGGTTTTCAATAGCATGTTTTTTAATGAGTGCCATCCCTCGCTAATTATTATGCATATAAGACAAGTGAATAGCGAAATGAATCATGAATGAATGCATAATATAATGACATGTAACTTGGAAGTGTTGATATGTGATGACGGTGGCGAGCTTGGCCAATCACTGGGGGGCTTTATTGTGATGTTGAGGTGCTGTGGTTACGACACCGAAGACGCACATCGAACAATTTTCTACTTCAATCGTTTCTCACGCACAGTTCGCCGCTGAAAATCGACCAAAAGCTTCCGGGGAAACAGATGTTTCTATCGTTCATCGACGTCGCCCGAACCACGTTGTATCCACGGTGTTAGGACGTCAAATCTGGGAGCAGGTTTTTTGTTATTTCAAGGTTGTTTATGCCCAAAGTTCCTAGTGTGTCGTCGTTTGCTGTTGTAAATAAAGTTCTTGGGCGCTCTCGCCTTCGCTGATTCGCTGACACAAGCAGGATGAGTTCAAGAAAGAAAAGTCGACGGCCAAGGTGAGTTCGCGTTGTTTATAAACCCAATCTAAACGAAGTTGCCTTAGAAAGCTTACTTCTCAAGCCGGCGGTGAATATCGGTCAAGCATTGCCAATTATTTGGCGAATATGCAAGGCGCGATGGTTTCAAATGTTTGCCGAGGTATTTACTATTGATTAGCCGACATCAATAAACTATGTTATACTATTTACTCTTTTTGGATTGTTCTGTGAAAGCTGATAAAATTCTGTTGATTTAATCGAACACATGCTGATTTCTATCCTGGTTCGCTAATACTAAAATAGTAATAGGTTGTTGTGTGGTTGTTTTCCTTCAATTTTCCATTTCGGTCGGCACTGTCAACATTCGGTGTTTTATCACAAGTTGCATGAAACCACCTTCGACGTTTCATATCTGATCAGTGTTGTGTCTTATTTCAAGCCAAATTACTGGTGGTGAGACGGGATTTACAGTTTGAAGTAAAACCACAACTAAATTAGTTCGATGTCGCCGCATGCATGGAACTCGTCGACTCACTCAGGCTTATTTAATACACCCAGCTTGTATTTTTTGTAGTTTTAATGGCGTTTTCGTCAGAGGTTTTCAAAGTGACAGTATTTGCCTTTAATATGTGTTTCTTCCCTGTACTTAATATGTTATTAAACGTGGGGGGCTTGGCTAAAAAGCTAATTTGTACGGTTCCTCATTCGCCGTTTCGTTTCCCATGAAATGACCTTTCCGCTGTCTGTGTTTTACAACTCCAGCGTGGTTCTTGTGTCCTGTCCTCGTCACCAGCCAGGTGTCTGCCTGGGATATTTCTACAGCTAACCTCCGCCTATATTTAGCAAGTCGCGGTAGTTATAAACTGTGCCGAACGGACTGTTTGAAAAGAGATTATTAAAAAGTGCATATCATGACCTGGCAAATTCTAATATCGTTTGGGGCGCGCAAACGAAAACCGACCTCTCATTCGCCGCTAATATTAATAGTCGACAACGACAAAAGTAGTGTTGTCTTGTTGACAGACTGTTTTATCGTCGAATGCCTAAACCTCTTGGCTTTCGCAACGACCTACGAATGTCATTATGCAAAAGTCTAAAAACCATGACTGCCCGCTTCTTCCTCTCAACTGCTTTGCTTCGTAATTGAGACAAGTTGTGGTTGGGTTGTTATCCCGTAATCACTCATTAGACACAAGATGTGTCAAGAAACCCCATATTTTTCGTAATTATTTTCATTAAAAACGGTTGTAACAGTTCATAGTTAATATACAGCCATTCGTGTGAGTCCAAAATCCCAACTTCTTGCGAAATGACCAAGCAGAGTGCCTTTACTCCAACAAGTGCCAAGATAATTGAAGGGCACTTGTTACCTGTCATAAATTTTACCGGATTTACGCCTTTCAGATTATTAATTTGTGTTTAGAATCTGGGTTTTTTTTAGTTTTGCTCGTTGTGGTTGGGCGCATCGATAGCAAGTTTGTTTGTTTGGGTATTAGGTTTGGGATATTGCGTTGTTTGTTGATTTTGAACGAGTTGATGGTGTGGGGGGACAAAGCCTTCAAGTAGTTTCTTATGGTTGATATGAATTCTGCATTTCAAGCAACTATGCATAGATTAGATAACAGATTTGCATTTTTGGCATGAAACTCTTTGAAATATTTGCTTGCCAGTTTGCCGTAAAAGTTTGATATTGTAAAACCATTCGAAATATGAAGACCGTACAAGGTGGTTTACTGTACAAAATATATTAGAGAATTAAACCTATTCAACAACAATAAAGTCTAACTGTTAGATAGCTCTATTTCCCCTTGCTTGAGAGTCGAGACACACTTTCGTTGCTTGATACTTGGTCACAAGACACAAATGTCCACTTTTTCCTGTAATAATCAATATTGGAAACCTAACCAACCATTTCAAACTACAAGTGTTATATTGCATAGGTTTGCAAGGGGTGCACCACACAAAATAATATTTTCTCAACCCCAGTTTAATTTGATATGGCTCCTGGTTTTACCGGTCCTAGGTGCTGTTTTCATAGTTAACCGTTAATGTTGTCCATGGTCAAAATATTCTGTGAATGCCAATAAAGTAGCAAGTCAATAATAGATTCCTGTATATCATCTCTCTAATTCTGTCTAGACATTGCTTTCACCTTAGTGGGGAGCTGTTTTTGAGGACCTATTATTTAGTCGCATCTGCTTTCTAGGACAGTAGAACTTCTGCCATGTGTTACTACCACCTGCCATTTACACCACTTTCTCTGGTCAGTTAAAATGGAACTGGATTGGGCGATCACCTGTCGAATGCAACCAGTGACTACTTTATAGTGTCCAAAATGTGACCTATTAACCGCAACTTTTCCAACTTAAAACTCTCACTATGTATATGTAAACGAGATACCAGATATTAAGTGTTCATTTTTATAGTCAACAATGGGGTTTCCAATAGAATTTCCATCAGGAGGTGTTTGACATCATTACAGGCAGCACAATGTGGCCATCACAATATATAAAACAAGTTTTCTTTGAAAAATTCCGCAAAGTAGACGGTGGTGAATTGCAGTACAGCCGGCGGTTTTTCGCAAGCTGCCATGCAGGTAACAAGAAGTGCTACAGGTTACTGTAGTTGTTGCTTTTACCATTTTTGTATTGTTTTGCTTACTTTCATCATAAGCATTATTTGAGAGTGCAACTGAATTTTGGGTGTTTTACGTGTTTACATAAAAATCCTAATTCCAAGGCCTTAAACTAGAGCGTTGCCGGAGCTCCTGCATTTTTTGTGCAGACCGGCCGGATTTTGGTTGTTTTCTTCTCGCTCCGGCTGGAAAGTCAGAGTGACAAAAAATATGACAATTTTGACAAAGTTTTGTTCACAAATAATGGCAACACTGAATTTGCAGAATGTGCGTATGATCTGAAGTCTTATCTGTTGAGTCAAACCATTTCAGCTACTGCAAATGGCCAAATTACAATAAGTCATTATGTCTGGTCTATCTTGTCATAAGATATTAATTAGTTACAGTCAGATCCCGGCAAAGTTAATGCTCAGGAATTATTGGACTATTGGTATCACAACAAAAACGAATGCTTTGACGCGTCTAGCTACGAATCTTTCTTGTGCACCGTTATATGTCACTTCTGAAAGAGTCTTTTCGTTGATGGGGAACATTGTCTCAAAGAAACGTTGCACACTCCTTCCAGACAACATTGGTCACTTAGCGTTCATTAAATTTAATTATAAGAAGTTTTAAAAAAAAACCCTTGGCAATTTGCACTTGTATTTCCTTATTTGTAGTAGCGTAACTTAGTCAGTTGTATGAAGTTTTCATCATTCCTGGCATACCTAGTGTTCGCATTGCATTTGCTTGAGTCGAGTCGCTTGATAGTTTTGTGGCTTTCACCCCAGAGCTGAAAAACCAGAGTTTGCACACCTCTACCTTAAACCTTTTACATTGTTGAGGGAAGCATTTTTAAATTGACGAAAAGCTAAATTGTAGGAGCCTCTCTACATTCAGTACAACACTTGAACACATAAATTATATTTCCTTAATTATCTGCCATCTTTGTTTATCATGCAAGATTGCCAATAACTTTATGGATACAAATCAGTGTATATCATTATAAACGTTATGGTTTAAAACTATTTGATTTTTTCTCTACTCTTTTGCTCTTCTATATGATCCAATCAGTTTACAAAAAATGGCCATTGGTGCCATCATGGATAGTAAATAGACTAGATAGGAAACTAAGATCACGTGCGACGTTTCCAGCATGCTGATTGGTTTAGGCACAGTTGGTCGCGTGAAAACCTAGTTGCAAATCGTGATGTCACAAAATCACCATAAATCGCAACGTTTAGCAATAATACAGCTAAAAATGATAGTCAAACTACCAAAAAATATCACAATGCCACTTTACGATGGAATATCCGACTACCATTACTCATTTTAGGCTAAAAGATCCAACTTTAGACGGTGAAAAACGCGTCCCAAATTTCAACTAAAACAACGGTAGTTTTGCGACGCCAGTTTCTTCACCACAAAACGAAAACAGCTGAAACAAAGACGAACAACATTTACCTCGATCATTTGGTCGTAGCTTAGGCAGGTTTGTAAGACGATGAAACATTTTGGAATCTCAATATAGCTACTTGAATACGAAAATATGGAGAAGTCAAAGAGAAACTCAGCAAAATCTGTGTACTCGTGACATCTTCGTGACATCACGAATTTCAACTAGGTTTTCACGCTGACGTCAACCAGTTTCCTATCCAGTCTATTTACTATCCATGGTGCCATGTATGTCATTTGCAAACCTGTCGGCGAACGACAACTTTAATATGGCAATAAATTTCTGTATGTGACAAATGTATGTGATTATATGACCAGTAAACACATCTTGTACAACATTAGGAAGAACTGTCGTCATAAAATAGTCAGGGCTTGAGGTTTGCAGTACTGTATCTCTATATGCACAGGCTACTAGACTTTAATTTTGGATGCTAGATGTCGTAATTTCAGTATTCTGACAGGATATCATAGAAATTTCTATAGCAGAGACTAACGTTTACCTGACAACAATTTGCAATGTGCTAGGGATTTGTCCCATTTTGAATTGCAGAATTTGTTCCCTTTGAGTTGCAGAAATTTACCCATTTATATAAAAATTTAGTGAAATCTGCCTATTGTTGACTCAAACATCGAACATTAGATAAATACAAGACTTTTGAACAACAAATAACAAAAGATGCAAAATTTGGTGTGAGATTTAGGTCCAAAGTATGCAAATAAAACAATTTAATTGCACTTCAAATGTTGCCGACCTGAATCATTGTTTGCTATTTTGGATACCGTATTTGTGAGACGTCACAAGTATGTATCCGAGTATATATTAGCCATTCTAGTATGTATAAAAGTTTGAAAGTAGATTTTTGTGAATGTTTTTTTTTTCACTTTAACAAGCAATCGACAGAAACTCTGCAGACTTTGCATAACAGTTTCATCATGTCTATCCTACTTGTGGCCAAGTACTACAACAACGTGGCAGATGGCAGGATTGTCTATTGGCAAGGCTATTCTTCACTCCGTTGATGTCACTATTTTGATACAATTTTGTGATTTTGTCTGAAAAACTGAAAACTAACCCAAAATCAAACTGTTAATTCTAACCCTTGTCCCAACCCTCATATTAACCATAATCTTATTTCAGTTTTAAGTCAAAAGGTTCAAGGTGTTTTTAAAGATGCAACAATAATCAACATCAGCCGAGTGCCGAATAGTCTTTGCCGATTGTCTTTAGTCAAAATTAGTGCTGTTGTTTTGCATAAAAATAGTTGTTTGCTTGGGTTACCATTGTAAGCCTGTTTGTTCATCAGAGTCAAAAATGTCTGTGAGAATATTTCTCAAGTGGTCTTAAATTCTTAATAAATTCTGTCATCATCTTGTGGCTTTGGCTGAGACTTTACGGTCGGCCATTACCACTGAAAGATAATGAATGTCTAGTCATTATTTAATAGTCGTGATGGGGGGCTGAAGAGAAATAGATTTGGTGCTCGAAAAAAATTTTACCTACCAAAATTAAGATCAGAAATTTAACCGTCCCAACTATTTATGGGTAAAGAAAATCTTTTACCCAACCCAAGAAGAAAAAAGTTAGATAAAGCCCAATTCCCAGCATATCGTCGATACAAGTTTTAATAACAAACCCAAATAGATGTAACTTTCAGATTATTATTCTCCCTATCAATACAGAGCAGGAATCCAAGGAAAACAAGGAGAGGAATACAATAACAAAATCTAATGTGCAATGATGACTAAGGAGAGCTAATGATGAGATTCCCATTTTATAGATGAACTCTTAATTTTTTTATGTAAATAGTCATGAAATGTTTTCTACCCAACCCTTCAGAGAAGTGATTTTTTTACCCAACCATTTCGGTCTTAGAATTTTCAGTTACCCAACCATTTTCTCTTCGACCCCCCACCCTGGCCATAAATAATGACCGGGTCCTAAAAGCCGGTTTTCCACTAGGCGATTTTGTTCGCGCGAAGCGACTTTTTATTGTTCAAATTGAAAAGATTTCTAATTAGTTCTAGCCGAGAGCTTATAAGACAAAAGAAAAAGTCGCTTCGTGCGAATAAACCCGCCTAGTGGAAAACCGGCTTAAGAGAAGGTCAGATATAATTTCCCCATTAGCTCTCTCAGAAACGGATTTTCATATTTATTACTAGGGCGGTGCCAGAAATTTTAGGGAGGTGAGCTGGTGAGGTAACACAAGGCGTCACCAAACGTTGTGCAGCATGGCTCAGTCCCCCAGTGAGGTCCAGGGGTGAGCCGCTGGTGGGAGGCTAGAAAGCAAAGCACCCCGGAAAATTTTCAAAATAGGTTTCTAGAGCACATCAGAAGTCATTCCAAGCAAAAAACTACGGTTTTTCAAGTTCTCAAGTCAATGAATTTGGCAGGTCCTTTGAGAGAGTTAAATGACCCTGTAAACCCGAAATAGGGTTCTATCAAATTACTGTGTTGTTTGAATCCGTGTGAAATTTATGACACGCTACTAAAGACCTTCAAAAGGTTTTTCAGAAGATCAAGAGGTTAATCAAGGGGGTGAAAACAAATATTTGGGGGTAGCACCCCCTCACCCCCCCCCACCCAGAAAATCCGTCTATGAGCTCTCTGTCAATGGCCAGTAAACTGCGCTCATTATTTGCCAAGCAGCTCTGAAATACTGTTTCTATGAAATATTTTGGATTATTTGCAGTATAGGTTAGTATAGCACCCGATGTACTCTCATGGATTATTTTGTTTTAAGTGTCCAAGTTTCAGAGCAAATTAAAAGGTTTCTGAATTATCTAAAAGTGGCATGTTGCTTAGGTAGTGTAGAAATGCAAATCGAACACTCAAAGGCCGTGATTTGAGGCGAGATTACCCGGTTGCTGGGATGACGTGTTTCATTGAGATAATGTCCTGGTTTTAAATAGCAGCCAAAAGGAATTTATAAACACTATTACCTTTGTCTGGTTCGTAAGGGCGACGACCCTTAAATTAATTTAAATCGATATTTAAATATTAAAATTATATATATATATTATTATATATATCTTATATATATATATATATATATATATATATCGGTAATGTTCCGCAAAACCTCTCAACCGGGCCAGCTCGTCTGCATGTTATCAGGGCCTAAACGATTGGTGTACTACTTATAGTTTCGAGCGAATGCCTTTCATCAGAGAGTGAAATGTTAAATCCTCGACGTGTCGAAAAATCTTAAGAGGACTTACGTATAAAGGGAGGTTACGAAATGAAGACGGCAATTCCCCCGAGTTGTTACTGCGCATGACAGCGGCACTGTTGACGTACTCGCCGTTTTGACGTTCTGTCGAAAACGTGAGCTAAATTATGGATGTTTCGGATACAAGTCAAAATGATGTTCCGAAATGTTACTTGAATCACCCTGTATACATTCTCGCTTCGTCAAACGAACGAAAAATACAAGAAACTGCTATATTAAGCGAAACTGAACCTTTCGGCTTCGTCTTAGAAAGTGGTTCGCAATATAGTCATCTGAAGTCTAGTGATAAACGTTGGATACTTTATTCTTAGAAAATGTTTTCGTGAAGGTTAGCTGCCTTTGAAAGCCCGTATAAGTTCGCCTTTTTATATCAGCCTTTGATATTGCCATGATTACTTTCCTCAACGGCCAAGTTCCCGCCTTTTTCGAAAATTCGTAATCCAACTTTAGAGACAACGTCGACGCGACGTCGCCCCAATCTCCTTGCTCGTCCAAGACGTCGACGTTGCCATCGTCGTTTCGTAACCTCCCTAATGGGCGACGACACATCGTCCAAAACGTCGGACACATCGTCTGAAACGTTGTCCATTAATATACGTAAATACTCTTGGATTCGATTGAATCAGAGCTTGCGCAGTAGACGAGCTTGCGTAGAAGAACATGCTTGCATAGTATAAAAAAATCGCGAAATTCTGTCACCTACACCATAAGGAAACTGGAAAAGCAAAGCAAATTACAATAGATCTCTTTTCAACGAAAACATTAACTCACCCAAACTATCTTGGAACCAAATCAAAAAGTGCTACGCTACAAAAGAAGTGAAATCGATGACCAACAAAGTTTTTGATATAGAAGGAACTACAACGTCTGATAAAAATTCCATTGCCAAGGGTTTCTGTACATATTTTACCAATGTTGGGAAAATATTGCAGATGTCCGTGGTAACCCTGGGCAACACAGTATGGAAAAATCACGATCACTCAAATCTATCAAAGGAAATTAACCAGCAAAGGAAACAGTTCTATTTTGAAAAAAATTCTGTTTGCGACCTGGTTAAACCACTTAGACAATTAAAAACGGAGGTTATGACAGCATCCCAACATCAATGATAAAGGATAAATTCAAAACTGAGGCTACCAAAAGTGAAAACAGAATCTGGTCGCAAGATGTTCTCGTTTCAAGGAGCATTGGTATTCAATGAACTACCAGACGAATTGAGGAACGAAACGTCGTTTTTGACTTTTAAACAAAACATTTTAAAGAATTTTAGAGAATTTTAAAGAAGTACATTTAAAAAAATTACATTTTAAAATAGGATTAATTTAATTTTTAATTGTTATATTTATTTTTACAGGTCCTTGAGTGATAGCAGCTAGCGTGTGCTTGGCTGACCAAGCTAACCTGTATAAATATTGTATATTATTATTATTATTATTATTATTATTAGACATGCTTGCGTGGTAGACATGTTATTATAAAAGAATAAATATGAAAGCTGCTAAGTTCTCAAAAGAACTGGATATAATATGAAAAGGAGAAATACGAGAACTTCAATGTGTTGAAAAATACTTAAGTATGACAAAAAAAAAACATGACAAAAGAGCACGTTTTTCTCGCTTTAGTATTTCAATGAGCGATGACTCACAAAAGCGGTCCATAACAAAAGTAGAATGGTTGGATAAACCGCAAAAGCACAGTGCACATGGATGACTTATAAAAGCGGTCCATAATTACAAAAGTAGAATGGTTGGATGACTCACAAAAGCATTCCATATAAACAAAAGCGCAGCGCACATGGGTGACTTACAAAAGCGCAGTGCACATGGCTGACTCACAAAAGCGCAATGCATGCATGGGTGACTCACAAAAGCGGTCCATAATTACAAAAGTAGAGTGGTTGGATGACTCACAAAAGCGGACCATAATTACAAAAGTAGAGTGGTTGGATGACTCACAAAAGCGGGTCCGTATAAACAAAAGGACAAAAAATCCGTTCGCGCAGAAAATTTCGCTGTATAGAAACCGCCTTTATCCAAGAAACGCTCGAAAACAATTTTCGGAAACAGTGTACCACTTTCGCCATTGCCTTTGAATCGCTCTCGTTAAGAATTAAACATTTTTCTGAGTTTGCGTTGACGCTTGAGTAGCAAACAGTTTACTATGTTGAAATAACAAAACTGCAAGTCACATTTATATATTTGTCAGTGATATGAATGTGGGAGAGCTTGGAGTAGACAGAGACGATACAGCTCATATCCTCAGACAGTGATCTCAGACAGTGAGCTCAGACAGTGATCGACCTGTAACCTTCTGATTGCCAGTGAGACGCTCTAACCATTGAGTTACCGAGACTCAAGATGGAGAGCGAAGGTTACAATGATATACTGGTTTGATGTACAGTATTATATGAAACACAAAGAGATATCCAAACACCTCGTTTTTTCAACGTTTGTTGAAAACCGAGGCGAAGCCGAGGTTTTTTAACAAACTTCGAGGTGTTTGGATATCCTGATGAAACACTCTTCCTCGTGTTTCATATTACATCTCAAACAAATCAGTATTTTAAGAGAAAATCGAGGTGAAAGTTGGCTTAATTTATGCAATATTTCTCCCTCCGATATCCAAACTGATTTCGTTTGTTTTCGGCTCATGAATTATTAATGAGATTGATATATCTACTGTCCATGCTGCAGTCGCTGTATATCGGTAATGCTTGGATGTGTTAATACTGTATATACAGCCTAATCTCGATTATAAACATCGTAAAAACTCATGCCGAATCAAGCGTGACGTCTAAAAACTAAGTGTAACATCTCAAAACTTAGTGTAACGTCTCCAGACTTAGCGTAACGTCTCCAGACTTAGCGTAACGTCTCCAGACTTAGCGTAACGTCTCCAGACTTAGTGTAACGTCTCCAGATTTAGTGTAACGTCTCCAGACGTAGTGTAACATCTCACAACTTAGCGCAATGTCTCCAAGCTTACTGTAATGTCTCCAAACTTATGTAACGTCTCGGGGCGTAGCGCAACATCTCCAAACTTAGCGCAATGTATCCAAACTTAGCACGATGTCTCCAAATTTAGCGCAATGTCTCAAAAATTAGCGTAATGTCTCTCATATCTGAGATTGTACAACACGAAATCTAAACGCAGTTGATTCAACACAAAAATGTTTTACTTTCACAAAAGTTGAGTATAATCTTCGGACAAGATGAGCATCAGACAAAATGACAGCAATTAATATTGTAGCTGTCGAATCTCTAGAAATGGGATATTTGTACCGGACAATGTCTGTGACCGGCCGCTAATATCCAGGCTTGATTTCAATAGGATGGGATGGTTTACTTATCATTAATAAGAAGAAAAAAACATGGATGATAGAGAAACCTTCTCCTCCTTTAAGTGGACAAGCTCCACCGAATCATGGGTATGCATTAGTTTTCTTCGAATCGTTTTAGTATTAGATAAATTTGGCTTTGTTTCTCATGTTTTTGATAAATTGAAATGAATTAAAATAAATTTTTAATCGTTGGCTGTAAACATTTTTAATATTTGTTAATATTCTTAATTCTTTATAATAATATTTTTTAACCTGTAAACACATTATAATTCACCACTTTGGTGCGAAAATGTGATAATAAACCATTATATTATTACTATTATTATAATTAATACAAGCTTTTGAAAATGCTTATTCTTAACGAGAGCGATTCAAAGGCAATGGCGAAAGTGGACAATGTTTATACCAAACATGTTTTTTATGGTTTCTTGGGTAAAGGATGTTTCCATACAGCGAAATTTTTTGCGTAAATGGAATTTTTCATTGTCTCGTGAGCGCTAATTCCACCCGAGCGCTTAGGACAAAGAAAAATGTAAATTTACAACATGTGTTAAGTGACGGTGTTCATGGCTTTGGCGCCAACGATAATCTACAAAATAAAACCGATTTGTCACGGCATTTTTTTGGCCGAGGCAAACCAGACGAATTACGGGAACTGGAATCTATATCAGAAATATCGTATTTGGGTTCATATCCATGGGTACTTTAACCTTTCGAGATATGGCCCTGCATTCACCATGAGTGGAAAGTAAGGATTTCGCTGAACGTGCCGTTAGACTTTTGATTTAGAATTCCGGCAATATACAACAAGCTTTTGAGTCATTTTTAGATCGTCAAGCTCATATCCTGAGAAAAATGATTTTGAGTCTCGGTGAGGACGCTCTAACCATTGAGCTACCGAGGCTCAGATGGAGAGCGAAGGTTACAATGATATACTGGTTCGATTGATATATGTACTACGTCATTTTTCTGAGGATATGAGCTTGACGATCGTCCATGTATCGTCTGTCTACTCCAAGCTCTCCCACATTCACTACAGCAACATGTTTTGGCTGGAAACGATACGGTTAAAGAGAAGCCACTAATGTTTAAAAAAATTAAAAAAATTAAAAAAATGTTTACATGTTTGTAAACAAGTTGGACTCTTTCACGTCACAAGTACAGTGCCAGGTTGCTTAGCATTCTTCAACATGGCGGCTTTATGCGCTGTCGAATATTTTGGCTCTTGAAGACGAATTTCAATAAGATGGGACGTACTTTCAAAGCTCAGAAAACACGGTCAGTATCTCAACTAGGTTTACTTTTTATTAATGAAAACTTGGGGCTGAGGTTTCTTCCCGCGCTCTCCGGTTCTGGGCAACGACTATTCTGATTTGCATTTTGTGAAATCACGGCATCAGAATAAAAGAATATGACAATTTTACAGAAGGTTACAGGTTCGATTCCTGTCCGGAAGTCAGAAATATCTTCTTGGGATTTTAGTTTGTATTGTCCGATATAAACATAGTCGTCAGTGTTAAAAATATGACTCAAAACGCGTATGGTATATTGCCAGAATTAGTAACCGAAAGTCTAACAGCATTTTGTGCGAAATCTTTACTTTCCACTCTGGTGAATGGACCATATCTCAAACGGTTAAAGTACCCATGGATATGATCCCAAATACAATATTTCTGATATAGATTCCAGTCCCCGTCATTCGCCTCGAATTCCCTGGTTTGCGTCAGCCAAAAAATGCCGTGACAAGTGAGTTTTATTTTGTAGATTATATGCAGTCGTTGGCGCCAAAGCCTGAACACCGTCACTTCAAACGTGTTGTAAATTTACATTTTTCTTTGTCTTAATCTCTTGGGTGGAATTAGCGCTCACGAGACAATGAAAAATTCCATTTGCGCAAAAAGTTTCGCTGTATGGAAACCGCCTTTACCCAAGAAACCATAGAAAAATGTTTGGTATAAACATTGTCCACTTTCGCCATTGCCTTTGAATCGTTCTCGTTAAGAATTAAACATTTTCAAAAGCTTGTTATATTAATAATAACTGTGGTAATATAATGGTTTATTATTGCTTTTTCGCACCAAAGTGGTGAATTACAATGTGTTTACAGGTTAAAAAAATATTATTATAAATAATTAAGAATATTAACAAATATTAAAAATGTTTACAGCCAACGATTAGAAATTTCTTTTAATTCATTTCAATTTACCAAAAACACGAAAAACAAAGCAAAATTTATCTAATACTAAAACGATTCGAAAGAAACCTACCCATGATTCTCATGTAAAGCGACAAAGAACTTTGATTTAAGCAACACTTGTTGTTTAGGGGGTGGAGCTTGTCCACTTAAAGGAGGAGAAGGTTTCTCTATCATCCATGTTTTTTTTCTTATTAATAATAAGTAAACCATCCCATCTTATTGAAATCAAGCCTGGATATTAGCGGCCGGTCACGGACATTGTCCGGTACAAATATCCAATTTCTAGAGATTCGACAGTTACAATATTAATTGTGTCTGTCATTTTGTCTGATGCTCATCTTGTCCGAAGATTATACTCCACTTTTGTGAAAGTAAAACGTATTTGTGTTGAATGGACTGCCATAGATTTCGTGTTGTATAATCTCAGATATGAAAGACATTACGCTAAGTTTTGAGACATTGCGCTAAATTTGGAGACATCGTGCTAAGTTTGGAGACATTACACTAAGCTTGGAGACATTGCGCTAAGTCACTTAGTTTTTAGACGTCACGCTAAGTTGAGGCACAATCTTTTGTGTGTCCTTTACAAATTCATTTGTATACTGTATCTCTGACAGGTACAGCAAAAATAATTGTTTCCAGGCTTGATTGAAATTCGTTATCAAAAGAGCTAAAACAATGTCACATATTTGTAAACAAGTTGGACTCTTTGACGTCACAAGTACAGTGCCTGTTTGCGTAGCACTCTTGAACATGGCGGCTTTATGCACTGTCGAATATTTTGGTTCTTTTTGAAGACGAATTTCAATAAGATGGGACGTACTTCCAAAGCTCAGAAAACACGGTCAGTATCGCAACTAGGTTTACTTTTTATTAATGAAAACGTGGGGCTGAGGTTTCTTCCCGCTGCGGTTCTGGGCAACGAATATTCTGATTTGCATTTAGTGAAATCATGGCATCAGAATGATAAACGAATATGACAATTTTACAGAAGGTTACAGGTTCGACTCCTGTGCGGAAGTCAGAAATATCTTGGGATTTTAGTTTGACGATTGTCCATGTATCGTCCGATATAAACGTAGTCGTCAGTGTTAAAAATGAGACTCAAAAATCTTGTTGTATATTGCCGGAATACTAAATCAAAAGTCTAACGCAATTTCGAGCAAAATCTTTACTTTCCACTCTATGGTGAATGGACCATATCTCGAAAGGTTAAAGTAGCTGATATAGATTCCAGTCCCCGCGTAAATCGCCTCGAATTTCCTGGTTTGCCTCGGCCAAAAACATATGTACTTCTAGTACGTTTCCATATAAGGAAGTGGCCTACGAGCAAATACAAGGCATTGACGAGCAAATACAAGGCATTGACGAGCAAATACAAGGCATTGACGAGCAAATACAAGGCATTGACGAGCACATACATGGCACTCGTACCAGCCCACTGGATGTGGGATTCTTAACACGTTACGATATGTTCGATTATCCGTTCTTTTTAAGAAAACTACGTTCGCTAGCCGGATAAGCTGTACGCATATTGTAAACAGATCATTTATCTTTGTTTTAATATATATATTGTAGCTTTGGGAGTTGATTATTTCTCAAAAAAACGTTCGTCGAAGACAGCCGAAAGTTCGTGTTTTTGTTTACAAGATGGTATGCGTATTACGAAAAATATTTTTGGGCATGTTCGATTATCCGCGCTTTTAAAGAGAACTAAGTTAGCTACCGGGATAAAGCTGTACGTATGTTGTAAATAGATCATTTAACTTTCCTTTGATATGTTCTATAGCTTTGGGGGTGGTTTATTTCTCAAGAAAACCTTTGGCAAAGGGTTAGGACCTTTGTTGTTTTGGGGTCGGTTGCAATCCAATTAAGTAGGAGACTGGTACGAGGGTAACGTGTCAGCTATTTGCTCGTCAATGCCTTATATTTGCGCCTCGTTATAAGGAATACGTACTATATATACCCCTATCGCCAAAAAATGCCGTGAGAAATCAGTTTGATTTCGTAGATTATATACAGTCGTTGGCGCCAAAGCCATGAACACCGTCACTTAAAACATGTTGTAAATTTACATTTTTCTTTGTCTTAATCTCTTGGGTGAAATTAGCGCTCACGAGACAATGAAAAATTCCATTTGCGCAAAAAATTTCGCTGTGTGGAAACAGCCTTTACCCAAGAAACCATAGAAAAAATGTTTGGTATAAACATTGTCCACTTTCGCCATTGCCCATGAATCGCTCTCGTTAAGAATTAAACATTTTCAAAAGCTTGTATTAATAATAATAATATAATGGTTTATTATCACATTTTCGCACCAAAATGGTGAATTACAATGTGTCTACAGGTTTAAAAATATTATAAAGAATTAAGAATATTAACAAATATTAAAAATCGTTTACAGCCAACGATTAAAAATTGCTTTTAATTCATTTCAATTTCAAAAAAACAAAGCCCAATTTCTCTAATACTAAAACGATTCGAAGGAAACCAATACCCATGATAAACTTTGTTTAATTTGTGCATTAAAACAAAAATCTTTCTTTCTATAACTTTTAATCAATACACAAGGCCATGAACGTTCGATGGTCACTTCTGCTGCCGCCATTTTAACAGCAACTTTCATCCCAGGGCTTTTGTTTAACCCCGGTGCGACAACTTGGCCTCAAATGAAATATAATTTTCAAGTTCTTATTCCCTTGTTTAACCAATAAAACTAAGCAGCCTTTTAAAGAGTGAGTGTCAGGGTAGTGTTGTGCGCGCTTGTGTTTTTGTTTTCATACGAATTGATTGCAGTGCATCGCATCGTTAGAACTATAATTTGCATGTGAACTCTAGATTTATTTGGAAATGTTGAAATTGGAGTCCGATCCTGACTTCGGGGCGTTATGATGTTAATGTTCAAGACAATTTGAACAGTTGCGGTTCGCTTGTTTCTGAACCACTGCGGGCCGCGCGCAACGCCGTTTCTGACGAACAAGCTGGCCCCGATGGCTTTAGTTCCTGAATCTTTGCAAATTCAAATGAACAAAACATCAGAAGAAACAAAATATATTTATTTACTAGTCACTCATCAAACACTCCCATTCGCAAACTTATTCGCGCTGTTTCAGCAGCATAACCCGGCCTTCCACGCTTCGGAGGCGAAGCGCTCGTAGCAGCTTCTATGTATCGAAAAGATTATTATAAGTAAACACATGGTTTTGAGGGCTATTAGTGATTAAATGTCCCCGAAAGCCGAGGGAGGGTTTTGTGGAAGTCCCGAGGGCCGTAGGTCCGAGGGACTTCCACAAAACCCTCCCGAGGCTTGAGGGGTCATTTAATCACTAATGGCCCTCAAAACCATGTGTTTACTTTGTAATCACATTGTCACCGAGGAAATAAACAAGACAATGGATGCTTTTGTTTTGTAAAATCTCTTTATCGAATTGGTTCAGTGATTCTGGGTATAAATTTGGTTTGCAAATAGAGTATTTTTTATTCGGAATGAATGATGGCTCTTCGCTTTTCCTTTGTGAGCGACAAGGAAGTTTCGAAAGTAAGAGAAGATCGACTGCCTTTAGCCACAAAATGACATACAAGTTGGAGTAGCAATGTATACGAACAATGGGCAGATGAAAGGAATAAGGAGTTCGGTGATTTTATATTCATAAATAGTAATGAGGGATGTTTACTCTAAATGTCCCTCATCCAGTATTGATGAGGGAAATACGACAGTAAACGTCCCTGTTAAAACAAAAGAAACCGAGGTGACTATGTTATTACTATAGTAAATGATCAATTTTACGAAAAATATCACAATAATTGATCACTCAGGTATATTTACTTCTTAGAAAACTTGAAAATGGATAATTTATAAGTAGGATTGATCAAATATCGACGGATTCGTTTGTGAACTGAAATAGGCGTCCCATAAAATGGCCGCCAAGAAGAAAACAAGCGCGCAAAGCACTACCCTGACACTCACTCTTTAAAACCTTTTTAAGGCACCAAAGCCATTTAAACACTCTAGTGTATAAATGATATAAACAACGTTTACAAGGTAAAAGAAAATGAGTTCACTGGAGTCTGGCAGAAATAATTTGACCACCGGTCATGCTGACCTACCGTGATTGATTTCTGGTGATCAAATCATCAAAACAGCAGTTACACTTTAGCTAATGACTAATAAAACTATAGAACATATTGCCGCTGTTTGATTACCACCTAGGCTCTGCCGACCTGTTACGCGTCAACAAAGAGATCGATCTCGGAGTTAAAGTGACCAGTAACCTGTCCTGGGACTCCCACATCCGTGTGGTTACAGCTAAGGCCAACAAGTTGCTAGGGTTACTGAGAAGAACCTGTCCCCTGCTGAAAGATTGCGCTGCTCGTAGAACACTGTACCTATCACTTGTTAAGTCACAGCTGTGCTATGCCACTGAGGTGTGGTCACCTTCGCTCAGCACCACAAGGCAAAACCCGAGCGGATACAGAGACGGGCAACGAGATGGATCATGCAATGCAAGATAGGGGACATGCCTTATAAGGAACGCGTGCTGGTACTGGATCTGCTGCCCCTCTCTTATGACAGGGAAATTAAAGATTTAATTTTCCTGTACAAGACTCTCTACGGACTCACCGACCTCGATGTTTCCAATTTTGTTTCTTTCGTTAGTCATAGCCGTACCCGTCTTTGTAATAACCCCAACCTGATGCTTAAAGTTCCGTCATGTAAAACAAAAACTTTTCAATCCTCCTACTTCAACCGAATCGTCCCACTCTGGAACTCTATTTGTAAAACAGCACCACCCAGTAGCTTCTGCAGTCTTAGCACCTTCAAGAGATTCCTTTCAAAAACTTATAAATTAGAACTAACCTCAACATTTGACATTCATATGCCATGTACATGGTCGTTAGTGCGTGACTGTCCCTGTCACAGGGTCTCCGTTTTGTAATATAGTTTTCTTATTTACTTTTAATTTTCAACGGGAGAGCGCCTCGCATGGGTCCCTGAGTCCCGTTCGCGCTCTTCCCGTTTGGGTAACCTACTTAGCGTATGTTTTATATGTAATTTCTGTTGTGTAGGTTTATTTAAAGGGATACTCCGGCCAAAATACAAATGCAGTTCATATGAAAGATCTTACTGACTTTAGTTTATTTCCAAAGTTTCAGCATTCCTATCAATTTAGTTAAGAAGATATGGCTAGTTGAAGTTGAAAATTTGAGGAGTTTGACGCCATATTGGTTTTGCGAATATGACGTCATTGAGTGATTCTTTATCGGCAGTGGAGTTGTTTTGATGGCAATCACATAGTGATAGCTGTTGTGAATACTGTTTGGACGAAAATTAGTCGAAATAAACTATTTAGTTCCTCATTGCACGAAAGTAGAGGAGCTTCTTAGGCATAATACAAGATAGCATCACTCAGTGACGTCATATTTGAGAAACAAAATGGCGTCGAAATTGGACAAACTCTCCAACTTCAACTAGCCATATCTTCTTAACTAAATTGATAGGAATGCTGAAACTTTGGAAATCAACTAAAGTCAGTAAGATCTTTCATATGAACTACATTTGTATTTTGGCCGGAGTGTCCCTTTAATGTAGAGTACCCAATAAAGCCGTTATAAAAAATATAAAAAATAAAACTATAGAACATATTGCTGGTATAAAACTATTTCTATAACGGTCTGTCCGACATTTCGGTAAAGAATAGTTCAAGTTATTATGCAAGTCGTGCCAATGTGCCTTATATAAGATGAGTAGGAACTTAGTTGATATAGACGTAGATACGTATCTTCGGCCCCATAGCGAACGTAGAACTCGAAGTAGCCATAACTATAAATATGTACTTGACAAAGCTACCAAAAATGTTTATTTTTATTCCTTTTTTCAAAGAACAATTAGAATGCAGTGGAATATTCTCCCTGCCGATATTGTTAATGCAAATTCTTTAGACTCTTTTAAGCTTAAGTTATCAAATTTTTCGTCATTAGACTTTTAAGACTTTTAATATGTAGTAATTTTACAGTTGGTGTGATATCCGTACGGAAATTACCGACTTAATTCAATGTAAATGTAAATGTAAATGTAAAATGATTTTCCTGTACGATTTTGAACGGGTACTTCTCAACGTGAGAAACTCAAAGTATCCTTTTCGCCATCTAAATAATATTTAGTGAAATACCGGATTGTCTATACCGAGATTTTTAACGTTTGTTTTTCAAGCTCGCGCAAAAACGGTTGGTCTTCACACGCAAGCAAACGAAGCACGCTATGTAATACGATATATGCTGACGACAGTGCGCGTGCTTCAATTTGATCTGTGCGCGTAGTCATGCAGTAATTAACTTGGAATAAAACTCATCGAACTGCACTCGCTGTAGACACACGCGCCATGATTTTGCTCCGAATAATCCACGTTATCCTTTTTGTTTGGTTGGTTCTTCGCGAGATTCGTCATACTGAGGAGAACCTATAGTATAGGCCTTGTTACGTACCGCAACGAATCAACTTCGACCACATTATGTTTCTCAAACATATCGTTTGATATTTGAGCATTGATATTTTAAGTAGTTTTAAGTCAGCACTTATAAGACTTTCTTTTTTTTTAATTAATAGTTTTTTGCGCCTCCTTATAAGGAATACGTACTAGATACCCCTATCAATGAGCTGGGGCCTTGATCACCCCACCTCCCCAATCCTTTTTAGCTTCCTACGACATTGTCTATAGTGGAATGAATCTACAAGTATGCTTTACAAATGTGTTGACAGTTGCTTCAGGAATGAAATGAATATTTTTGTGCTCTTTTTTCATGTAGTTTCAAAGGATCTCTTAACCCATCCAAGCGGCATCGCGATAGAGTGAATGTTGAACTGGACAACCTTGCAAAACTCCTTCCCTTCCCCCCAGAAGTTATCTCAAAACTAGACAAGCTGTCTGTTTTGCGGTTAAGTGCAAGCTACCTGAGGACAAAGAGTTTTTTTAAAGGTATTTATTACGGGATCATGAGTTTTATCAC
Source organism: Chrysogorgia sp. JL179-B06 (assembly GCA_035772405.1). Classification (NCBI taxonomy): domain Eukaryota; kingdom Metazoa; phylum Cnidaria; class Anthozoa; order Scleralcyonacea; family Chrysogorgiidae; genus Chrysogorgia; species Chrysogorgia sp. JL179-B06. Next base: position 1,074,155 of record JAYKKM010000381.1, read on the forward strand.
ACGATGTCGTTTTTCAGCGTTTATAAAGTGCCTAAGAAACGAAAATTAAGTTTGTTTTATTTTGATAAACTCCTAAAATAATTAGCAATGGTAATTTAGAGCTCTTTCATATCTCACGTCTTGGTGTAATTTTTCCACTTTTACATAAAAAATAAATTACTTTCCTTTGTTGTGATTTAAAAAGCGATACCACCATAAGATTCAGCGCATCGAGAAGTAACAAAATGGGTCATAAAAACAGCATGGCTGGATTTAACATTTTGTCCGACGGATTTTTTTGTCAATTAAAAACAGGATTTGTTTTGTTGTTTGTTCATGGCTTTTTGGTACTTGATTAACATTTCAATTACAATTAATTAAATTTCTTTTAATTTTAAATATCGATTTCAAAGCTTCTTCCAAGTCTCAGACTGCTCTTGTTTTCGAAAACATGTACGATGTCGTTTATGGCCGCGCGGGAAGACTAAAGACTACCTTGACCGCGCGCGGGGACTGAGACTGACGGCAACGAAAAGCTCCGCAAAGCATTAGCTGGACTATTGAAGGATTCATTTCGTTCGTCATTCTGATTAACGTATTGGTAAGATCCCAACCAGCAATTTCGCCAACAACATTCAATCGTCGCAACTGCCAGAACATGTTCGCCAAAATTGTCGAAAATGTCCAACGAAATAACGAAATTATCGGACATTTTGTCCGATGAACTTGGAAAAATTATATCGAGCCGTGAAACAGAGTTTAATTTTTCGTTTCATAGGCACTTTAAAATTCTCCAAACAACTTTTGATTCTAAATGTTTTATTAGCGAAGTTTACAAAAGACATTCATTTCATTAAAGGTATGAAATCAACCGATCCAGTCTCCTCTACAGCTGCACTCACGCTGGATGACATTGAAAAAAATGGGAAATTAAGAGATATGATGTTAGAGGTACAGTGTGTTTTTCGGTTGTTATAATAATGGTTTATTAAAAAAGGCCAATTTTGCAGCCAAAAGCTGAATTACATTCGGTTAGAAATATTATTACATACTATTATGTACAAAATATGAAAACCAAGGGTCTAGCTTAAAGTACCCCTAACCTCAACATTTTTTATTGTCTTATGTGGAAGAACTTTTAAAATGATAAAGTAACTTCTTTTGAAGATTTTCACTTCTTCGCTTTCTTTTTGAGATATATCAGTTTGTTTGATATGCAAATATCTGGAATTTCGTCATGCATGTGCATAACGAGTTATCAGAGAATGTTATATATCTTTGCGTTCATGAAATAAAAACACCTTTCTCGTGTGTTTCTCCCACAACACCAAACTTCTTGATTTTAAAGGATTTCGTTCGAGAATGAAAGAGATATACACATTTCTCCAATAAGTCATTATGCATGTGTGACGAAATTCCAGACATTTGCATATCAAACAAACTGATATATCTCAAAAAGAAAGCAAAGAAACGAAAATCTTCAAAAGAAGTTACTTTATCATTTTAAAAATTCTTCCAAACAAGACAATAAAACATTTTGAGGTTAGGGGCACTTTAACTTTAAATTCACTCTATGCATATAGCAAAAATTTCAAAATCAGTAGCAAAATTTAAAATCCCCTATGTATCCATAGAAACCATGTGAGACTCCAAAACTTTAACATCAATTTTACGCGAGCGTAATATCTCAAACCTTACCACTTAGGCTAAGACAAAAATTTCAGAAATAAAAGATTTAAGACTACTGGCTGAGGTAATAACAAAGGATTTAGAATACCTAGTAGTCTTACATCGAGGAATGTGGAAAACTCTTTCATGTCTCAGTGAATGTCTACGGCTAGAGTTAAAAGCAGTTAGCAAGTTGTAAAGTTTATGGCCTGGGTCGTTCATTATACTGTTAAAGAACTTCTCGCATGCAGTACGTCGTCGTTCCTTTAAGGTTGGCAGCCCGGCAGATGACAGGGCTTCGCCGTACGACACACCTGCGCTGACCACCGCTAGAGCTATATGCAATGAACCAAAATAAAAAACAATGCAATTTCTCATGATTTAGACTATCGAGCCACCTTAAAGTACCCCCTGGAGGAAATGTGAATATTGATTCCTGGCGAGGTTAGGCCGGGATGGGTAGCCTGTGTACAGCCTGAATATACACCTGTAATACAGTCTGTGAAAACTCGCACGATAGCTTGTCGACCCCCCGTTGAGCTACTCAGATCTGATTACCTTATTAAAGGAAATTAACGCGAAAAGGAGGTAAAATTTCGAAACGAAGGAAATTAACGCGATTAATGCAACGAAACACAGTTTGTGGTGACAACAGGAACATATTTTATTTCAACACTGAATATACAAAACTGAACAAAACAAATCTATACACGTAGAGATCGCAACAATGTTCATGATCGCTTTGCTGTATCAGGATTGGTATCTTTGCGGCGAAATTGTTGGGACTGTACCAAGGGAACTGAGCCCTTATGTGTGGTCGAGTGTGTGGTATGCTTTGGAACAAGGTGCCAAATTTACGAAGTTATTTCGGTGAAGCCAAAAAAATCCCCACTAGTTCAAGGAGGCCTTGAAATACCGATGACAGTGGTAATTTGTCCAGTGGGAAAATTCAAGAGCTCTGACAATTTTAAAACAAAGGACAGAGGAGGTCTCGTATTCTGTCGAGAAAGATTATATTGATGACTCCAAAGATATTTTGGCCGAATGTCAAGAGTCGAGACTGATTGCTCTTCTGAAAGCGAGAATGAGCTGGAAATATAAACGATGTATTTAGGCTTTTACATTAAGATTGAAATACAGTGTGCAGGAAAGAGAAAGCTATTGTTTCTTAGTTGTCAAATATGTCTGGACAGGATCCAGAATTTGGTGTTATAATAATGGAAATTAAGGTCGCGGAAATTAACGCTCCACTTAATTAATGTCGCGAAAATTAACGTTCACAAAAATTAACGCGACTTAAATTAACGCGAATTTTAAAGATTCGCGTTAATTTCATGGAGCGTTAATTTCCTATAATAAGGTAGTAGACTTTGAGTGGTTTAATACTCATATGATTCATAATTGTTCATTTGATTGGATTATTTGATCTCACAAGAATTCCCAGAGAACCAATTGTACCTGGAATAAGTCAAGGGTTGTGATTTGAACAATCAAATCTGAGTAGCTCAGCGGGTGGTCGACAAGCTATCGTGCGAGTTTTCACAGACTGTATTACAGGTGTATATTCAGGCTGTACACAGGCTAGGGATGGGGGGCTGAAGAGAAAATGGTTGGGTAACTGAAAATTCTAAGACCTAAATGATTGGGAAATCACTTCTCTTAGCAAACATTTTATGACTATTTACATAAAGTTCATCATTTAAATTGGAATCTCATCATCAGTTCTCCCGCTTAATCATCATTGCACATTAGCTTTTGTTATTGTATTCCTCTGCTTGTTTTCCTTGGATTCCTGCTCTGTATAGGGAGAGAATTATAATCTAAAAGTTACAGTAGGATCTGACTGTATATCTATTTGGATTTGTTATTAAAACTTGTATCGACGATGTGCTAGCAATTGGGCTTTATCGAACTTTTTTCTTCTTGGGTTGGGTAAAAGATTTTCTTTAGCCATAAATAGTTATTTCTCTTCGGACCCCACCCCGACCATCAATAATCACCAGTCCCTTAGAGCCACTTAGCGGTGGAAGTTAAAGTGGTACTACGATCAAATTTTTACCTATCGATATTTTTACGTATTTATAAAGCAGAGCTGCTAAATATTACTCGGTCGAAATCGTTTTGCGATTCGACGATTGCTAGTGTTATTTTTCTGACTCTGAATCTGGAGTTGTTACGTCCGCCATTAATCGATCATGTTCCTGACCAGCGTAACGAAGTACCGTCAGATTCTCAACGCGAAGACTCCACATGGCTAGTGAAGACTCCATAGTGATCAAGGTCGTTTTTTCAAAGAAAAACAAGTAACCTCAAATTCAGGCGTAGCGTCACAAACAATATTACCTTTTGAAATTGCGGGCTCACTTGGAACACGTTCTTAGTAATGGTGATAGTAATAGTAGTGATCTCAGGGCTCAAAATACTTACTTCAAAATACCATTTTTAGTTGTTGTTTTTTTTACATCGATGATCTCTTTCGACCCTGAAACACTATTCTATGCTAAAGAAAATCTAAAAAACGGCGGTGAATTTTCATCGTAGTGCCACTTCAACGCGACCGCAATAGGAATTTTCGGCATATCTCCAGCACGTTTGAAGATATTGTGTCGAAAGAGCGCTCTTTGCGGTACCTTGTATTGTCCTGCAATTTAAATAACTTTACGTCGACAATGGGACAACAATGGTAGTTTTCTTCAAGAGACACTTGAAAGTGACAACTTAAGAAGGTGTTGTTCCTGTACGTGACTGATAAAATTATGCGACAAGCAAGCACTGTTTTATCTTTATATACATATATCAATCAAACCAGTACATCATCTGAGTCTCGGTAGCTCAATGGTTAGTGTATCGTCTATCTACTATAGATATATCGATATCGAAATTTTTTTTCGATATCGGCGATATCGCGAATATCGAAATTGAAGCAAATACGAAAACTCAATTTACCTCGGTGCGTGCAGGCGCATGTAAAAATCTACATGTAAAAATCGTTCAATCTACAGAGAGTAATTATTTACAATTTTTTGCATTCTATAAAGAGAAATTTACAAATTTTCAGCGAGTAACACCAACATGTTTGCTTTGTTTGTTGAGTTGATTGAACACTTGAACGTTAACGTAATTAGTTTGACTACTTCACGACAGAACTGCGGGATTAGAATGAGCCGCGATATTCTGATACTTTGTTTTTAAACCTGGTCTGCGCGTAACTGCTAAACTGCGTAAGTTCTATTTAAATCTATTTCAATGCCGCCAGAGCACGCAGAGCATTGAGAGCACGTCCTTTGTCTTGTGGCTGACAGTTATCTCACCTATTTTCTCACAGTGTTACCACTGAGCTGAGAAATACATAAACTGATTCGATTAGCGTAATTATACTTTGTTATACATCGCTATTTAAGTTGTCTTCCTACGCGACATCTCGTCTATCTAGTATGCGAGGCATTGGTCTTTTGTTTTGCGGGACCTGCGCTATGTGTTTTTAAACGCAATAAGATCTCGTCACCTCAATTAGTGTATACTGTTCTCTACTTTACGACAATAATTGCCGAAATTATTTTTTAAAAATCGACTTGGGTGTTTGGTGAAGTTGAAACTTTCGATATTTTCGATATGCGTGAAATTGAATATCGCTTATCGATATTTTAAAAAATTAATATCGATATATCGCATTTGGCCTACATCCAGGCAGTTCATATATCAATCGAGCCAGTACATCATTGTAACCTTCGCTTCCATCTGAGATTAAGTTAGCTCAATGGTTAGAGGGTCTCACCGACAATCAGAAGGTTACAGGTTCGATCGCTGTCTAGGACTCATAAACATTTCTGATGATATGAGCTTGACGATCGTCTGACTATGTATAGTCTTTTCCATAAAGTTATCTGGGATCTAAAAGAACCATTTTTTCTGCTCCTGTTTGGTGGCGGTTTTGAAAATATTTTATATTGAGGAGCTAATCAATCAAATAGTTCGACGCTGTGAACGTGACAGATCGATCCGTATTCATTTCATATGCAAATAATTTTATATTCATTTCACGAAATTCCAGACATTTGCATTTCAAACAAACTGAAATATTTCAAAAAGAAAGCGAAGAAACGCAAATCTTTAAAAGAAGTTACTTTATCATTTTAAACGTTCTTCTAAAAACGTTGTAGGCACTTTAAATATCTCGGTCTTTCATGCTTCCCCGTTGCTAGGGTATAAAATGTCGGCAGAGACTGGTGCGCAATATTTCAGCTGTTTCAGACAATAGATTATTGAAGTGCACCTTACCACAAAAATGATAATGCTATGTTTGAAAGGGTACTTAAAATAATGATGAATGGCGCTAGCAGTTCTTCGATATCTATTTTCGTTCTTGAGGTATATGTGATATGTTAATGATGACGGCATAGCAGGCAAACAACGTTGCAATTCTAAAATTTGTGTATATCTTCAAAGTTATACATCGAAATTACTTGAAACTTTGCACGTGGATACATTCAAGTTATGTTATCACCATAGTAACAGATTAGCTTCTGTCGTCGCAAGCAACGTTTTCGATTTCAAACTTGAGTATTGCATTGCTAAAGTTATTGAGAACTGTCAATCTCATCATTTTTAGTGCCCTTTCAAACATAGCATTATCATTTTTGCGGTTAGGTGCACTAGTAAACGCTGACAAGACGTCTTGTTCTTTACTGCATATGTGTGACATGTCTGGGTTGTACACAGCTAATTCAATTAAGGTTGTCCTTTAAGGTCAAAACTCAAAACCACAAAACGTCAAACTCTAAGTGCAAAAAGCATGATGGGAGCTTGCGTGTGTAGGTTAGTTAGAATTATTGCGGGTTGTGCATGTGATACAAAATGCCACGAGTTTTGCTTTTCGCACTTAGAGTTTGAGGTTTTGCAGTTTTGAGTTTTGACCTTAAAAGACAACCTTAATTGAATTAGCTGTATTTGTACTTTGTGATCATGAAATGTGACATAGTCATAGCGTGTCCGTTAAGGATGAGCAGATAATCATAAATTAATCGATAGAAGCCGATAATCGGCAACTTTCAGGCTGATCGGCTATCGGCCGATCACATCAACATATATCGGCCGATCACATCAACATATATCGGCCGATCACATCAACATATATCGGCCGATCACATCAACATATATCGGCCGATCACATCAACATATATCGGCCGATCACATCAACATATATCGGCCGATCACATCAACATATATCGGCCGATCACATCAACATATATCGGCCGATCACATAAACATATATCGGCCGATCACATCAACATATATCGGCCGATCACATCAACATATATCGGCCGATCACATCAACATATATCGGCCGATCACATCAACATATATCGGCCGATCACATCAACATATATCGGCCGATCACATCAACATATATCGGCCGATCATATCAACATATATCGGCCGATCACATCAACATATATCGGCCGATCACATCAACATATATCGGCCCATCACATCAACATATATCGGCCGATCACATCAACATATATCGGCCGATCACATCAACATATATCGGCCGATCACATCAACATATATCGGCCGATCACATCAACATATATCGGCGGTCCGACAAATACTATTCAGGGTTTTACTCTTGTGAATTTCATTTTCTTTTGTAAGAAAAACGCTAAGTTGTAGTGATTCCACAAAGAAACTAAATTAATTTGAATTTAATTAATTTGATAAGGTGCATCATGTTTAACACGTCATATTTCTTGTTTGGTGAAACATTGTTTGTTTCCGACTTTCGTTAATCGTATTTCATATTTCATCTTTAATTCCGTCTTCCTGATAACTGGTGATTAATGATCACATTATCTTTGCCAAACAATATACAATGTTCATGTTTTGTGGCAACTTCAAGTGTCGGGAATTCCTGTTGACAAATATCGGTAACCACCGATAAATCGGCTGATCAGCCCGATCAGGTCGTAGATCGTATCGGAATTTATTGCATCGGTAAATTTGATTTTTCTTGATCGGCTCATCCCTAGTGTCCGTGTGATTTTCCCAGACCTAGTGATTAGGTTTATAATTACTTATACCGTAGTTGGGTTATACGTATGAATGTAAAATTACCGAGTCCAATAGTGTACGCTTGACATGCTGTTTTACTTTAGAATAAATAGGGCATAGTCTTCAATTAAAATACTTGTATGTATAGTTTTCCAGTAGTTCCAATGTAGGTATTGGATATAATATGAAAAGGAGAAATAAGAGAATATGTAAGAAATGAGTAACCAGCTCCACCTCCCTAAGGTGAAGACTGAAACTGCAAAAAAATATTTTTATTATAATGGTTGCATAGTCTATATGCAACTTTTATAAAGTAATCTTTTTAAGGAAGGGGACATATCAACATTGGGGGTAGTGTAGTACGGACGTGAACTTTCAAATTTTAATATTTTCTGCATGGCTTTGAATTTTTGTATATATTTTTTTTATTTTTTTTATTTTTATGATTTTGAACTTAGTAGGACCCTATTGATACCAGCGTATATTTTATGCTGACAGGGTTATTCTGCTTAAATAAAATTTTAATAAATAAATAAGAAATAAGGGAAATAAGAGCATATGAGCTTGACGATCGTCCATGTATCGTCTGTCTACTCCGAGCTCTCCCACATTCACTAGAACATTGTGTATATTAACGTATCCAAGCATTACCGATATAGTGACTGCCGCATAGGCAGTACATCAATGTAACCTTCGCTCTCCATCTGAGTCTCGTTAGCTCAATGGTTAGAGCGTCTCACCGGCAATCAGAAGGTTACAGGTTCGATTCCTGTACGGGACTCAGAATCATTTTTCTGAGGATATGAGCTTGACGATCGTCCACGTATCGTCTGTCTACTCCGAGCTCTCCCACATTCACTAGAACATTGTGTATATTAAAGTACTTAGCATATTCATGGACGACGTTTCCGACGATGTGTCCTTCTCCATCGGACCTGAAGAACACCTCGTCCGAAATGTCGTCACATGAATATACGTAAGTACTCTTACTTAAAGAGTGAGTGTCAGGGTAGTGCTTTGCGCGCTTGTTTTCTTCATTGCGGCCATTTTATGGGACGCCTATTTCAGTTTACAAACGAATCCGTCGATATTTGATCAATCCTTCTTATAAATTATCCATTTTCAAGTTTTCTAAGAAGTAAATATACCTGAGTGATCAACTATTGTGATATTTTTCGTAAAATTGATCATTTACTATAGTAATCTTTTCGATACATAGAAGCTGCTACGAGCGCTTCGCCTCCGAAGCGTGGAAGGCCGGGTTATGCTGCTGAAACAGCGCGAATAAGTTTGCGAATGTAAGTGTTTGATAAGTGACTAGTAAAGAAATATATTTTGTTTCTTCTGATGTTTTGTTCATTTGAATTTGCAAAGATTCAGGAACTAAAGCCAGCCGGGCCAGCTTGTTCGTAGCTTGTTCGTAGCTTGTTCGTAGCTTGTTCGTAGCTTGTTCGTAGCTTGTTCGTCAGAAACGGCGTTGCGCGCAGCTTGCGGTGGTTCACAAACAAGCGAACCGCAACTGTTCAAATCGTCATGAACATTAACTTCATAACGCCCCGAAGTCAGGATCGGACTCCAATTTCAACATTTCAAAATAAATCTAGAGTTCACATGCAAATTATATAGTTCTAACGATGCGATTATATAGTTCTAACGATGCGAGTATCATCAATTGTACAAGTGAACAGACAAAGACTATATATACGCGACGTTTGATGTTGTACGGCAGTGGCGGAAATTCGCCTTTTTCGGTGGTGGGGCATGCAAAACCTCCGACAAGTTTATTCGCTACGTAACCAATTTTTTTGCACACAAAAATGGACAAATAAAGAAACTAAAAAAGGTTTTGATACTCAAAATGTTTTTAACTTTTTTTGCACCTGTAGTAATCTTCACTCTTTTTAGACTTTTCGACATATTTCGATGATTTTGATCGCTATTCCAACGTTTATTGATTTGGTTTGCAGTGGTGCTATCGTAATAAGTTTATATTTAGTTTAGTTTATGAGATTTATCACTCTTATAGGTAAACGGAATATACCCCGACAAGCTAGAAGCCCAATTGATAGGGGTTCAGAGGGCCAATACGATTTAAGGTCGTTATCCGAGAAGACCCAAAAGTCTTACCATTTGCTGATATTATTGCAAAGGCAGCACTTTCTCCTCAATTATTTTTAAGACCCTGAGTGGTGGTCCGACCCAGGATTTGAACCTGTCCGTCCCAGCTCATAGACATGTGTGGTAACCACTAGACCACAACAGCTGGTTTAAAGATGGCTCCTCATTTTGTATGTGTTTTACAAGGTAACTTGAGATATTTATAAGTATTCATAAGTTGCTTCTGTAACATTTTTCCCATTTTCAATATATTCCTTAAGAATTTCCGAAATTCCGACAAAAAGTGAAAATTTCCGACAAATTAGCGATTTGACGACAGGTGGTGGGGCGGTTGCAACCCCACCCCACCACAATTTCCGCCACTGTTGTACGGCAGTGAATATGCCTCCTCCGCAGGCTCTTCTTAATCGGGAGTGTGCAGGCGGCGCAGGCTAGCAATAGAGCGCCAGCAATGAAATTAGAGCCCGCGAAATCGTGTGTCGAATCTCTGCAAATTTGATCGAAACATTGCAAATTGGCTTTGGAAATGGCGAAGACGCGAAGTCGCTTGACAAACTTGCAGCAAGCCATATTGGTCAATATAAATAGCTCTTTGTAGGTGAAAACCGCGTGTGATTATCGAGTATTAATAACAGCACGGGTGTTTATAACGGCGATATACCGCCGAGTATTATACTAGCTTCTTGAGTGCCGTTATAACGGCATATATTGTGTACGACAATCGATATATACACTGTGCAGGTGGAAATCATTCAAACTTGGGTACGTTGGTAGTAATAGCACCCAGCAATATAATATAATATAACACATAAATACATCAGTCATCAACCACCCTTATTTACAGCTTTTTATTTTAAAAATACATTCGTTACCCCTCCATAGTTATGCAATTTAAACTCTATTTTGTCAGTGTTTGACCTGGAATAATTTACTATATCCTACACTATTTCCTCTACAAAGCGTATTAATATTCACATAAAGCAAAAAGCATACTGGTATTTTGACAATGGCGCGTAATGTTCACGCGAATAATTTAAAAATTGTCATCGAACTGTAATGTTTTCCTTTAATTTAAACGTCATCGACAAATATTGCGTCGGCGCAATTCCTGTCTCTAGCTGCAAGCGCCATTCGCTGATATCTAACAATCAGTCAATCTCACAGCTAGATCAGCTTCTGAGTGTCGGCACCCCCTTTGTGTATGGTTTTTGACATCACCAATAAGCTCATTGCACAGTTTCTCCAACAAGTTCTGTGACCCTGTTGCATGTGTGGCTTGCCCACAAAACGAACTTCATCATTAGCCTCCGGGGCCATTTGTAATGGCGTCTGCACTTATGCAGACGAGTCATTTGGTCATTTTTGTCTCTGCCTCCCATAAACTGATTATAAGTATCTATATAGAGATTACATGTTGAAAGGATTTATGGTGAAGGAAAATTTCGAGTGTTGGAATACATACATTTTAAGACTAAACCGGGACCAGTTGCGAAAAATGCAACTTCAAGGCCTTCCGGCTGGAATTGAAACCGCGACCCTGCGATGCTAGTGCAGTGCTCTGACCAGTGAGCTACGGAAGCCGTTGCCGAGAGCGTATAGTTCAGTGGTCAGAGCACTGCACTAGCATCGCAGGGTCGCGGGTTCAATTCCAGCCGGAAGGCCTTGAAGTTGCATTTTTCGCAACTGGCCCCGGTTTGGTCTTAAAATGTATGTATTCCAACACTCGAAATTTTCCTTCACCATAAATCCTTTCAACATGTAGTTTGATCGAGTGAAATGCCAAATATTACCTATATAGAGATTAGTTGTGCCATTACAGAGAACTCCATTTTGGATGCAAGATTTCCCAGTCGCTTCTCCCTTTCTCACCTTCCCGTCGTTCCACGCGCGCCTTCCTCTCAATGCTCTCGTAATTTGTAGGCGAGCGACTGGGGACGAGGAAAGTAGTGAATATCAAGTCGAATAATAATAATAGTAATAAAAGACGTATTAGGAGCATTATACAATAGTCTCAATGCTCTTACAACAATTACATATATTACCAACATGAACAAAAAACTATTAATTTTAAAAAAGAAAAGTCTTAGGTGCTGACTTAAAACTACTTAACATTTCAAAGCTTCTAATTTCCTGTGGTAATAAATTCCACAGTTTTTGTGCTGCAACCGAGAATGCTCTGTCCCCATGAGTCACCGTTTTGGATTTTAGCTCAAGTAGCAGATTTCAGTCAGATGATCTCAAAGCGCGAGTAGGTTTATATTTAGTTAGCAAATCAGTAATATAAACAGGCGCCTGGCCATGCAAAGCCTTGAAAGTAATTATTAGTATCTTAAATACAATCTTTGATCTCACCGGTAACCAGTGAAGATTACGAAGCACAGGGGAGATATGCTCCGATTTTTTAACCCCTGTAACAAGTCTAGCAGCTGTATTTTGAATTCGTTGTAACTTGCTCAATTCAGTTTCTGGTAAGCCATATAGGATGCTATTACAGCTGTCAAGTTGCATGCACCAACTTCTCACAGTCCTTTTTACTCAAATATTTCCTGATCTTGCCAATATTTCTGATAGCCAAAGTGGCCGATTTACAAATGTTAAAAGTTATGAATAAAAGTTGTTAACTCTCTGTGAGTACGCTACATAATGCGCAACGCCAACTTATTTGCTGAATTTCAGCGCCAGCGGGCCATAGTATAAGTAACATCGTCTCTTGACACCAAATTCCGTCGTTTCTTTGTCTAGGCTCTTGACGGATTTTTGATGGTTATAACTCAAGAAGGAGAGTTATTTTACGCCTCGGAAACCATAAGTGACTTTCTGGGCGTATCACAGGTACGTGTGAAGTGGTGTTTGTGGTGTGAAAGAAAAACCGACTGCATGCAATATTAACCTTCTCCAAGGTCGGATCCTGCACTTCAAAAGGAAGCACTTAGTGCCCCGTTTGAGTCGTGCCATGTGTGTTTTGATGTTCTTGAACTTTGGGCGTTTTGAATTGAACTTAGGGGAAATAAACCCAATCCGGGACTCGGAAATATTTTCCAAGGACATGAGCTTGACGATAATCTCCCACATTCACTACATCAGTGGATATATAAACTTAAGGCTGACGATTTCTGTTATGAAAGAAAAAGCAATATGGAACAAACAACTTTAGAAACGTTGTGCGTTAATTAAAAGAGTGGTTCAAATAAATTGCATACTGCACCTTGGCTGATGGATGGATTCTCCGTCGATATTCGACGTTGAGGGAACCATGCTAACATTCCAGAGACTTGTAGATCCATAGATATTCGCAGTTCAATATATAGTCGCGAACGGGGATGGTATTACCACTATGCCACTGCGCCGATACAACCAAAAGTAACAGCCCTCTAAAAGTAACCGCCCCTCTGAAAGTAGCCGCCCTCAGACACCACTAATTCCGAAAGTAGCCGCCCCGGTATTCCATATAAGGAAGCAAATTCGTCGCCTTAGTTATCAGAGACAGACGGTACTAACCCAACCCTAACCCTAAACCCCAAATAACTCTAATCCTAACCCCTGATCGAGAATACCAAACGTTAGCCCCAACCCCATCGACACCCCTATGTAGCTGTCCCTTACCCCATCGACTCCCCTATATATGCTTAGCTGTCCAACACCCGACTCCCCCACTTAGCTATCCAACACCCGACTCACCTACTTAGCTGTCCAACACCCGACTCCCCCACTTAGCTATCCAACACCCGACTCACCTACTTAGCTGTCCAACACCCGACTCCCCCACTTAGCTATCCAACACCCGACTCACCTACTTAGCTGTCCCTTACCCCATCGACTCCCTATATATACTTAGCTATCCAACACCCGACTCACCTACTTAGCTATCCAACACCCGACTCCCCCACTTAGCTATCCAACACCCGACTCACCTACTTAGCTATCCAACACCCGACTCCCCCACTTAGCTATCCAACACCCGACTCACCTACTTAGCTATCCAACACCCGACTCACCTACTTAGCTATCCAACACCCGACTCACCTACTTAGCTATCCAACACCCGACTCACCTACTTAGCTATCCAACACCCGACTCACCTACTTAGCTGTCCCACACCCCATCAACTCACCAACGTAGCTGTCCTCCACGCAAAATAATATTTTGGGCTCGCATTTTGAGTTTTCCTAAGTAACCAGGCCTTATTCAAAATTGCAGCCAATATTGGGGTTATGTTTAGAAAACTCGTTAGGTGGCGGGTTAGGGTTAGAAAATTCGTTAGCCGGCGGGGTTAGGGTTAGGATCTTTGTTGTTTTGGGGGATAGTGGTTATTTACATGGTTAAGTGACAAAATTCTGACGATTATAACTGGCGGCCATTTTGAATAAAGCCTGGTTACACAGCAATTTTCAAAAAAACGAGCCCAAAATATTCTGCATCCTCCACCCCATCGATTCCCCTACTTAGCTGTCCCCCACCTCATCAACTCCCCTACTTAGCTGCCCCCCACCTCATCAACTCCCCTACTTAGCTGTCCCCCACCTCATCAACTCACCTACTTAGCTGTCCCCCACCTCATCGACTCCCCTACTTAGCTGTCCCCCACCTCATCGACTTCCCTACTTAGCTGTCCCCCACCTCATCGACTCCCCTACTTAGCTGTCCCCCACCTCATCAACTCCCCTACTTAGCTGTCCCCCACCTCATCAACTCCCCTACTTAGCTGTCCCCACCTCATCGACTCACCTACTTAGCTGTCCCCCACCTCATCGACTCCCCTACTTAGCTTTCCCCCACCTCATCGACTTCCCTACTTAGCTGTCCCCCACCTCATCGACTCCCCTACTTAGCTGTCCCCCACCTCATCGACTCCCCTACTTAGCTGTCCCCCACCTCATCAACTCCCCTACTTAGCTGTCCCCCACCTCATCAACTCCCCTACTTAGCTGTCCCCCACCTCATCAACTCCCCTACTTAGCTGTCGCCCACCTCATCAACTCCCCTACTTAGCTGTCCATCAACTCCCCTACTTAGCTGTCCCCCACCTCATCGACTCCCCTACTTAGCTGTCCCCCACCTCATCGACTCCCCTACTTAACTGTCCATCAACTCCCCTACTTAGCTGTCCCCCACCTCATCGACTCCCCTACTTAGCTGTCCCCACCTCATCGACTCACCTACTTAGCTGTCCCCCACCTCATCGACTCCCCTACTTAGCTTTCCCCCACCTCATCGACTCCCCTACTTAGCTGTCCCCCACCTCATCGACTCCCCTACTTAGCTGTCCCCCACCTCATCGACTCCCCTACTTAGCTGTCCCCCACCTCATCAACTCCCCTACTTAGCTGTCCCCCACCTCATCAACTCCCCTACTTAGCTGTCCCCCACCTCATCAACTCCCCTACTTAGCTGTCCCCCACCTCATCAACTCCCCTACTTAGCTGTCCATCAACTCCCCTACTTAGCTGTCCCCCACCTCATCGACTCCCCTACTTAGCTGTCCCCCACCTCATCGACTCCCCTACTTAACTGTCCATCAACTCCCCTACTTAGCTGTCCCCCACCTCATCGACTCCCCTACTTAGCTGTCCCCCACCTCATCGACTCCCCTACTTAGCTGTCCCCCACCTCATCAACTCCCCTACTTAGCTGTCCCCACCTCATCGACTCCCCTACTTAGCTGTCCCCCACCTCATCGACTCCCCTACTTAGCTGTCCCCCACCTCATCGACTCACCTACTTAGCTGTCCCCCACCTCATTGACTCCCCTACTTCGCTGTCCCCACCTCATCGACTCTCCTACTTAACTGCCCCCCCCCCCCCCATCGACTCACCTACTTAGCTGTCCTCTAACCCTGAACATCGAAAACGTCATTTCTTTTATTTAAAAGTGGTTTATTTTTTGGGGTACAGTTTATCTTATATTTGTGTTTGTTACAGGCTAGTGTTATCCATCAAGATTTTCTGCGTCTTGTTCATGTTGACGATCATAAAACACTGCTGAATAATCTTAAGCTTGTTCCCAGTCCTCCGGAGAAGGTGTGTGGAAATTGTCCTCAATTTTTCCAAACGAATATCAACTTGATTAAATAACTCCGAATTGGGTCTTCTTTTTTTTCCGTAGAAAATCATTGAGATTCCGGATGGTAAAGAGAAAGCAGCAGAAAATGACGCTGATGAAACAAGCGGCGAAGGTCTGTCGTAGCGTATAAAAGAAGCGTCTTCGTTAGGAAAACTCGAGCAAAAGTCTTATATATATCTGAGCGCCCTGGTGAATCCTTTGAATACTAATAAGATAAGAAACAGCCCTATGAATACTAATAAGATAAGAAACGAAGAAAAAACTAGGAAAATCTTTGTCCAAGGTGGACAAAATCGACAAAACTTTGTTGGAAACCTCCTCAATGTAATAATAAGTCAGATAAACACCTCGAACGTCGGGATTTATGCGATATACAGCCCTCGGACGCTACTCCTCCTCGGGGCTGTATATAGCATACATCCCGACGTTGAGGGATTTATCTCTTACTAGAAATACGAATCCGCAATAATCCCCTCGCCCGCCTTTTCTATCCCCCTAACCCCCCCACGGGAATGTCCCAATCCATGGTGCCCAGACCTCGCACGCCGTGGCGGCCATGTATTTGTGTTTTGCAAAAATTCACAATTTGCAAAAGCCCGTTTCGTCGAAGAAATGTTTGAACGTTATCTCGGCCAATATTTAACCGATTTAAACTCTGAAAACAGATTTGGAATTAGCGAGTCAACATACATAACATACGTGTTTACTATATTGCGAGAACGTGAGTACCCTTCGTAAAATTCGGTTTATGTACTTAGAGATTAGTCGGCTATAAGCTGGTCACTTCGTCGTATATTATTTTGAACGTTATCTCGATCAATATTTAACCGTTTTCAATTCTGAAAACAGATTTGGAATTAGCGAGTCAAAATACATAACATATGTGTCTACTATATTACGAGAACGTGAATACCCTTCGTAAAAATGGTTTATGTACGTAGAAATTAGTCGGCTTGGTCGGCTATAAGCCGGTCATTTCGTCGTATATTATTTAGAATATCTCGATCAATATATAACCGTTTTCAATTCTGAAAACAGATTTGGAATTAGCGAGTCAAAATACATACTCGGACTTCTATTTCCTCAAAAAACTATGTCTCTTTTGGAAAAAAAACCTTTGAATCATGTGACGGTTCAATTTAAATATTAATTCAAATGCTGAGTATCTAGTTACCAGGACCAAATTTTCCGATGTCGCGCGGACGGCCGTTGACGCATAAATATATATACAAATAAACTCGATCCGAGATCAGGATCCGCTAGCATATCGTGATAAGGGACTAAACGCCGTTCGATATTATCACCCTTCGGGCGAGGGGATTATACCTCAACTATAAATTGTCCAATCAAAGAGCTAGATTTGTACCACGTGACCAGTCAATTTAAACTCGAATACACCGGGTGATTAGAGTTCGAATACGCCCGCTGATCACGAATACTAATGGCGGAACAACAAGACGTTTCAAGATGTTTCAAGACAGCATTCAAGATTGTTTCGGTATAATATATCATTTATAGACGCTCCGCTCGGGGAATTCGTCGAAATATTACCCCTCGGGAATGAATTATAAGAATTAACCTATAGGAGTAATCAAAGCTGGGGGTGAAGGCTAGAATTTTCTGGAACTTCTAATCCTAACCCTAACCTTGATCCTGCAGTTATATCTAGAGCTCATTAAGACATAGTCTCCTTCGCAGCCGTTCTTAGTGTCGGTTCTATTCTCCCTCTCCACTAACGGCTGCTTGCTGCAGCGCGACATTCCATTCCAATTGTATTAGCTCGGCCAATCAGGAAACAGCCATGATTGAAAAACATCCACGTTCAACCTGTTGCGGTTCTTCCTCGCTTTCAACATCGCTTATGCTAACGTGCTTTGATACCTAAATCCCTGAGGTTCTTGACTTGTTCAACAATGAGGTTCACCAACGGCGAGACAATGACGACGATATGTCCTTGTTGGTGGAACAGGTAATCGAAGATCAAGAGGGTAAAGCTTGAAAAACCAGAGATTTACCGAATCATTTTGTTTTGGTAATTATACTTTCTGGCGAGCTCTAGTTCCCGATTTTGGTACTAGAGCAGTGATTGGCTATTTATTTGGAATGGAATGTCGCGCTGCAGTAAGCAGCCGTTGGGAGAATACGACCGACACTAAGAACGGCTGCGTTGACTAATTAAGATAATGCATATACCTAATTTGCTTTGATTTACAGGAAGCGAAGTTGGTCGAGAGAGATCCTTTGTGTGTCGTTTAAAGTGCATCTTGAACACTAATGCTGGATTTTATAAGGTAAATGCTAAAGTACTTCTATAGATTTAACAATTATTGGAAAACTACAAGCAGTGGCGCAGATCATAGACCATAGATCACAATAAATGCATTCAATGCAGCAGAGCCTCTGGTCGTTTTGACAGGCGTCAAGGAGCTGACGCTGATCAAAAGGACCTAAGGCTCTCGGAAGCGTAATAGCACTCCGTCGAGATGACGTCAGTATGTTCCATGTTTATCCGCTTTTACCCATAATTCTTGCGGCCATAAAAGAAAATAGCTCATTTGCAACATTTGTGAGCTATTAATAGCAGTCAGACGCAACGCTATTCTGTGCAGTTTAAACTTCACGTGAGTGTGTGACTATGAACACTGATTCCACTGGTAAGCCTATCAGCATCACGATTAGCAACAGAAACACACTACAAATTTCAAAGAAGCAAAAGTTCTTACTTGAATTTAGCATCAGACATTCAGGGGACTGGGAGGGCCAAATGTGTAGATGGGGGCACAGCCACCCCCCCCCCCCCCTTAGGCCCCCTTAGCTACACCACTGACCAGAAGTGACAAGTGTTGCTTACAATTATAGTTACAGCCTGTCTTCAACTCGCGTGGATTTCCGTGATTATCATCCACAACTCTCAAAAACCCTCGTCTATACACCGAATTCATAAATATGGTGGCCAAACAATATTGTTTTATGTACATATAGGTTAGCCTTTCGAGCCCTCAACCTTGTGTTTATAATTCAAAAAATGTATTCCCCTTTGTAGCCTTTCCAATGCCATGGTCGTCTGCGCGAATTGGACCAGCCGGATGTCGACGTGCCGCAGTTGGCTCTGTTCCTCATGTGTTCACCAGTGGAAGTTTCGACATCGATCCTCGAGGTTCGCATGAAGTCGATGTTGTTTTCTACGAAGAACAAGTTGGACCTTTCGTTTGTGGACATCGACCAAAAGTAAGCCAAAAAACAAATTAAGTAATGTCTAAGATCTAGGAATTTCTTAACACAATACAATAAACTTTATTTCATGAGGGTAACACCATTACAAATACATGTATTCTCCCTATCATCATTGGTTATCTGCCAGTTGGCAGGTTTTAGGCATGTAGTTTCTCCAAACTTCTCTGTTCTGTGCCATACTCTTAAGTTCAGCATAGTTGATTCCTCCACATAAGTCGTTTAACATCATCACACGTTTCCTTCCTCTTGGTCGCTTTCCAATGATACGTCCTTCTATCACCTCTCTCAGCAATCCGTCTCCTCTCCAAATGTGACCAATCCACCTTTTGTTTCTTTCCATTATTACATTCATTATTGTCCTTTTCTCTTTCACCAAACCTAAAACCTTCTCATTTGACATCTTGTCTCTCCAACTTATTTTCTCCATCCTCCATATCCACATCTCAAATGCCTCTTTCAGCTTCTTTCTTTCTCATTGTCTAAGTTTCACATCCATATAAGGCCACACTCCATACAACAGATTTTATGATTTGTTTTTTCAACTTTCTATCCATTCTCTGGGTTAGCAGTTCTCTTCTATTATTGAAAGCCTTTTTTGCCATCGCAACTCTAGCCTTTATTTCTTCTTCGCATCTACCATCTTCCGTCACTAAAGCTCCCAGATATCTGAATTTCTTCACCTGCTCTACTGTATTTCCATAGATTTCAATATGTAGTTTTACTCCTCCTCGCCTTGATATTCTCATCGATTTCGTTTTCTTCACGTTGATCTTCATATCGTACCTTCTTCCAGTCACATCCAATGAATCCATCATTTTCTGTAAACCGTCCTCTGAGCTAGCTACCATAGCTTATAGCTTCTCCCTAGTGGCCCTCAAATTATAAGAAAACAATTAGTACAAAAATTCATAATATTAGACAATAAGTTAGCTTGAAATTGACACCTTGAAATTATCAAAGGTGTACGTGGATAAGAAATCCTTCGAAATAATGGCCTTTATTGACAAGATAGTTTTTTTGTTCCTTTGGAAAGTCTTTTAGATAATTCCATGATTTGATAGCACTATAGAAAAAAGTTCTCTTGAAGAATTAGTTCTGGGAAGACGATATACTAATTTACATCTAGTATTACAAAGATGTTGGAATTTAAATGATTCAAGTTTATTACATATAAAGTAAAAATTTTATACAATAAACTTATCTTACTTAAAAAGCAATATTTGTCAATTGGAAGCCAATTTAATGTCTGAAAGTTTGTTAAAGATCTTGTATTAGGTGGACTATCTAAGATAAGTCTAGTGGTGGCGACGTTAACAAAAGAGCAGACCGTCCGAGAAGCGAGCGATATATATATATTTCTCGAAACAGGGATTTGTTAGACTTATTAAATATGGTGTAGGAGAAATGATTCATTGTCTGTTTAATAGTAGCCTGTGTACAGCCTGAATATACACCTGTAATACAGTCTGAAAACTCCCACGATAGCTTGTCGACCCCCCGTTGAGCTACTCAGATCTGAGTAGTAGATTGTGAGTGGTTCATATGATTCATAATTGTTTATTTGATTGGATTATTTGATCTCACAAGACTTCCCAGAGAACCAATTGTAACTGGAATAAGTCAAAGGTTGTGATTTGAACGATCAAAATCTACTACTCAGATCTGAGTAGCTCAGCGAGGGGTCGACAAGCTATCGTGCGAGTTTTCACACACTGTATTACAGGTGTATATTCAGGCTGTACACAGGCTAGTTTAATAGGGAAGACGAGGCTCCGTTGAGTTATGAGTCAACCAGTCAGATAAGGACAACCGAACGACCGAAATACAAACAAATCCCTAACCCAAATCCTAACCCTAAAACTGACTTGGGTTGATGCTATAATAGTTTTACATTTCGGTTGCTCATATATCGAGAAAGGGCCCAAAGATTTGTCTTTGTTTAAATATGCTGTTATGACATTACTCCAATTAAGTATCTGCAACAGTGCTCTGTAGTTTCTCGTTCTTACTGTCGTCTACATAGTTTAGGTAGATTAATTTTCTAGAATCATTAGATATCTCGAAATTATTATTAATAAGATAATCTTCGTGACATTCGCCCAAATGTCAAACATGATTGATTTGTTTACGCCGTGAAGCTATTCCAATACAACACGGTCTTTTCCTTAAATTAACGATTATACTTAAGTTACAAATCGCTCTGAAGTAATGGCAATCATAAGAATCGCGCATGCGTTTGACAGTCAATTACTAATCCCACATGCTTAGTCTCTTTTATTAGTCTACTCATTAAGGACATCAAGTATGGAAGACGAGGGTGGTGCGTCCCCATCTATTTCCTTCTCCCATCTCCTTTCCGTAAATCCCATTCTTTATGTCTCCATCCCTTCTCTACATTTTCCTTTCCTTCACCCCATTTCCTTACATTACCTTCCCTTCCTTTCATTTTCCTTTCCATTCCTCACATCCCCTACCCTTCCCCCTCCTTCCCTTAAATCCAGTTCCTTGCATCCCATTCTTTATGTCCTCTTTCCTTCTTTACGCTTTCCTTTCCACCCCCTTTTTTAATATCACTTTCTCTATCTTTCATTTTCTTTCCTATTCCTCACATCCCCTACCCTTTATCTCCTTTCGCTGAATCCCTTTCTTTGCATCCCATTCCTTATGTGCATCTATTTCTTTCTCCCTTCCTCCCATCTCCTTCCCGTAAATCCCATTCTTTATGTACCCCATCCCTTCACTATATTTTCCTTTCCTTCACCCCATTTCCTTACATTATCTTCCCTTCCTTTCATTTTCCTTTCCATTCCACACATTCCCTACCCTTCCCCCTCCTTCCCTTAAATCCCTTTCTTTGCATCCCATTCCTTATGTCCCCATCTATTTCCTTCTCCCATCTTCCCGTAAATCCCATTCTTTATTTACCCCATCCCTTCTCTATATTTTCCTTTCCTTGACCCCATTTCCTTACATTATCTTCCCTTCCTTTCATTTTCCTTTCCATTCCACACATCCCCTACCCTTCCCCCTCCTCCCCTTAAATCCAGTTCCTTGCATCCCATTCTTTATGTCCTCTTTCCTTCTTTATGCTTTCCTTTCCATCCCCTTTTCTAATATCACTTTCTCTATCTTTCATCTTCTTTTCCATTCCTCACACCTCTACCCTTCTATCTCCTTTCCCTGAATCCCTTTCTTTACATCCCATTCCTTACATCCCATTCCTTAAAGTGCCTATACAGCCTTTTCAGCAGAGGACAAAAACTAATTGATAATTTTTTTTTCAGTTTTTGAATTGGTCCATTCGTTTCCAAGATATTCCTTCCATTCCTTTCATTTTCCTTTTCATTCCTCTCATCGATCCCCCACCCTTCTCCTTTCCTTAAATTCCCTTCCTTACATCCCATTCCTTATGTCCCCTTTTCTTACGTTTTTCTTTACTCCTTTCTCTTACATCACCTTCCTTTCATTTTTCATTCCTCACATCCCCCACCCACCCTACTCCTTTCCTTAAATTCCCTTCCTTACATCCCATTCCTTATGTCCCTTTTTCTTACGTTTTTCTTTACTCCTTTCTCTTACATCACCTTCCGTACATTTCATTTCCATTCTCTTCATTTTCCTCACATCCCCCACCTCCTCTAAATCCACCTCCTCTAAATCCCCTTCTTTACATCCCCATTCCTTATGTCCTCTTTCCTTCTCTACCTTTCGAAAAACATCGCAAAATTTGATCATATTCTTGTTGATCTTTTTTAGAGGGAAACAGGTTGTTGGCTACACGAAAAAAGACATTGCTGCACAGTCCAGTTATTGCATGATGCACTACGATGATATTCCGATCTTGAAACAGATGCATCAAGATTGTAAGTTATAAAATAACATATATACACAACAAGCGCCCTGATTGGATATTGTACAGGACGAGAGTACACGGGAATTTTGACGTTCAGAAACACAACATTGTTTGGTTCGGATGTGCGCAGGCGTACACTGCGACTGGGAAATAAAGTAATTGCAAATTATTTGAGGAACTTGTCAATCAAAATTACATTGTTGCGCCACAATATTGCAATGTTGCGCCACAATATTGCAAAGTTGCTCACAAAAGAACATCCGATTTGACTGTAATTTTACCTTGTGCTGCGATGCCGATGGAACATTATTTGTATTTTTTGTTGTAGTAATTTCGACTGGTAAGTGTGAAGGTACGTTCAGATGGTTAAATAAACAGACGAAGTGGCAATGGTTGACAGGTTCTGGTCAAGTAATCCTTAAGAATAATCAACCTGATTTTGTGATTACCACGAATAAACCTCTCACGTAAGTTGTTTTTAATAATGCTTGTTATGGTATACACTGTTGTTAATTGTTATTGTTGATAATTTTCACGTAAGTTGTTAGGACGGTGTTGTTGTTGCAGCTGCTGGTGTTGTAGTTGCTGCTGGTGGTGGTGTTGCTGGTGGTGTCGTTAGTGGTATTGCTTGGCGTTGTTACTGGTGTTTCTGGAGGTGTTCCTGGTGAATGGTGATAGTATTTCTGGTGGTGTTGCTAGTGGTGGTGTTTCTAGTGGTGGTGTTGTTATTGGTGGTGGTGGTGTTGCTAGTGGTGGTGGAGGTGTTGCTGCTGGTGTTGCTATTTGGTGTTGCTAGTGGTGGTGGTGTTGCTAGTGGTGGTGGTGTTGCTAGTGGTGGTGGTGTTGCTAGTGGTGGTGGTGTTGCTAGTGGTGGTGGTGTTGCTAGTGGTGTTGCTACTGGTGGTGTTGCTAGTGGTGGTGTTGCTAGTGGTGGTGTTGCTACTGGTGGTGTTGCTAGTGGTGGTTGTGTTGCTAGTGGTGGTGGTGTTGCTAGTGGTGTTGCTGGTGGTGGTGGTGGTGTTGCTAGTGGTGGTGGTGGTGTTGCTAGTGGTGGTGGTGGTGTTGCTAGTGGTGGTGGTGGTGGTGGTGGTGCAGTGTTGCTGGTGGTGTTGCTAGTGGTGGTGGTGTTGCTAGTGGTGGTGGTGTTGCTAGTGGTGGTGTTGCTAGTGGTGGTGGTGGTGTTGTTGCTGCTTGTGGTGGTGGTGTTGCTAGTGGTGATGGTGTTTCTAGTAGTGGTGTTGTTACTGGTGGTGGTGTTGCTGGTGGTGGTGTTGCTGGTGGTGGTGTTGCTGGTGGTGGTGTTACTGGTGGTGGTGTTGTTACTGGTGGTGTTGCTGGTGTTGCTAGTGGTGGTGTTGCTGGTGTTGCTAGTGGTGGTGGTGGTGTTGCTAGTGGTGGTGGTGGTCACTGGTGGTGTTGCTAGTGGTGGTGTTATTGCTGATGTTGTTACTGGTGGTGGTGGTGCAAATGCTGGTGTTGCTGCTGGTGTTGCAGGTGGTGTTGGTGTTGTTACTGGTGTTGTTGGTGGTGGTGTTGCTGCTACTGTTACTTTGTTGTTGTTGTTGTTGTTGTTGTTGTTGTTGTTGTTGTTGTTGTTGTTGTTGTTGTGAATATTAACGGTATTGAAGAGATCGGTTGAAAATGTGTCACATGGTACATTGAATACCTGGTTTTTTTTGGTTTTCTCAGTGATGAAGAAGGTGACGATGAACTAAGGAGGAGGGAACGAGATCATGGTATGGTACCAACGTCCCCTGCTACCATGTTAACTCACTTACAGATAGCTGCTCCCCCATCTCCAGCCTCAACTGCTTCGTTTGGTGAAAGTATTGTTACAGATAAAACCCAATCTCTCTTAACCACAGGTTAGTCGAAATTGTTGCCTCCTCATGGTTATCATAATACTTTAAGGTGACAAATACGTGAAAATGGGCTAACATTTGGTCGATATGTATAAAAACAATACATGGGTTGTGCAGACTGCAACAAAAACGCCCCTTCGCAAGCCGCCACAGCCTCTAAATCCAAGGCAGTCGTGATATTGTGCAAAATTACAAAAATAAGTGGTGGACTTATTGAAGTCAAACTCGCAGTGGAGGTAGTACAGCCTCGTACCCATGCAGTTATGGTTTAGGTAATACCAGAGCAGTGAGTTCTTCAGTACATATATATGGAGCTCACAATGAGCTTGCTGGACCATAGATACTCGCAATCTGGGCCCCCATGCACATGCTTCATCTGCCCCTGACACATTTGCAGATGTCTCACAACCTTGTTGACCCCCTTTGTATTGTAACCGTTCTCAACATCTATTCACAATATAGTAGTTCATGAACATGTGTATAGACGAGTTTCAGGGTCATGCGCAGTAGCAATTTTATTTCAAATTTTCATATGAGGTAAAAACAACTGTTTTAGCTAGAAAGATCATATTAAAAATAGTAAAAGTGCAAAGTTTGAAACTAATCGGGCAAATAGTGCGATAGCTACACACTTTCGAAGTTTTGCTCTTCAATATGGATTTAATAGGGATTTTGGCTTGGCGTGCAACGCCCGCCCGCCAAGCCAAATCCTTATTAAATCACTAATAAATCCCTTTTGAAATGGCCAACTTTCTGCTTGTGTAACTTCCTTTTTTACACAATTCCTTTCAAACTTTGCACTTCTACTATTTTCAATATGCTCTTTCCAGCTGAAATTATATTTGTTGCTACTGCGCATGATCGTGAAAGTCGTCTATTGCATAAACATGTAGTTGAACATAGTTATATGATAAAAAGTCGATAAACTAAGTTAATCAGAATTTGATTTAAGAGTCGATAAACTAAGTTAATCAGAATTTGTTTCTTGCATAAAATGCAGTTCAATATGAACGCAAAAAGTTGTCTTTATAACAGTTGATAAACTAAGTTAATCAGAATTTGTTTCTTGTATAAAAATGCAGTTCAATATATTCTGTCGCTTTATATCTCACAGCTGTGTATGAGGGACACGGATGTGCTTTCTTCTGCATGCAATATGCACCTAAAATAGAAGGAAAACTGCATTCACAAACAAAACAATTTGATATCATGCCCATGACAATTGATGCTGTGATGGCAAGAAATCGCAGATACCTCGCAGTCACTGAGCCATATTTCCGTTTGGTGAGCGTTTTAATAACAAGAAAAATTAAGTATACATAACTATCTTAGTCGTCTTACCTTGACAAGAGAATACTTCCTCACACGGAAGGTAGAACAGATCGTTCAAACTTCACAGCGTTGTCAAGTTCCTAACGGCGAATGGTAAGGAACTACACGTGATAAAACTTCTACGTCACAAAACGTCATAAAACTGAACATCTCGACAAACAAACAAACAAACAAATAAACAAACAAACAAACAGAGGTCGAGATTTCGTTGGGGTCAAGTCGCTTCCCCCATCTCACAGGAGATCCTAACCAATCACAGAAAGCTTCTAACCAATCACAGACCTTCTTCAATAGCACTGCGACCTTACCCTTTCGTGATAGGTACTTATAGTACGTATTCCATATAAGGTCATATCATGAGACGGGCCTGGGAAGAGCACATACGTTGCCCTGACGAGCAAATACATTGCCCTCGTACCAGCCTCCAAGTTAATTGGATTGTAACCGACCCCAAAACAACAAAGGTCCTAACCCTCCCACAAAGCTATATAATATATTCTTTTAAAGTTAAATGATCTATTTACAACATGCATACAGCTTATCCTGGTAGTTAACTTAGTTCTCTTTGAAAGCGGATAATCGAACATGCCCAAAAATATAATTTTCGTGTTACGGATACCATCTTGCAAACGAACTTTCGGCTGTCTTCGACGAACGTTTTCTTGAGAAATAATCAACTCCCAAAGTTACAATATATATTAAAACAAAGGTAAATGATCTGTTTACAATATGCGTACAGCTTATCCGGCTAGCGAACGTAGTTTTCTTAAAAAGAGCGGGTAATCGAACATATCGTAACGTGTTAACTATCCGCATCCATTGGGCTGGTGCCCTGACGAGCAAATACATTGCCCTCGTAACGTATATGCTCGTTAGGGCAACGTATTTGCTCTTCCAAGTCCCGTCCGATATGAGCTTATATGGAATACATACTATAAGTCCATATGCCTTTCGTTGACTATACATAGTTCCGCGAAGAAGTCTGGGTACGAGACACGCAGCAATGAAAGCTACATTCATGTAGCCTACGTCATAGTCTGTGAAATTTGAAAAACACAGACTATGAACCAGCGCCGTTAATCGTGTTCTGTGACGTAGCTACTATAAGGAATTTAGATAGTAGACCATGATTGGTCGCTTAGAAAATTTAGTTAATACGTGATATTCAATTGGTTAAGAACTACTTCCGTTTTCAATGTTTGTTGTTTACCACGAAGACAGTTTGTCAGCCGTCTCAACGTATTCTTTGTAAACGAAACTATTAAAGAGTTTGCTAATACTTTCAAAGGATGACTGTTTATAGTCGGCATAATTTTGGTCCAATCAGTCGATGAGATGCAGGCATCGAATTGTTAATCATATGATATTTCCAGGTAGCCGTCGAGTGCCGATTCTCGTTATGCTGTTTCGTTTTAGCTTTTCAGCTTGTCCTATTTGTCTATTAAAAGTTTGCTCTTCGTATGATTTCTTAAACTTTTAGTGAATACTCGTTAGTTGTTAGACGTATTTGTTTCGAGAATACAGGTTTGTTTCGAGAATACAGGTTTGTTTCGAGACAGGTTCTTTTCAAAACCTTGAAACAAACACGTCTTTGAAACCAAACCACTCTCGAAATAAACCCGTCTTTAAATAAACCCGTCTTTAAATAAACCCGAAACAATCAAGAGGCAGACTTGGAGCAAGTCTACTATAAGGCATAAACACAATCTATAAGAATATTGGGAATAATCGGCATAAATTACAGAACACACAATTTGTCTCTGATGCACAGACGCTACTTAGCCCCGCCTTTTTGCGCCCGCGAGCGTCTGTGCGCTGGCTACATTCATGTAGATTATGATAAAACATGAATTGATAGCAGAGTGTATACTAGTTAGCAGCTAGTTAATTATTTAGTAGCTTACATAATGAGTACATATGATCAGTTACCGATGGGAAAACAGTGATATATCAACCAAAACTAGTTCTAATGATACGAAACTTAGTAAAACATCTAACAAAGACAGATCTGTGTTCTGTAGTAAAATCATAAACTTATCTCCAGGGTAAGAACCGACCACAACCTATTTGTGAATCAAATAATAATATAAAATTTGTTTTCTATATATATTTTTAATATCTACCATAACCCCTGATTTTACTACAGAACATAGATCTGTCTTTGGTTAGATGTTTTACCAAGTTTCGTATCATTAGAACTAGTTTTGGTTGATATATCACTGTTTTCCCATCGGTACCTGATAATATGTACTCATTATATAAGATATTAAATGATTAACTAGCTGCTAACTGGTATACACTCTGCTATCAATTCATGTTTTATCATAATCTACATGAATATAGCTTTCATTTAATACCAAATATAGCGTATTACGTAGCATACATTGTGTTTTGTACCCATGTATTGTTTTTATACATATCGACTAAATTTTAGCCCATTTTTACGTATTTGCCACCTCAGTGCCTATTCAGGGTTTGGGGATTTTACATATTCGTAATCTTTGGGTTCTACCAAGACGAAATGTAATATATCTTGTCGTATGCTGGGAATTGGGCTTTATCTAACTTTTTTCTTCTTGGGTTGTGTAAAAGATTTTCTTTACCCATAAATGGTTCGGACGGTTAAATTTCTGATCTTAATTTGGTTAGGTAAAAAAAAAATTTCAGCACCAAATCTATTTCTCTTCGGCCCCCACCGCGACTATAAATAGTGACCGGTCCCTTAGTATTAAAATTAGGATTAGTATTAAAATTAGGTTCAGGGTTGTATTAAAATTAGGATTAGGATTAATATTAAAATTAGTGTTAGTATAAAAATTGTTATGAGGGATCCGGTCGCAGTTCAACCTGTTTTTCTTTATCAGCTCTTTCTGCTTCACCTGGTGATTGTCCCAGTATATCAACTACCTCTTGTGCTTCTGCTGGCCTCTCACCTGACGACTTACCTTGGGACTTTGACGCCGATACACTTTTTGAAGCCAGCGGTACTTCGTGGGATAGTGCTCACGGTTCGTTCTTTTTCATTTGTTGTTATTTTTATTTTGTTCTTTTTCGTTTGTTGTTCGTTTTCGTTTGATGTTCTTTTTCGTTTGTTGTTCTTTTCATTTTTCGTTTGTTGTTATTTTTATTTTGTTCTTTTTCGTTTGTTCTTTTCGTTTTTCGTTTGTTGTTATTTTTATTTTGTTCTTTTTCGTTTGTTGTTCGTTTTCGTTTGATGTTCTTTTTCGTTTGTTGTTCTTTTCGTTTTTCGTTTGTTGTTATTTTTATTTTGTTCGTTTTCGTTTGTTCTTTTCATTTTTCGTTTGTTATTTTTATTTTGTTCTTTTTCGTTTGTTGTTCTTTTCGTTTTTCGTTTGTTGTTATTTTTATTATGTTCTTTTTTGTTTGATGTTCGTTTTCGTTTGTTGTTCTTTTCGTTTTTCGTTTGTTGTTATTTTTATTTTGTTCTTTTTCGTTTGTTGTTCGTTTTCGTTTGTTGTTCGTTTTCGTTTGTTGTTCGTTTTCGTCTATTCGTTTTCGTTTGTTCGTTTATTGTTCTTTTTATTTTGTTATTTTTCGTTTGTTCTTTTTCGTTCGTTGTTCTTTATTGTCTGTTGTTCGTTTTCGTCTGTTGTTCTGTTTCGTCTGTTCGTTTTCGTTTGTCGTTCGTTTTAGTTTGTTGTTCGTTTTCGTTTGTTCGTTTTCTTTTGTTTTTTCGTCTGTTTCTTTTTCGTCTGTTTGTTTTTTCGTCTGTTTGTTTTCGTCTGTTCGTTTTCGTCTGTTCGTTTTCGTTTGTTGTTCGTTTTCGTTTATTGTTCGTTTTCGTTTTCGTTTGTTCGTTTTCGTTTGTTGTTCGTTTTCGTTTTCGTTTGTTGTTCGTTTTCGTTTGCTGTTCGTTTTCGTTTGTTGTTCGTTTTCGTGTTTATTCGTTTTCGTGTTTTTTTCGTTTGCTGTTCGTTTTCGTTTGTTGTTCGTTTTCGTGTTTGTTCGTTTTCGTGTTTTTTGTTTTCGTGTTTTTTTCGTTTGTTGTTCGTTTTCGTTTGTTGTTCGTTTTCGTGTTGTTTTCGTTTGCTGTTCGTTTTCGTGTTTATTCGTTTTCGTGTTTTTTTCGTTTGTTGTTGTTCGTTTTCGTATTTTTTTCGTCTGTTTCTTTTTCGTCTGTTTGTTTTTTCGTCTGTTAGTTTTCGTCTGTTCGTTTTCGTTTGTCGTTCGTTTTAGTTTGTCGTTCGTTTTAGTTTGTTGTTCGTTTTCGTTTGTTCGTTTTCTTTTGTTTTTTCGTCTGTTTCTTTTTCGTCTGTTTGTTTTTTCGTCTGTTCGTTTTCGTCTGTTCGTTTGTCGTTCGTTTTCGTTTGTTGTTCGTTTTCGATTTCGTTTGTTGTTCGTTTTCGTTTGTTGTTCGTTTTCGTGTTTATTCGTTTTCGTGTTTTTTTCGTTTGTTGTTTTTGTTTGTTCGTTTTCATGTTTTTTGTTTTCGTGTTTTTTTCGTTTTCGTTTGTTATTCGTTTTCGTTTGTTGTTCGTTTTCGTGTTTTTTTCGTTTTGGTTGGTTGTTCGTTTTCGTTTGTTGTTCGTTTTCGTGTTTATTCGTTTTCGTGTTTTTTTCGTTTGTTGTTTTCGTTTGTTGTTCGTTTTCGTGTTTTTTTCGTTTGTTCGTTTTCGTTTGTTTTTGTTTGTTTGTTTGTTCGTTCGTTTTCGTTTGTTGTTCGTTTACGTTTGTTTTTTCGTCTGTTGTTCTTTTTCATTTGTTTTTTCGTTTGTTCTTTTTCGTTTGTTGTTCTTTTTCGTCTGTTCTTTTTCGTCTGTTCTTTTTCGTTTGTTGTTCTTTTTCGTCTGTTGTTCTTTTTCGTTTGTTGTTCTTTTTCGTTTGTTGTTCTTTTTCGTCTGTTCTTTTTCGTTTGTTGTTCTTTTTCAGAACTGCACGCATTTAACTTTTGTCTTTGTGTTTTCAGCATCGTTGGCCGACCTCGATGGAATCGGCAAAGCAGACCTAGTTGGAGATCTGTATCAGCTGGACGTAAATGATTTCAATTTCGACGAAGACGTCGGTCGAACAGAACCGTTGAACCACAGCTCAGGTACGTCGTGTGCTGTACAAGACTTTCCACCAACTTTCAGACAGCCTGTCAACCATACAACGGCCCCAGCCTGGCCGCCTAGCCAACAGCTTCCCGTCTCAGTCTCGTCACCAAACCAACAGCAATTCGCTGCGTTTGCCGCCACTGGCTTCGCTCCCCCCGTGACAACCGCCTCCCTCGTGACGAGCGGGATGTCAGCTGTGAACCATCAGCAAAATGGGATCACGCCTATGAGTACCACGAGCGGTTACCTGAACCATGTTGGCATGATGAATAGCCCGAACACCATGCGGGCGACATCATCTCTACATCATCAGGCACCAGGCATACACCAAGCACCTGTATGCCAAGAGCCCTTCGCACCGGGTCCCATGCCTGCACTTGGCCAGAGTAGTTTACTTCGAGTGCATAGCGACAAACCGTTGACTCATCCCCCGATAAAGACGGAGTCCGGACAGAATTCAACGGGTTATTATTGCAGCGCGGCCAGAGCCGATCCACTATCGGACATGTCGAGGATGGCGGCCAGCGGTGTGTCGTTTTACGGACACTCGGCGCATGTGAACGCCAATAACCGTTATCAAAGTAGATACGGGAACCCGGGGGATTTTTCCTCATGGGCACCTGCTCCGCCTTCGCCCTACTCCTCGGGCTCGTCGTCGTCGACGAGTTCCTACGCGGATGCTCTAAACGTTCAGTTTTCCCCCACGGAACTTCTTACTTCGCCCTTCGCGTCTCCCCGCGACGACAACGAGTACCTCCATAGCAACGTCCCGACTGTCGCTGGTCCATCGCCGGCCGGGCAATACTACCCTCCTGTCGTCAACAGCAACTACCGAACGGTGCATCGTCCCCGGGTACCGAACAGTTTCGCTCCGCCGTTTGTGAACATTCCCGAGATCTCCCCTTTGGGTATGGTGGAGGAGCTTGTGCCCAGCGCTCACCACGTCTCGCCCATAGCCGCTCATAACGCAGGTCTGGCGAACTGGTGATCGGCAGGGTGAATGGGTGACGTCGCGTACACGTTAGGGATACCAGAGTGTTTCTTTGCAACTGTTGTTGCGAACTGAAGTTGAATTGAACGGGCGCGCTGCTCTATCAGTCGCGGAAAATAGTTTGTGATTTCGCGAATGCTTTCTTGGGAAACGAGTTGGATTGTTGACAATGGATGTAACATCCGTGGATGGTTGGTTCGAAAATTCGATTGGTTGCACGTTTGTTCTCTGGTGTTCAGTTGTGCCTAGTTCTCGCTGGTGGTTTTAAATCTTAAAATACCTATGACTAGGCTGATGCGATATTGAAAAAATATCGATATCGGGAAAAAAATATCGATAATATCGACTATATCGAATTATGCAAATCAGAAAACTTAATTTAGTTACTGTTCAGTGTGATGCGGCATACACGCGTGTAAAAAACAAAGTCGTAAAATAGTTAAAACGTTAAAAGATTTATTTACAACAATTTATTAACGTTAAAAGATTTATTTACAAGCTTAAAGCATAAACGATTTCGCACGTTTGTTCATACATTTTCGGCAAGAAACACTAACATGTTCGCCTTGTTCGGCTTAAGCTCGACTCGCTTTGTTGTTACTATTTGTCCGGCTTTGCTGAATAGACTTTCAGTCGGAGCGCTGCTTGCTGGAATCGCCAGATATCGTCGGACATACTGCGAAAAGAGAGGAAAATCATTTACATGGACTGAGTCATCAGTTATTGTTTTCAAGCGCTCAGCCGCCGCTTGTGTTAATCCCAATGGTGGGTGGTGTTGCGAAAATTATAGTTATGAATCACACTTTTTGTGTTTACAACCACGCTACTCGCTTTTAAATCGATACGCTTTCATCACTTGAATTCGCAAATGCCGTCGTACACGAGAGATGACGTTGTCAAGTTGAAACTTTCGATATTTTCGATATGCGAAAAATCGAATATCGATATTTATCGAAAATATCGATATATCGCATCAGCCTATACCTATCACCCCAAATACTATATTTACTGATATATAGATTCTACCTTAACGGACATTGGCAACAAAAATTAAGTTTGTCTAATATGAAATAACTCGAAAAATGATAGAGTAACACCTTTTACAACATTTCCGTATTTTACTTCGTTTTTGAAATATTTCAGTTTGTTTGATATGTAAATGAGATGGTCTCTGACGTCCGGTGCAGGGTAGAGGATTTTCACTCATTAAAATATTAGTTCGATCTTCAAGTTTGTTCAAAATTTACTTGAAAATATGCGTATAATAACTCCTCGTGATAAACGTTATAAACTTAGCAATCACTGAGATATAAGGCATCTTTAAGCTGCGAAAATTCTCTACCCTGCACCTGACGTCATAGACTATCTCATTTACATATCAAACAAACTGAAATACAGTAAAAACCCGTGTATAAGAACCCAGATTTTTCCAAGTTAGCCTAAAAAGGTTCTTATATAAATGGTGTTTACTGCAAAATTAGGCTGTTTAGGTTCTTAAACAGGTTCTTATTTTCTTTAGAAAAAAGCGACTTGGTTTTCCAATCTAAGCAAATACAAACCCTATATGCACTTTAAAGCTACACTGTATGTAATTTACAGCTTACTGTGTGTAAATTCAATGGAACAGAACAACGTATAGAACTGTAGACATATATACATTATTTGTCTGGTTCTGGCTCATTTTCATTACTTTGTAGAGTTTATTTTCATTGATTTCAAAATTTTTAATTTTGACTCTATTTGATAAAATAAGAACCTGCTTTTAAATTTTAGCCTAAAACAGGTTCTTATGTAAAGGGGGTCTAAATGGCAAATCTTAGCCTAACAGGTTCTTAAAATCCCGATTCTTATACGCGGGTTTTTTACTGTATTTCAAAAACGAAGTAAAATACGGAAAAGGTGTCACTCTATTTCATATTAGACAAACTTAATTTGTGTTGCCAATGTCCATTAAGTGAATAGTTGAATGTTAAAATATTTTATGAAAGGTTTGTTTTCCGAAATGCTAATGATGTCCATTAAGTGAATAGTTGAATGTTAAAATATTTTATGAAAGGTTTGTTTTCCGAAATGCTAATGATTCAATGTTCTGCTGCCAGAGCAATTTGACGTTATTCAAACGTGGATGGTATACTTGAATACTATACAGACAATATAACAATTAACTGTGGCAACCATTTGAAAGAACATATGAAAAAATATATTTCCACAAAAATATGCATACATTATGCTAATTACTGACAAAATGGCCGCCGATACGTCAAAACTCAGATATACTTCAAGCAAGATTACTCAGGCATTTTCAGATCTAGGGTCCTGGATGTTGCAGAGTTTATAACTTGTATGTTTAGGCATATTCTGATGGTAACACTTTCAAGATTAAGTGCTCAGCTATTTTCTGACATGCTTTTTTCATGTTTTTCAATTTTCGCAGTATTAATAATATCAGATAATTCAACAAGTTTTAATCATATTCGAAATTCCTACCATCATTCCCTATATATTCATGCAAAGAGTCTGTGGTGAAGATTTCATTAAAATATATGGAGAAATAAGAGAGAATAATGAAATAAGAATAATGTTTGGAATGCTACTAAATGCATTTGGAATGCTACTAAATGCATTCTGAGAAAACAATACTACAAGATGCTACAAAATCATTTTTGCTTGTTTTTTTCATTACCATTTCTCTAAACGTTGGTATCCATCTTTGTCACTGATTTTTGTTAGAAATACAACTTTTCCTGGAAAATATTTTTTGAAAATTTCTGATGTTTTGGGATCTTGCTACGTTAACTCACGAAAAGCCGGTGAGAACGCCAGATTCCTGAGATTATGTCGTGGTCATTAGCATTTCAAAATCATAAACCTGTATAAATTATCGTAAATACGTACCTAAAATGAACAGGTTTTGTGATTGGCTACATGGAACAAATGTAGTTAGGGTTAGGACATTGGTTTCTTTATGATTGATTCTATTGTTTTAAAGGGAAACTCCGCCCCTCAAACTAGTGTGGCTTAAATGAAAGTTCTTTGTCGCCTTACATGAGAATGGGTATTAGTTTTCTTCTAATTTTTTTAGTTTTAGAGAAATTTGGCTTTGTTTATCGTATTTTTTGTAAATTGAAGGCCGCCATTTTTGTTCTGATTGCGGGCGAATGCGGTCGCTCCCATTAATTTTCGACGTCATTGAGTGATAGAAATGCCATGAGAAGAAACCTTCACAATAGCGTGAATAGAAAGACCACGCTATTGTGAAGGGTTTCTTTGTGTAGTGTTTTTATCACTCAATGACGGGTAGGTAGTTCATGTATGGCTAAAGCTGGTTGCTTCATGTAAGCCTGTCCCCAACACAACTATAATCCCAACCAAAATTTTGTCCAAAACCATTTTATGATCCTAACATGAAGTAGCAACCCAATGACGTCAAGCAACCGCATTCGCCCGCAATCAGAACAAAAATGGCTCCTTCAATTTACCAGAAATACGAAAAAGAACACCAAATTTCTCTCAAACTAAAACGATTAGAAGAAAACTAATACCCATTCTCGTGTAAGGCGATAAGGAACTTTCATTTTTGGTAGCAAAGCGTCCCTTTAATCAACCAATCACAAAACCTGTTCGTAAATCAATGTACGTGGCAACCCGAATATTTTAATGTTAACTATTTGCCTTGTCTTACATAGAATGTTTAAATATATGTATATGAAATTTGACTGCCCCAACCGGGAATCGAACCCGAGGTCTCCGAATCAACGCTCTAACCACTGAACTATTGAGACACGGTCAGAACAGTCAAACATCATATACATATTTATACATCGCCCCTACAGGAAGACATCTCATCTTCGACGAAGTAGAGATCGGGGCGATGTATCAATATGTATATGATGTTTGACTGTTCTGACCGTGTCTCAATAGCTCAGTGGTTAGAGCGTTGATTCGGAGACCTCGGGTTCGATTCCCGGTTGGGGCAGTCATATTTTCATATACATATATTTGACCATTAATAAATCCTCTCTTCGTCTAAAGAAAATAGAATGTTTATAAACAATATAGGATTTGGGTTTGGCTGGAACATTACAATATCGCGCGAATTGTAACGATGACATAACGTGCATAGGTGGTGACACATTCAGACCCTGCAGTGTACATAAGGTTCGACAAATTGTATAGAATGGAACGCTTTCCTTTACGTCCATTACGAGCCTACTTTTAACACATTGGTATTGAAGGCCGTTAAAACAGCATCTCTGAGCTCAGAACCTCCGTTGGGAACCAGGCATCCTGGTGCTAAAGTAAATACGATGGAGTAGCTTGCGGGTGCTGACGTGAAAGTCGAGTCTGCAGCCAGTGGTTAGCGCTTGATAAAGTAATCCCACTGATCTCAAAAATAGGACTGGATCGAGCTTCTGTTGTTACAAAAATAAAGCCAACAGCGGCCATATTGGAGTGACCACCTAAGGAGTACTGTGGCATCACAGACATGTTGGGGAGGATTCTGACATTTGCTATTTAACTTTAGCAAAGGAAACATACTCGCTGGACAGTTATTAAATGTCAGAATTCTGCCTTTCCTCGCCGATTCACCACTGTATTCGTAATGAGGTCACTCCAATATGGCCGCCGTTTGCTCTAATTATCCAGTAAGAGAAGCCTAATATGAGACGTCAAATTAGGTTTAAGATTTTATGCATTTAATGTCAACAAAGAAAATATATTGGCCAGACACTAAACCTATTTTGCAAGCGTCGCATTTCGATTTGCTTGCAAACTCGGAGCTTTTGATGATCTCTCGTCAATTTGCATTATGCAAATATACAGGCTTCAAAATAAGCTCATCAGATACAATAGAAAGGTCAATCCAGTCCTATTTTTGAGATCAGTGAATAAATGGCGTACTCACCCCTCTACACCAGCATCGTTTTTACGTGTCGTAATGGCCGCCATATTGGTGTAGCTCAACATTAATAGTTAAGTAGCAGTCAAAAAACTGGAACTGTAGTCAAAATATGAATTACCTTTAAAGATCTTTAAGTATGTTTAGATAATTTTACGGTATCTGCTCTTGTACTCGAGAAATAACGTTTTCATTTTTTGCCATTTGCCGCCATTTTCGAGTTTGTTCGACGGCTCAAAGTTGATGTACAGCGGTGGTTTTCTTCAATTTTAACGTCATTCATCGAGTTCTTGTCTTTTGTTCCTTGCACTCGAGTGACGTCAAAATTGAAAAGTATCCCCCGCTGGACCTCGAGTCTGAGCCGTCGAACAAACTCTAAAATGGCGGCGTCCAGAAGCATAAAATACGAGAATGAAAACGTTATTTCTCGAGTACAAGAGCAGATATCGTAAAACTATTAACATTTCTAAACATTATACTTAAAGGTCTTTTATTTAAAAGTAATTTATTTTTTGGGTGCAGTTTCATCATAAAGTTAAAAATTTGAAATTGTGATTGATATTGCCAATGTCCTTTAAAGCTTTTCAATTTGACTGTTAAATCCCTCGATGAGACTTCGACGTTTGTTAAAGTTTCGGTTCTTTCAACAAACGTCTTGGATCTTGTAGTACAGTCAATTTACCTGAAATAAAAGTTAAACTTCAAACAAATTGCAACGGAAATTGTTTTAGCTTTCTCAGTACCTTGATACATCCAGAAATCACATACCAAAAGTCCCTGAGAAATCAACCTGGTGGAAAGTTCAGAAAATCCGGTTTCTCTTACGATTTAACTGCACAAAAGCACCATCCTTTTAAAAAAGTGAAATTTCAACTTCACTTTTACCAAATATCACCAACGTCGTTAGAAAGTTCTCAAACAAAACATATGAAGGACATTTATGTGTGTAGTACAATTTTCCAGACCTATTTTGAGTTCCGTAAGGTTAAACCTGCTAAAAACCAGCATTTTGTGGCATTTTCCACTTTTCTTGAGCGAATAACTCAAAATGGGAATAGTGCTTTTGTAGGTAAATTGTAAGAAAAACTTGATTTTTTAAACTTTCCACTAGGTTGATTTCTAGGGACTTTTGGTATGTTATTTCCGAATGTATCAAGGTAATAAAAAAGCTAAAATCATTTCTTTTGCAATTGGTTTGATCTTAAACCGTAGATTGACTCATAGTCAATCGAGATATTGTCTGGAAACTCAGCTAAAATACTTACTCTAATGAAGGGCTCCGCTCGAAACGTCAGTATCTCGTCACTAAATTCTTGGCAGTTTACCACCTTTTCACTTTGCTGTAAAGTCTTTGTTCTATCTTTTTGTTCGTCTTTATGCAATTTTGTGCACGGCCACTGAACCTATTGTATTTTAGTATAATGAAGCAATCATCCAATAGTTTTCAATCATCGTTTGGGTTTAATCGCTCAACCGTGTTGTTTAAATATTAATAAACCTAAAACAAAGGATGTGCACGGTGTAAGATACGGTTCAACATCAAAACGTAGCTCATTATAGTCGCTTTGAAGTTTGCCGAGTTTCCAGACCATATCTCGATTGACTATGATTGCCTGGTCTATTGTGTTTTTTCTCTGGAAAATAGTCTCTTAGTTAAGACCCCCACCCACCCCCTGTTGAGTCTTCCTGATTACGGCACTTGGGAAATCTGCACGCGGTTGCAAGAAAGCGCACTTTTTCAAATCAAACTATTTTTACGACATTGTGTGTGACAGAATTTCAAAATGTGGTTTGGAATTCTTTTAAATAACTATAGCTAATGTTTAATAAAGAATAATATATTTTGCTTGTATTCTTGACTTCTGAGCGCATTCTTATGCTCTTGACTTTATGACAACGGAATGGACGACGTTCTGTGGAAGCGGAGATCGCCATTAATTTCGCGATCGAAATTTTTGGCTGCGATTATTTGCAGGCAAAATGGTGAAGTTGAAAATACGATTTAAAGTGCCTATGCAATGAAAAATTCAGTTGTAAAATAACTCTTTTGTTTGAAAGAACTCTTGAAACTATAAAGACTAAGCATTTGCAACTTTTCCATATCTCACTTCACTTTTGAGATATTAAGATTTGTTTAATATGTAAATGATCATACTTATCAGTGCCGTAGGAACGATTTTCACCTGGGGGCAAACTAACTGTGACCCCCTTTTAGGGATAGGGGTATCTAGTACGTATTCCTTATAAGGAAGCGCAAATAGAAGGCATTGACGAGCAAATACGTTGAACTCTCGTACCAGCCTCCTAGTTAATTGGATTGTAGACCCCAAAACAACAAAGGTCCTAACCCTTTGGCAAACGTTTTCTTGAGAAATAAACCAACCCCCCAAAGCTATAGAATATATCAAAGGAAAGTTAAATATACGTACAGCTTTATCCCGGTAGCTAACTTAGTTCTCTTTAAAAGCGCGGATATAATCGAACATGCCCAAAAATATAATTTTCGCAATACGGATACCATCTTGTAAACAAAAACACGAACTTTCGGCTGTCTTCGACGAACGTTTTCTTGCGAAATAATCAACTCCCAAAGCTACAATATATATTAAAACAAAGATAAATTATCTGTTTACAATATATGCGTACAGCTTATCAGGCTAGCGAAATGTAGTTTTCTTAAAAAGAGTGGATAATCGAACATATCGTAACGTGTTAACAATACCACATATCCAGTGGGCTGGTACGAGTGCCATGTATTTGCTCGTCCATGCCTTCTATTTGCTCGTCAATGCCTTCTATTTGCTCGTCGGCCAATACGTACTAGAAGTACATATGCTTTTAGGAGGTTCCGCGGATATTCTCTCCCTGGAAATTTTGCATTTCTGAGACCTCTGAAATGACATTTCCTGCATTTTGGAGAGCAGAAATTAACAAAATTTAAAGGCCGAAATAGGGAGTGTTTAGTGACATTTTTTCTCGAAATTGTGACAAATCTGCAACGGGTTGACCGCAAGCTTGTTGGTAATCGTTGTGATACTCGTTATATCAACAAACATTTTTGGATTGTTTCAATGATCTCCTACGATTCTGCACCTATATCAAGTTGCAACAAACGCAGTGCTGCAAGCTTGTTAAGCCTTGACAAAATGAAACAGTTTACAACAAACTGTTAGCAGACTTGCTGCAAGCCTGCAACAAACACATCCTCCAACAAAGCTCGTGTAGCCATTAATAATTATTTGGGCATGGCTGCAAGACTATTTGTTTCTTAAAATTGAAATACACTTACATATAATTACTTTTTCAAAGTATCTTTAAATATTCGAAAATAAAATAAGAATACGACCATGCTTATGACATCACACTGCATAACGCTTATATATCCTTGAGATTATGGAATGAATCACTTGAAATGCTGGTGCATGTGCGTGGATGTATCCAATGACATCAAATATGCAAATCATCAAACGATTCCCTGTGATAATGGTAAAGATATGCAGAATTTTCAATAAGTCATGCATTGTGATGTCATAAGTATGATCAATTACATATTAAACAATTCTTAATATCTCAAGAATGAAGTGAGATATGAAAAATAAAGATTAAAGCCCAGCAAATGACAGGACATGACAGAAATTTGAAATTTATTAGCTAACGTTTCGTCGCGACATGCAACATCTTCAGAGCGATTTAAATTATTTGACACAAGTAGGTATACATATATACACAGTTCATTCAGTATTAGGTTACAAAACGGTCAAAAATTTAAAACGGTCAAATATATATGATAACGATTAGTCAAGAGATTAAATTCAAATGTTGACCAAGTTAATGAAACGTACAACGCCAACATAAGTTCTGTCCCACTTTGGCCTTAGCTATTAAATTTCAAATTTCTGTCATGTCTTGTCTTAGACTATGTGCACACGGTGTCGTTTTCAAGTGTTTTTATTTGTGTCGTTTTCAATTTTGTCGTTTTGGCACTGCGTTCACACGAAGTGTTTTCGCAATATCCATCGCATTGTTTACAGTTTGGCCTGTCGTCTGTTAAGACTTTTAAATGCCGTTTTAATCGCTTTTTTGACTCATTAAATAATTGAATGGCTGTATTTTTTCTTTTATTTGTTGTTGTTATTGTTATTAATAACGAGTTCACAACCAGGGTTGCCAGCTGAAAGATCAAGTTCCAGGCGAACAAAAATAATATCAGAATATCCGCCATTTTGAATTTTTAGCGTTTCAGGGTTTTCCCAAGGTTTTCCCCTGTTCACACGAGAACAAGAGGCAAAACGACACAGTTGAAAACGTTTTCAATAGCGAAAACGGTTATCAGATATCGTTTTCGTTATTGAAAACGTTTTCGTCAGTTGACGTCGTTTTCATCTGTTTTCGTGTGATACTTTTTGAAACGCGTTTCAGATAAAAACGCTTGAAAACGACACCGTGTGCACATAGTGTAAAAGTCATTTGCTGAGCTTTAATCTTTATTTTTAAATTACGGTTCCCGCCTGGTGTTTTAATTTCCACAATTTTGAAAAGGAGATATCAAAAAGTTGTATATGGTTAGTCATAGTTTCAAGAGTTCTTTCAAACAAAAGAGTTATTTTACAACTGAATTTTTCATTGCAGTCAAAATCGGTCGTAGAAGACTGACGAAGTCGTGAATAAAAAAACACGGCACACGGTAACGCAAGATTAAAAATTGAAC
Organism: Chrysogorgia sp. JL179-B06; assembly: GCA_035772405.1. NCBI lineage: Eukaryota > Metazoa > Cnidaria > Anthozoa > Scleralcyonacea > Chrysogorgiidae > Chrysogorgia > Chrysogorgia sp. JL179-B06. The sequence continues at coordinate 1,115,969 of JAYKKM010000381.1, forward strand.
CCTCGACAAGCGCCAGGCACATGAGATCCACTCACATTTGATTTCATAACAAACTCTGCGATAGGTGGCATTTTGAATTTTCATGATGCTACACGGGCGTGCAAGATGGGATTTTCTAGAAAAATGTATGCTAGTTTATGTGTCTTGTTGGGAATTTTAAAGTGGCACTACGATGAAAATTCACCGCCGTTTTTAGATTTTCTTTAGCATAGAATAGTATTTCAGGGTCGAAAGTGATCATCGATGTAAAAAAAACCTAAAAAATAGTATTTTGAAGTAAGTACTTAGTAAGTACTGAGATCAGTTCCAAGTGAGCCCGCAATTTCAAAAGGTAATATTGTTTGTGACGTCATTCTATGGAGCGGTATCCGGTTCACAAATACAATGTGAACTGTTTGATACGATGTTGCGGCTTCACATCACGACATTATGGCATCTGAGTAAGGCAGTTTGCCCACATGACGTTATGTTACGACAGAACTGCTGGACATTACGTCTTCCTACATTACGTTCTGGCAACATGAACTTATGTTACGTCAACACTGTTGGACATTAAGTCTTAATTACATTACGTTCTGCCTTCGCAAACGTACGCTCCGACGTCGGAGCATCATGAAATGGCGGTCTATCGTCACGCGGTGAAAGGGTCAATAATGATACGATGTTTCGGCTTGGAGTCTGGTGACTAACGGACAACGGTAATATAACTAAACAACACAAGACGTTGCTCGTGCTGTTGGAGAGCAATCAGCCCTTTTCAAAGCTGTAAATTTGCTGGAAAGGTCAGTTAATTTACTAAAAGAGTCAAGAAGCAGTGGAAGTACCAGTGGAAACGATTTAACGGTTGAAAATGACGAGTTATTACAAAGTAGAGCAGTTGCAAACTACAGGTTAGTTGTTTTCCCGCCTAAATTATTATGATAAGCCAAAGCAGTCAGTTTAGTTTATAATTGTATTGTTTTGAAGCTGTAACAGGTAAAATTCTTAGACATTATGTCCAGAATGCGCATAATTTTTGACAACAATGTCTAGAAAGATACTGACAAGTGCAACTTTTTACATTGGCATTTTTGTTGATGAGGCAAACCCGAAAAATCATAGCTCACCTTGGCAATTGCTGAGGCAAATAACGAGGACTATCATCATTAGCAATGTTGTACTTTATGTTAATTTTCGTGAAAATGTAAGCCAGTTATTTGTTTTTGAAGGAATATATTTCCTGGTCCTCCAGTAGCATCCCACTCTAGGCAGTCTACCTCATCATCTACCAGCATTCAAAAACAAATAACTGGCTTACATTTTCCCGAAAATTAACATAAAGTACAACATTGCTAATGATGATAGTCCTCGTTATTTGCGTGAGCTATGATTTTTCGGGTTTGCCTCAACAAAAATGCCAATGTAAAAAGTTGCACTAGTCAGTATCTTTCTAGACATTGTTGTCAAAAATTATGCGCATTCTGGACATGTCTAAGAATTTTACCTGTTACAGCTTCAAAACAATACAATTATAAACTAAACTGACTGCTTTGGCTTATCAGAATAATTTAGGCGGGAAAACAACTAACCTGTAGTTTGCAACTGTTCTACTTTGTAATAACTCGTCATTTTCAACCGTTAAATCGTTTCCACTAGTACTTCCACTACTTCTTGACTCTTAGTAAATTAACTGACCTTTCCAGCAAATTTACAGCTTTGAAAAGGGCTGATTGCTCTCCAACAGCACGAGCAACGTCTTGTGTTGTTTAATTATATTACCGTTGTCCGTTAGTCACCAGACTCCAAGCCGAAACATCGTATCATTATTGACCCTTTCACCGCGTGACGATAGACCGCCGCCATTTCATGATGCGTACGTTTGCGAAGGCAGAACGTAATGTAATTAAGACTTAATGTCCAACAGTGTTGACGTAACATAAGTTCATGTTGCCAGAACGTAATGTAGGAAGACGTAATGTCCAGCAGTTCTGTCGTAACATAACGTCATGTGGGCAAACTGCCTTACTCAGATGCCATAATGTCGTGATGTGAAGCCGCAACATCGTATCAAACAGTTCACATTGTATTTGTGAACCGGATACCGCTCCATATCATTCTCTCATTGCTATGCCTGAATTTCAGTCGAGGTTACTTGTTTTCTTGTTTTCTGCGAGAAGTAGATGAAATCCAACCTTTCAGACGAAGAATTTGAAAAAAATACTTCGATCACTATGGATTTACTTGAAGAACAAGACGCCCGCTAGGCGTTAACTCGGGCTCTTGAATTAGTGGCTTGTTGAAAGACATTGTAGGCAAATTCAGTGATTTGAATTCAATATACACAAATCTATAGTTGAATACAATGGTACATGTAATGATACAGCTGTCAGTGCAGGGGTGGTTGCAAACCCATAACACAGTGTTGGCCAACGGCTTTGATTATATGAAGGTGAGTTGGCTCAGTATCCAAGCTGGCTTACTGAGCGGAAGTCTGCCCCGCCAAATGAGCCACCCTGTTTGCTGACCTAATCCAGTTCTAGCCAACAGGGTCAGCCTGGCAAGAGAGCCGGCCAGTGCTCATGTAATAACAATTCATATGCTCAGTCCGGCAAACCGGTTCAGTTTGAGCAAGCATTAAATCAGTTAATCTTTTTCTCAGTGTATAAGGCATAGCAGTAAATCAAACCATTTAGCTGGCAGTAGCAAGGTGTCATAAGCCATTATAAAACAGTTTAAAGAAATGTAATTCAAAATCATTATTTCTTTGAAGTTATATTAACATTTTGAGCCAGTAAAAATATTCATAATTTTAGCATATTTATTATTTGAGAGGCTTTATATACATACTAGTGACTAGTCAGTCCAGTAGGCCGGCCAGCTAATTGTAATATAAAGACAGATTACTGCATAGTTAACTATGTTACTGTTTCGATTAGCGAGCCAACTCGCTTTCCATGTAGTCAAGGCCAAAATTCAGACCCGTCACTGGTAAACCAGCAAACAACAACAAACTCTTTATTCCTTGACCTTGATAGTTGGTAATTTGGGTGTCAGAGATTTATATACTGTGTGTTCATTTGTAAGCATTTGTGTATATTATAATACATATATAAACAATCAATACAAACTTACTGATAACCCAGAACATTTTGGAGCCCCATTTAAGCTTACAGGTAAAATATCAAGTGAAACAGGGTAAAATTCGATAGCAACTAAACATAGTACTTGGTATATATGAAACAATAAACTGTAGCGGTATAAATGCGTATAATATATGAAACAATAAACTGTAGCATCAACTTTATTTTGTATAACATAACAATAAACAATACAGGCAACAAAGCTTATAAAAATATTACAGTTACCTCAGAACAATTAACATATTTCCATGCAGCATTCATATGTTGAGTCTCATAATAAATTATTAAACATTTAGTAGACAATTAAAGCGTATGGAAACAGATAATTTGATCGAGTACAGGTTCTCGAAATCGTAGACCAACCCGTTTCGAAAGCGGTCGGGATTGTGAGCGTATATATATAAGATCAAGATACTTGCCAGTTGCCAGCCACATCAAAGATTTTCAGTGAAGAGCACTCGAAGAAAGGTGATCAGATCACTGGATCGATGAGTAAATAAAGCACAATGGCGCATATATGCAGTGTTTTCAGTTTCGCAAAGGTGAAAAGCCTGGGTACGAGGACAAAAAATTTTTTGGGATCACTTCACTGCGCATGTGTAGTAATCCCACATTCATAGTCTCGCTCACTAGTCTACAAATTTAGTCAACAATGATGCAATAATTGCCATTTCGCGACGACGACAAAATAATAATAATAAAAATAATAAAAATAATAATAAACAGAGCCCTTTTTAAGACTCGTGCTCTCCCCCCAGGGGGGGGAGGCCCGAGTAATTAGCCATGTGGAGTCTTCGCGTTGAGAATCTGACGTCACTTCGTTACGCTTAACAAATCAGAAAAATAATTCTTGCAATCGTCGAATCGCAAAACGCTTTATAAATACGTAAAAATATCGAAAGGTACAATTTTTATCGTAGTACCACAATTAAAAGCACTAGTAAAAGCCGGTTTATTGGGCTTTCAGAAAATATATAACTTTCGCAACAGTTATGGTTATTTCCAGAAATATCAATAGAACAAAGAGGTTGTTCTATTTTGGATGTTTTTCAGCCCGACAGCAAGGAGTTAACGCAGGACCTCGAGATTAGACCAATGTTAAAGAGCAAAAAATATCAAAAGTACAGCAGAAAGGTGAGATGATACTTTTTGTTTTTAGTATTGGTTATTTAATTGAACAAAAATTCCGAGGGTTATTAGGATTTTATTTTAAAATTAATTAAGATGAGACTTTTAGGCGATGGGTTAGGATTATTGTTACCACGTCACCGGAGTGTTTTTCAGTGGGGTCCTGTAGTACATCACAACATTACGTTACATTACATTTTGTTACATTACATTATGTTACATTACATTATATTGCATTGCATTGCATTTCACTAGGGTGAGAATCAGCTAAAAAATGCTACCGCGCGACCATTAAAATTTTATTGTCTTATTTGGAAGAACTTTTAAAATAATAAAGTAATTTCTTTCGAAGATTTTTGCTTCTTCGCTTTGTTTTTGAAATATTTCAGTTTTGTTTGATATACGCATGTCTGGAATTTCGTCAACATGCATAATGACTTACCGGAGAAGTTTGTGTATCACTTTCATTCTGGTGTTGTGGGAGAAACACGCGCACATGTTATTCACACTATATAGTGTTCATTATAACATTCTCTGGTAAATCACATGTGTGATGTGACGAAATTCCATACAAATATATCAAAAAGAAAGCGAAGAAACGAAAATCTTCAAAAGAAGTTACTTTATCATTTTAAAAGTTCTTCCAAATAAAATTTATCGGACTGTCTACGGAATCCAAATATGCCTCGCCGACCTTAGCGAGAAACCGAAAATTCTGGGTGGTGTTATGATTAGGGTCAGGCAGCTCCGTAACTTGTGTAGCAGGTTTTGCTCATGACATATGGGACGTAATTTTTAATTCACGTAACATCTCGGTATTATTTGTTACTGTTCTTGCACTTTTCTTCATTCACTATTAAGTGAAAATTACTGAAGTAATAAAGTGCCAACGTATAGTAGTTTGCCTGTTATGCCGCCTTTCGAAACGTTTTTCTATACCGGTTATAATCCCATTCAAAACTGCTTATAAACGGGATTCTACGATATTTTGAAACGCAAATTGCAATATAAGTTTATGAAGAGCTCGACTAAGAATTGTCCTATATTGACTGTATCTTGCGTTTGTGGATTTTACACAATCGTAATATTTGGGCCTTCCTGAGCAAAATCATAATATATCTTGTCAGCCGAAAATTTCATCTTCACGACATGGACTTTTCGCTGTTAAAGTTATCGGATTTGATATCACAAGAGGCTTTTTTGTGGCAGGTACTGGTTTATAATATATGCCTCTTGTGACATCACATCTGGTAACTTTGAGCTCCACGAAGATGAAATTTTCGACTGACAATATATATTATGATTTTGCTCAGGAAGACAGAAATATTACGAATATGTAAAATCCCCAAACGTGAGATAGGCACTCTGAACTCTTTTGGTACTTGTCTTTCAGCATTTAGAAATAGTCAATGTTTTCTTCTAATCAGGGCCAATGGTGCCCCCGCCCCCAATAAAACAAAAGCATAGATGCAAGCCAAAACGTGCAACTTCTGCTCCACAGTCCACAAAACTACGAGGTCGCGTCGTGCAGATGTCAAGTGTACGGTACAAAAGTCTTGAAGGAATTTCGACTGTGAGGATGAAGAAAACTGGGAACCAGTTTGACCGACTTGGCCCCATGGCCCAGCTGACCTCCATCTCGCTGTCAACCGCCATTAGTATTTAGAGAAATATAAAGTGGAAATTATGAAGCGAAAAGTTTAAAACTTCCCTCAAAATGGCGTTTCCGACTTACAAATTCAAAAAATTTCAGTGGGAGCATGCCAACGGACTATCCTAAATGTTTTGCCCCACTCGCCCCACCCACCCACCCCCCCATATCCAGACTGCTCCGCTGCCCCTGTTCTAATGAACAAAATACGTTCGCCCCTCCCACCCGCGCCCTTAAGTTCTCGCCCCAAAAACGCCTGCGGAGGAGGTAGCATAATACGATATATGGAACGCAGGACCGCGAGTGCTGGGGAGTTCGGCTTTGCCCAGTTATAAAATATTAAAAATATAGAGAGCTTTTTAAATTAAAAAGTTAAAGAATCTGACTTTCATACTTCATGACAGCTATCCTTTAATCAGTCTTAGTTAATTTTTAACACTCATCCACAACCTACATATACACGCAGTGTTAAAAAACCCGATTGTTGTATTGAATTGCTCCGCGCTCGGTAAGCCGTGGCGCCTGCGATACGCTAATGATATACACCGCATTAATATCTTCAAGATGGCGCTGCCCAATCGCTTTCTGGTATAGTAATTACTTGGGCGGCATGTGGTTGCACCAAGTCTTAAAACCAGCTTCGTTATTTTTGTTATTTTTCTTGCTCCACGCTCCACGCAATAACTCGACCCAGGGTCTTCACCCTTGCCTCAGCTTGTTGTCAATACCAATTACGACCATAGCTTCCACTTGCCAGGAAATTTCCTGGCAAAAGGAAATATTGGGCTCTGACAGGAAAAATGGCAGGAAATCCTTTTTGGAAGGAAATTGGCAGGAAATATATAATGAATTGCCAGGATAATGGCAGGAAATTCTGAGATTCCAACCATTGGGGCTTTAAAATAGTCTATGTGTGGCGTAGTAACTAGTAAAATGTTGAATATACAAGAAAGCTACCTATCATAGAGTTTTCAAACGCTGGCAATTTGATTTGGGCCTTCAATTGGCGGCGTTTTCGCCTTCGCAAATCGCATCAACTTCGGAAATCGCTCGGTACGATTCGGAAATTGCTAGGGAATCGCTCGCAGGCTCAACTCAAACCCATTTTAGCGGCTGAAAAAAATTATTTGTTAAAAAAATGACAAATGTTAATGTTCGGAAAACGACGAAAATCTCAAGAATAAAGACACTGTTTGCTGAGATTTTTAAGTCATATTTTAATGGGAAATGCCAGGAAATTTTGCAATTTCTGGCAGGAAATAATGAAATATTGCAATAAATAAGGTTATACTCTATCACCTCGTGAACGAGTATAAAGCATTTCATAGCTAAGCTGTACTTAACAATATGGCAGTACCACAGTATAGGAAGAGGGCATCTCATTTTATTCGTGCGTCGGGTGTTTACAAGCGTATTATATGACTAAATTGTCAAGTAGTGTTCATTCTGTAACGAGTTCTGGTATTAAAGTAGGTTAAATTGTATTCAACCAGATTTCTGAAGGACTATAATTCCTTGCATAGTTTCTTTGGTCCTTTGTCTATTTTCAAAAACATCAACGCTTCGTCAGGTGTAAAGTCCTACTGTATCGCTCTCCACTGAACAGTCCATAATCTTCAATCCTGCATGTTCTACAATGCGAGATATACGACGTCACTAATTTTCATGGAATACAGCACCAATTTGCCAGCGGAACACCCGATGGGAAAATCTGGAACGTGTTCTCCACCCCATGCTGCAGCAAATCTTCAGGAGGTTAAAAGTGGGCTGCTTTCTTCCGTTCAATATAGTGCATTGGAAATTCTTCTCATTATATGTAAATACTGCGTCTACCCAAGGACAAGTTCAACAATCTGAATAAAACAAAAATACCAAACTTTCGCGTGTGCAGCAAACTTAAGCACAACTGTAACCAAAGTAGAGAAATTATTTATATATAAACCTGCTGCGAAACGATTTATACAATCGGATAATTCACAACAATTTTATTGTAGTCAGAAAGATGCCATCGAATGATTCTGCTTATTTCTGAAGCCCTTTATATACTCTACCTGTAATACCCTTGGGTCTACAACCATTGTATTATCACAATGCATGTGCTGCACTTGTACATACCGCAACGCTATGAAATACATATGAAAACAGGAAATCCAGTTTTATGAAAGTGGAAGCACTGATTACGACACCTGTAAACCCGCAAACTGATGCAAAGATTCTCTCCAGGATAACTGGATGAGAGAAACACGGATGAGAGATTAAAGAAAGAACTCGCAGAACCGTGGACGAAACGTCAACATGACAACATATATAGTCGTTGCAAGGCATGCAAGCGAATTGAAGCGAGTTCGGACTTTCGTTTTATCCTGGGAAACTCCGTAATATTAATCATTATGAAACGTTGTGTTTTTATCCGATTTGCATCGAAATGATCACTTGTATCTGGCGAATCGAACGCTGTAGGTTTCGTTTTTGTGAAGATCAGATGTTATATTCTGTTCGATTGAAGGTCTTCGTGTGTCAAAGTATAAAAAACGAGCAGCAGTGTGACTGTGAGCGAGCAGTGTAAACGAGCAGCAGTGTTTTATCAGATATAAAACACGAGGGCGTAGCCCGAGTGTTTTAGATCTGATAAAACACGTGCTGCGAGTTTACTAAACGGCTTCAAACACGACCCATTTGATAAGTTCATTGGCGTAGTAATTTTGAAAATCGATGTTGTTTAAGCCGAGAAAATCAAAGATAAAGTTTATGTAAATCAGGACGAATCTTTATCACATTTAAAGCAACGATACGGTAGTGATTTTCTTCAAGGGCGGCGGAAGGGGGGGGGGGCTAGGGGGGCTGTAGCCCCCCAATATTTCAGACGAGGGGGCTAAGCCCCCCCAATATTTTCAGAAAGAGCGTTAATTGCCAATGTCTTTTAAATATCCGTCCACCAATACACCATTGGGCCAACCAACTTCAATTTAATCCCCACAACTTCTTCTAGAAACCCGTCCATTTTATCCAAACATTCGGAAAAACATCTCAAATTGAAACTTCGCTGCTTTAACTGTCCCTATTCAAAAGTGGACACACTCATGTTGGCAGCCATTGTAAAAGTTTGCTTCTCTTAGTTAATAGTTACTTGAAGTACTGTAATTAAATGCACGCACCGCTGACCGCTCACAATCTGCGCCGGCACAAGTGGGAGAAAATCGAGCAAATTGATTTTCTTTGTGAATTAGCCCCCCCAATATAAAACATCTTCCGCCGCCACTGTTTTCTTTTGTCTTTTCCTCATGAATTATTAATGAGTGTTTGAAATTTTTATAAAAATCAACGGCAACGTCGGCGCAAGGTATACGAAACATGTCTGTTACGAAATTACATCGGTTTAATGGACATAAAAGCATTAAATCTTCGGGTAAACGACGAATACTATAGATCTTGAGTTGAAGCCATGTCCTTTGATTTTATAGACAAGTCTCGCATTAATCGCTTACGCATTTTCTCAATTAGAAAAAATAGCATTGCCGTGTTTGTTTACATTAAATTTCGTCTACGTAGCCTGCGTGTAGACGCCTGCCTGATTTTTCTTCGTCCGCATTTCTAAAAGTTCCCACTTTAAACTAGCGCTGCACAATGCCTTCAGTGCCTGATTACTGTAATCAAGGCATTAAAAAGTATCCTTTGTAATATATAAGACAAGTGCGCGGGTTTTCTAATTCCAACTGTTTAACATCCGTACATGCCACGGCACCATTTCAAATAACCGGAAGTTCGTCAACCAGTTCTGTTCCAAATAAGGCGATTTGGGGTCATGACCCTTAGTCACGAGATATTCCTTTTCGCAATATTATAATAATCAAGGTATTGTCTTCAGAAAACGAAAGCAAAGCTGTGCAAGAAACATCTTCGTCTGTCTCTTTGATCTATCAAGATAACTAACAATTTTGTCAATCCAGATGAAACCTCCAATTTCACTTCGTTCAGTCGACCTGTTTTAAATTCTCTGAAGTCTGATGGAGCTTCACTCACAGAAATACGGCTACGAAGATGATCGGTTTGAGAACGCCGTCAGTGCCAACCTCCACTGCCCGATATGTCTTAACGTTCTTAAAGAACCAAAGATGTGCAGAAATAATGAACACATCTTTTGCTCTGTCTGTATTACTCAACATCTTGGTAATTCAGAAACGTGTCCTCAATGTATGGAAGAACTGACTGTAGAGACACTTCATCGAGCACCAAGAGTGCTTGTAAATTGTTTATCTGAACTCACTATCAACTGCGATTATTTCAGTCGAGGGTGTTGTGAGTTCGTTCGCCTTGAAAATCTTCAAATTCACGTTATGAGTTGTGGGTTTGCCCCCGTGAAGTGTTCAAACAACGACTGTGGCATGATGATCAATAAACAAGATAGAATTCATCATGAGGCAGAGCTTTGTGACTTTAGGAAAGTAAAAGGAATTAAAGATCAACTGCACGAAATGAGAGATCAACTGTATCAACTTCCAGAAATAAAAGATCAACTGGTCGAAATGAGAGATCAACTCAATCAACTACCAGAAATGAGAGATCAACTGGCAGGAATGAAGGCCCAACTAGATGAACTATCTTCCCTAAAAGAAGACATGAAAGAAGTCAGAGCTGTAATGGGCGAAGTACTACACAAGTTGAGTAACGCAGAACATGCCATTCAAGTTCCACTTCATGCTAATGCAACAAAGGAAGATATTGTCATTGCGGGTGGCTACGAAGGGGGCTACCCTTGTAGTTCCGTCGAGACATTCAGCTGGAACGAAAGAGCGTGGACTCAACTGCCACCAATGAGAAAATGTCATGCAGGAGCTTCCTCCTTTGTTTATGAAAATCAAATGTTTGTGTCTGGTGGAGACACAGCAGATCATTGTCATACTGATTCAATGGAAATTTTGAAGATTGGTGAACAACCTTTAAAATGGACTGAATCTCCCGCCAAACTTCCTTTCAAGTGCGACGATCATAAGACGGTAGTTTATCAAAACAGTTTGATTCATGTTGGTGGATATGATGCAACTGAGGGTGAATACTCTGACGCCATTTCTGAAGTTCTTCTTACTCCACATTATTCTAAGAAGCTGTTATGTAGAATGCCGCAACCAAGACAATATCATGGTGTGGAGATCTTTACAGACAATATTTTGATTTTGGGAGGCAGTACTTCTTGCTCTAGTGAAGATAGTCCTAGATAGTGTGCTTGTGTATGATGTAAATAAGAAAGAATGTAAACAAATGCCTTCATTGCCCCAAGCTGTCTTGGGAATGGCCACAGTTAGCTGGCAAGATAAAGTAGTTGTGATTGGAGGGGTTGATAAGGATGACAAGGCTTTGAATGATGTATTAATGTATGATTCTAAAACTGGAGAGAACAATGTCCTACCATCAATGCAGCATAAGAGGTACGGATGTTCGGCGATTATTACTGGAGATGTCATTGTAGTAATGGGAGGAGTGAATGAGAAAGATGAAAGTCTTAGTTCAGTTGAATGCTTTACTTTGGGAGGTAACTCATGGGAAGAACTTCCACCCATGATTCAACCTAGGAACTATGCAGCTGCTGTAGTTATTCCATCTATGTTTTAATAAAATTTAAGAACTTTTAATGTGTCTGATGATTCTTCTGTGTGGAGTGAATGATTCTTCTTATTCTCTTTAAGTGGACTACTTACACAGTGGTTTACAATTTTCATTTGCAAAAAACTCTGGTGTTTTTAGATTGTGCATGTTTCCTGTTTCCCTATTAAATAAAATAGATTAACTTATTTTCCTTCGTGTACCCACTTGTTTCACAAGTTTTATTTTATATTTCAATGTGACATTTTCTTATTTCAATCTTAAACTGCTACTGTCATTAAAAATTGTGTTGTGATTTTTTTCCATAAAATCAAAGTACAACACCAAATAAGTACACTCACTTAATATTAAAGAAAAATAATAAATTTAAGACAATAAATTGGCACAATTTGCATGTTTGAGCCGTTATATCTCCGAAACTAAAAGTTTAACGCAAAAACTAATCCAGAACTTATTAACTAACTTTTTATGCTCTATCCGAATCACCAAAAACCCATTTTGGGTTTATAGCACTTTAAGCCTTGACAAAATAAATAGTTTACTACAAACTGTTAGCAGACTTGCTGCAAGCCTGCAGCAAACAGCTCGTGTAGCCATTAATAATTATTTGGGCATGGCTGCAAAACTATTTGTTTCATAAAATTGAAATACACTTACATATAATTACTTTTTCAAAGTACTTTAAATATTCGAAAATAAAATAAGAATACGTACTGCATAATGACTTATTGAAAACGCTTATATATCCTTGAGATTATGTAATGAAATCACTTGAAATACAGGTGCATGTGCGTGGATGTATCCAATAACATCAAATATGCAAATCACCAAACGATTCCTGTGATGATGTAAAGATATGCAGAATTTTGCAATAAGTCTCAGTATGCATTGTGATGTCATAAGTATGATCGTTTACATATTAAACAAATCTTAATATCTCAAAAATGAAGTGAGATATGAAAAATAAAGATTAAAGGCAAAGCCAAGCATTTGACTTTTAGTCAAGACATGACAGAAATTTGAAATTTATTAGCTAACGTTTCGTTGAGACATACAACATCTTCAGAGCGATTTAAATTATGTGACACAAGTAGGTATACATATATACACAGTTCATTCAATATTAGGTTACAAAACGGTCAAAAATTTAAAACGGTCAAATATATATAATAACGATTAGTCAAGAGATTAAATTCAAATGTTGACCAAGTTAATGAAACGTACAACGCCAACATAAATTCTGTCCCACTTTTCAAATTTCTGTCATGTCTTGTCTTAGACTATGTGCACACGGTGTCGTTTTCAAGCGTTTTTATTTATGTCGTTTTCAATTTTGTCGTTTTGGCACTCCGTTAACACGAAGTGTTTTCGCAATATCCATCGCATTGTTTACAGTTTGGCCTGTCGTCTGTTAAGACTTTTAAATGCCGTTTTAATCGCTTTTTTGACTCATTAAATGATTGAATGGCTGTATTTTTTCTTTTATTTGTTGTTGTTATTGTTATTAATAACGAGTTCACAACCAGGGTTGCCAGCTGAAAGATCAAGTTCCAGGCGAACAAAAATAATATCAGAATATCCGCCATTTTGAATTTTTAGAGAACAAAAGGCAAAACGACACAGTTGAAAACGTTTTCAATAGCGAAAACGGTTATCAGATATCGTTTTCGTTATTGAAAACGTTTTCGTCAGTTGACGTCGTTTTCATCTGTTTTCGTGTGATACTTTTTGAAACGCGTTTCAGATAAAAACGCTTGAAAACGACACCGTGTGCACATAGTGTAAAAGTCATTTGCTGGGCTTTAATCTTTATTTTTAAATTACGGTTCCCGCCTGGTGTTTTAATTTCCACAATTTTGAAAAGGAGATATGAAAAAGTTGTAAATGGTTAGTCTTTATAGTTTCAAGAGTTCTTTCAAACAAAAGAGTTCTTTTACAACTGAATTTTTCATTGCAGTCAAAATCGGTCGTAGAAGACTGACGAAGTCGTGAATCAAAAAACACGGCACACGGTAACGGAAGATTAAAAATTGAACCCTCGACAAGCGCCAGGCACATGAGATCCACTCACATTTGATTTCATAACAAACTCTGCGATAGGTGGCATTTTGAATTTTCATGATGCTACACGGGCGTGCAAGATGGGATTTTCTAGAAAAATGTATGCTAGTTTATGTGTCTTGTTGGGAATTTTAAAGTGGCACTACGATGAAAATTCACCGCCGTTTTTAGATTTTCTTTAGCATAGAATAGTATTTCAGGGTCGAAAGTGATCATCGATGTAAAAAAAACCTAAAAAATAGTATTTTGAAGTAAGTACTTAGTAAGTACTGAGATCAGTTCCAAGTGAGCCCGCAATTTCAAAAGGTAATATTGTTTGTGACGTCATTCTCTCATTGCTATGCCTGAATTTCAGTCGAGGTTACTTGTTTTCTTGTTTTCTGCGAGAAGTAGATGAAATCCAACCTTTCAGACGAAGAATTTGAAAAAACACTTTGATCACTATGGATTTACTTGAAGAATTAGCCATGTGGAGTCTTCGCGTTGAGAATCTGACGTCACTTCGTTACGCTGGTCAGGAACATGATCGATTACTCTGCTTTATAAATACGATAGGTAAAAATTTGATCGTAGTACCACTTTAAAAGCACTAGTAAAAGCCGGTTTATTGGGCTTTCAGAAAATATATAACTTTCGCAACAGTTATGGTTATTTCCAGAGATGTCAATAGAACAAAAAGGTGCATGGTTCTATTTTGGATGTTTTTCAGCCCGACAGGAAGGAGTTAACGCAGGACCTCGAGATTCGACCATGTTAAATAGCAAAAAATATCAAAAGTACAGCAGAAAGGTAAGATGATACTTTTTGTTTTTAGTATTGGTTATTTAATTGAACAAAAATTCCGAGAGTTATTAGGATTTTATTTTAAAATTAATTAAGATGACACTTTTAGGCGATGGGTTAGGATTATTGTTACCACGTCACCGGAGTGTTTTTCAGTGGGGTCCTGTAGTACGTCACAACATTACGTTACATTACATTACATTACATTTTGTTACATTACATTACATTATGTTACATTACATTATATTGCATTGCATTGCATTTCACTAGGGTGAGAATCAGCTAAAAAATGCTACCGCGCGACCATTAAAATTTTATTGTCTTATTTGGAAGAACTTTTAAAATAATAAAGTAATTTCTTTCGAAGATTTTTGCTTCTTCGCTTTGCACGGTTTTGAAATATTTCAGTTTGTTTGATATACGCATGTCTGGAATTTCGTCAACATGCATAATGACTTACCGGAGAAGTTTGTGTATCACTTTCATTCTGGTGTAGTGTGGGAGAAACACGCGCACATGTTATTCACACTATATAGTGTTCATTATAACATTCTCTGGTAAGTCACATGTGTGATGTGACGAAATTCCATACAAATATATCAAAAAGAAAGCGAAGAAACGAAAATCTTCAAAAGAAGTTACTTTATCATTTTAAAAGTTCTTCCAAATAAAATTTATCGGACTGTCTACGGAATCCAAATATGCCTCGCCGACCTTAGCGGGAAACCGAAAATTCTGGGTGGTGTTATGATTAGGGTCAGGCAGCTCCGTAACAACTTGTGTAGCAGGTTTTGCTCATGACATATGGGACGTAATTTTTAATTCACGTAACATCTCGGTATTATTTGTTACTGTTCTTGCACTTTTCTTCATTCACTATTAAGTGAAAATTACTGAAGTAATAAAGTGCCAACGTATAGTAGTTTGCCTGTTATGCCGCCTTTCGAAACGTTTTTCTATACCGGTTATAATCCCATTCAAAACTGCTTATAAACGGGATTCTACGATATTTTGAAACGCAAATTGCAATATAAGTTTATGAAGAGCTAGACTAAGAATTGTCCTATATTGACAGTATCTTGCGTGTGGATTTTACATAATCGTAATATTTGGGCCTTCCTGAGCAAAATCATAATATATCTTGTCAGCCGAAAATTTCATCTTCACGACATGGACTTTTCGCTGTTAAAGTTATCGGATTTGATATCACAAGAGGCATTTTTGTGGCAGGTACTGGTTTATAATATATACCTCTTGTGACATCACATCTGGTAACTTTGACAGCGGAAAACTCCATGAAGATGAAATTTTCGGCTGACAATATATATTATGATTTTGCTCAGGAAGACAGAAATATTACGAATATGTAAAATCCCCAAACATGAGATAGGCACTCTAAACTCTTTTGGTTCTTCTAATCAGGGGCGGCGGAGCAGGCGGGGGCAGAGGGGCCGTCGCCCCCCCCCCCCCCCCCCCCGCCTTGTCATAGTATTGAGTTACTTATCAATGAACTGTACTTGATTGACACGTGATACATTGATACGATATACTTGCGTTAGATGTAGACCAAAAGACATGAAAGTAGAAGGATACAGAAAGTATTACACCCCCCCCCCCCAATGTCAATGCTGCCCCCCCCCCCCCCCCCCCCCAATAAAACAGAAGCATGCATGCAAGCCAAAACGTGCAACTTCTGCACCATAGTCCACAAAACTACGAGGTCGCGTCGTGCAGATGTCAAGTGTACGGTACAAAAGTCTTGAAGGAATTTCGACTGTGAGGACTGCAAAGTACTATTGAAGAAAACTGGGAACCAGTTTGACCGACTTGGCCCCATGGCCCAGCTGACCTCCATCTCGCTGTCAACCGCCATTAGTATTTTTATTAAAGTGGAAATTATGAAGCGAAAAGTTTAAAACTTCTCTCAAAATGGCGTTTCCGAGACTTACAAATTCAAAAAATTTCAGTGGGAGCATGTCAACGGACTATCCTAAATTTTTTGCCCTACTCACCCCACCCCCCCCCCCCCCCAATATCCAGACTGCTCCGCCGCCCCTGTTCTAATAAACAAAATACGCTCGCCCCTCCCACCCGCGCCCTTAAGTTCTCGCCCAAAAAACGCCTGCGGAGGAGGTAGCATAATACGATATATGGAACGCAGGACCGCGAGTGCTGGGGAGTTCGGCTTTGCCCAGTTAAAAATATTAAAAATATAGAGAGCTTTTTAAATTAAAAAGTTAAAGAATCTGACTTTCATACTTCATGACAGCTATCCTTTAATCAGTCTTAGTTATTTTTAACACTCATCCACAACCTACATATACACGCAGTGTTAAAAAAACCGATTGTTGTATTGAATTGCTCCGCGCTCGGTAAGCCGTGGCGCCTGCGATACGCTAATGATATACACCGCATTAATATCTTCAAGATGGCGCTGCCCAATCGCTTTCTGGTATAGTAATTACTTGGGCGGCATGTGGTTGCACCAAGTCTTAAAACCAGCTTCGTTATTTTTGTTATTTTTCTTGCTCCACGCAATAACTCGACCCAGGATCTTCACCCTTGCCTCAGCTTGTTGTCAATACCAATTACGACCATAGCTTCCACTTGCCAGGAAATTTCCTGGCAAAAGGAAATATTGGGCTCTGACAGGAAAAATGGCAGGAAATCCTTTTTGGAAGGAAATTGGCAGGAAATATAATGAATTGCCAGGATAATGGCAGGAAATTCTGAGATTCCAACCATTGGGGCTTTAAAATAGTTTTCAAACGCTGGCAATTTGATTTGGGCCTTCAATTGGCGGCGTTTTCGCCTTCGCAAATCGCATCAACTTCGGAAATCGCTCGGTACGATTCGGAAATTGCTAGGGAATCGCTCGCAGGCTCAACTCAAACCCATTTTAGCGGCTGAAAAAAATTATTTGTTAAAAAAATGACAAATGTTGTTAATGTTCGGAAAACGACGAAAATCTCAAGAATAAAGACACTGTTTGCTGAGATTTTTAAGTCATATTTTAATGGGAAATGCCAGGAAATTTTGCAATTTCTGGCAGGAAATAATGAAATATTGCAATAAATAAGGTTATACTCTATCACCTCGTGAACGAGTATAAAGCATTTCATAGCTAAGCTGTACTTAACAATATGGCAGTACCACAGTATAGGAAGAGGGCATCTCATTTTATTCGTGCGTCGGGTGTTTACAAGCGTATTATATGACTAAATTGTCAAGTAGTGTTCATTCTGTAACGAGTTCTGGTATTAAAGTAGGTTAAATTGTATTCAACCAGATTTCTGAAGGACTATAATTCCTTGCATAGTTTCTTTGGTCCTTTGTCTATTTTCAAAAACATCAACGCTTCGTCAGGTGTAAAGTCCTACTGTATCGCTCTCCACTGAACAGTCCATAATCTTCAATCCTGCATGTTCTACAATGCGAGATATACGACGTCAGTAATTTTCATGGAATACAGCACCAATTTGCCAGCGGAACACGAAAACCAGGAAACCCGATGGGAAAATCTGGAACGTGTTCTCCACCCCATGCTGCAGCAAATCTTCAGGAGGTTAAAAGTGGGCTGCTTTCTTCCGTTCAATATAGTGCATTGGAAATTCTTCTCATTATATGTAAATACTGCGTCTACCCAAGGACAAGTTCAACAATCTGAATAAAACAAAAATACCAAACTTTCGCGTGTGCAGCAAACTTAAGCACAACTGTAACCAAAGTAGAGAAATTATTTATATATTAACCTGCTGCGAAACGATTTATACAATCGGATAATTCACAACAATTTTATTGTAGTCAGAAAGATGCCATCGAATGATTCTGCTTATTTCTGAAGCCCTTTATATACTCTACCTGTAATACCCTTGGGTCTACAACCATTGTATTATCACAATGCATGTGCTGCACTTGTACATACCGCAACGCTATGAAATACATATGAAAACAGGAAATCCAGTTTTATGAAAGTGGAAGCACTGATTACAGGGGCGGATCTAGGGGTAGTCAAATCGGTCACGCGACTAACGTAGAAATTGCATAGTCATAAATTAACTCGGTTAATTACTCGGGATAGCCGAGTTTAGGTTCCCCGATTATTATTTTTTTGGTCGAGATATGGCCCCAACAGGCTTTGCGAACCTGGCATGTGAGTCGTGATCTATTTTTGTATCTATGCATGTGACTACCAGTCACGTGACCAGTGTCTTCTTTCTTTTCGTTGTCAGTTATGTGGCTGGGAAGTATCTTGTTGTCAATGAATCGCAGTCGGAAAAGCATTTACGAGACCTGTAAACCCGCAAACTAATGCAAAGATTCTCTCCAGGATAACTGGTGGAGGAGAGAAACACAGATGAGAGATTAAAGAAAGAACTCGCAGAACCGTGGACGAAACGTAAACATGACAACATTGAACATAATAATAGTCGTTGCAAGGCAATGCGAGCGAATATTTGAAGCGAGTTCGAACTTTCGTTTTATTGGCAATGAATCGCGGTTGGAAATGTTTACCGAGACCTGTAAACCCGCAAACCATTGCAAAGATTCTCTCCAAGACGAGAGAAACACAGATGAGAGCCGAAGGACAGGGATTCGGAAATATTATACCATGTGGCATGTGTTGACATTTATCCCGTGAAACTCTGTAATATTAATCATTATGAAACGTTGTGTTTTTGTTCGATTTAAATCAATTCTATATCGAAATGATCACTTGAATCTGGCGAATCGAACGCTGTAGGTTACGTCTACTTAAATTGTGAAGATCAGTTGTTATATGAGAAAATGCGTAAGAGATTAAAGCGAGACTCGTCTTTAAAATCAAAGGACATGGCTTCAAGATCTATTCGTCGTTTACCCGATAATTTAATGCTTTTATGTCCATTAAACCGATGTAATTCCGTAACAGATATGTTTCGTATACCTTGCCGTTGAGTTTAATATAAATTTTGACACACGAAGAGCATTGCCGTGTTTGTTCACATTAAATTTCGTCTGCGTGTCAGGCGTTCTGCATTGGGGGGGGGGGGTAGCCTGCGTGTAGACGCCTGATTTTTCTTCGTCGGTTCGTCCTCATTTCCAGCCCAACTTGCTTCTAAAAGTTTCCCACTTTAATCGAGCGCTGCATTACAGAAATCAATGCATTAAAAATTATCCTTTGTAATATAAGACAACCAATGCATAACAATCTCCGCAGGCAATATGCGCGCCATGTCCTAAAAGTAGCCCGAGTTAACGCCTAGCGGGCGTCTTGTTATATTCAAATCGCGGTCCAGAATGTCAAATTTCGTTCAGCGCTGACTTTTCCCAAAGCAATATAACTTAGTCAAACCTGCGGTTTTACGCGTGAGCAGTGACTAACTTGTTGCCGAATCTAGCTATTTGATTGGTCCACAGTCAATGTTGACCACTTTCCGGGGAGTTCTGACCGGCTTTGAGCGGTCAGGGGCTCATAAACAAGCTATATGATTGGCTAATTCGAAAAATATCTGAACAGTCATTGGCTGTATTTTTTTGGTTAGTCATGACTTATCGCAGCGTGGGGTATATGCTTCAGCATAATATTACTACGGCCTTTCTGATCGAAGCTTGACTACGAAGGTTCAATTTCCGACTTGTCAGAGTAAATCAGATTATCAGAGCATACTGCTATAGTGCTATGTCTGCGGGAAGTGTTTCATACGAAACCGTACTTTCTGCGTTTGAAAATGAAGATCAGGGATATCTCCGAGATATTTATGCTGGTCTAAAGCAACGAATCGACGCGTTGCCAAACGTCTCGCTCGAGGAGCTCATGAGCGCCATCAACAACACGAGCTTGACGCTCAGTAGAAATTTCGCTGCCGAATCGTACATCCCCAAGTATGTTCGAGACGACAAGAAGATTTTCTGTCGACGAACTACTCAGTGCGGTAAACAGCACTTCAAGCTTTCTTAGCAGGAATTTTGGCGCAGAGAAACTAATCCAAAAGGTGTCCGCGATCGGAAAGGCAAGGGTTGTACGGGCCACGGCGATCATGTAAATGTATATATTGATTGATAAACTACTGTCTTACTAGTCTTAAACTAGTGTATTGATAATCTAGTATTGCTATTGCGAATTGTGCGTCTCTGGCCGTAATCGTTGCTCAATTACCATATAACATATATTTACATATATACCGTCGACAAAACGACGATTAAGATTTAGCTATATTCGATTCGAGTTTACCGGTTCCGTGTAACCTATATTTAAGCGTTTCGTATTGATTTTAAAAAGGTTTAAACTTCATATTGACCGATTGTTGTTGAACCTCGTTGTCTGGTGTATGAAATACGACCTGGCTATTCATTGCTTTTGACAGGAAGTTGAGAATAAATAATTCATGTTTTATCAAAGTTCGAATTGGACAAAAAAACTTAATAAAAATAATAAAATGTTTCATAAAAACATGTTTGAAAACATTAAAACAAATGCTCAAAAGTGCTGTCAGATTGCGGGAAATGCCATTTCAGAGACCCAAATTCAAAAAATTTCTGGGGGATAATGCCCCCGTACCCCCCTACAGATTTTGACTAAGGTAGAAAAATTCCTAGATCCGCCCCTGGATTACGACACCTGTAAACCCGCAAACTGATGCAAAGATTCTCTCCAGGATAACTGGGTGAGAGAAACACGGATGAGAGATTAAAGAAAGAACTCGCAGAACCGTGGACGAAACGTCAACATGACAACATATATAGTCGTTGCAAGGCATGCAAGCGAATTGAAGCGAGTTCGGACTTTCGTTTTATCCTGGGAAACTCCGTAATATTAATCATGAAACGTTGTGTTTTTATCCGATTTGCATCGAAATGATCACTTGTACATCTGGCGAATCGAACGCTGTAGGTTTCGTTTTTGTGAAGATCAGATGTTATATTCTGTTCGATTGAAGGTCTTCGTGTGTCAAAGTATAAAAAACGAGCAGCAGTGTGAGCGAGCAGTGTAAACGAGCAGCAGTGTTTTATCAGATAGATCTGATAAAACACGTGCTGCGAGTTTATTAAACGGCTTCAAACACGACCCATTTGATAAGTTCATTGGCGTAGTAATTTTGAAAATCGATGTTGTTTAAGCCGAGAAAATCAAAGATAAAGTTTATGTAAATCAGGACGAATCTTTATCACATTTAAAGCAACGATACGGTAGTGATTTTCTTCAAGGGCGGCGGAAGGGGGGGCTAGGGGGGCTGTAGCCCCCCCAATATTTCAGACGAGGGGGCTAAGCCCCCCCCAATATTTTCAGAAAGAGCGTTAATTGCCAATGTCTTTTAAATATCCGTCCACCAATACACCATTGGGCCAACCAACTTCAATTTAATCCCCACAACTTCTTCTAGAAACCCGTCCATTTTATCCAAACATTCGGAAAAACATCTCAAATTGAAACTTCGCTGCTTTAACTGTCCCTATTCAAAAGTGGACACACTCATGTTGGCAGCCATTGTAAAAGTTTGCTTCTCTTAGTTAATAGTTACTTGAAGTACTGTAATTAAATGCACGCACCGCTGACCGCTCACAATCTGCGCCGGCACAAGTGGGAGAAAATCGAGCAAATTGATTTTCTTTGTGAATTAGCCCCCCAATATAAAACATCTTCCGCCGCCACTGTTTTCTTTTGTCTTTTCCTCATGAATTGAAATTTTTATAAAAATCAACGGCAACGTCGGCGCAAGGTATACGAAACATGTCTGTTACGAAATTACATCGGTTTAATGGACATAAAAGCATTAAATCTTCGGGTAAACGACGAATACTATAGATCTTGAGTTGAAGCCATGTCCTTTGATTTTATAGACAAGTCTCGCATTAATCGCTTACGCATTTTCTCAATTAGAAAAAATAGCATTGCCGTGTTTGTTTACATTAAATTTCGTCTACGTAGCCTGCGTGTAGACGCCTGCCTGATTTTT
Source organism: Chrysogorgia sp. JL179-B06 (assembly GCA_035772405.1). Taxonomy (NCBI): domain Eukaryota; kingdom Metazoa; phylum Cnidaria; class Anthozoa; order Scleralcyonacea; family Chrysogorgiidae; genus Chrysogorgia; species Chrysogorgia sp. JL179-B06. The sequence goes on from JAYKKM010000381.1 coordinate 1,138,246, forward strand.
CTTCGTCCGCATTTCTAAAAGTTCCCACTTTAAACTAGCGCTGCACAATGCCTTCAGTGCCTGATTACTGTAATCAAGGCATTAAAAAGTATTCCTTTGTAATATATAAGACAAGTGCGCGGGTTTTCTAATTCCAACTGTTTAACATCCGTACATGCCACGGCACCATTTCAAATAACCGGAAGTTCGTCAACCAGTTCTGTTCCAAATAAGGCGATTTGGGGTCATGACCCTTAGTCACGAGATATTCCTTTTCGCAATATTATAATAATCAAGGTATTGTCTTCAGAAAACGAAAGCAAAGCTGTGCAAGAAACATCTTCGTCTGTCTCTTTGATCTATCAAGATAACTAACAATTTTGTCAATCCAGATGAAACCTCCAATTTCACTTCGTTCAGTCGACCTGTTTTAAATTCTCTGAAGTCTGATGGAGCTTCACTCACAGAAATACGGCTACGAAGATGATCGGTTTGAGAACGCCGTCAGTGCCAACCTCCACTGCCCGATATGTCTTAACGTTCTTAAAGAACCAAAGATGTGCAGAAATAATGAACACATCTTTTGCTCTGTCTGTATTACTCAACATCTTGGTAATTCAGAAACGTGTCCTCAATGTATGGAAGAACTGACTGTAGAGACACTTCATCGAGCACCAAGAGTGCTTGTAAATTGTTTATCTGAACTCACTATCAACTGCGATTATTTCAGTCGAGGGTGTTGTGAGTTCGTTCGCCTTGAAAATCTTCAAATTCACGTTATGAGTTGTGGGTTTTCCCCCGTGAAGTGTTCAAACAACGACTGTGGCATGGTGATCAATAAACAAGATAGAATTCATCATGAGGCAGAGCTTTGTGACTTTAGGAAAGTAAAGTGTCATGACTGCGGTGAAATGAAGAAAGAAATAGAAGGAATTAAAGATCAACTGCACGAAATGAGAGATCAACTGTATCAACTTCCAGAAATAAAAGATCAACTGGTCGAAATGAGAGATCAACTCAATCAACTACCAGAAATGAGAGATCAACTGGCAGGAATGAAGGCCCAACTAGATGAACTATCTTCCCTAAAAGAAGACATGAAAGAAGTCAGAGCTGTAATGGGCGAAGTACTACACAAGTTGAGTAACGCAGAACATGCCATTCAAGTTCCACTTCATGCTAATGCAACAAAGGAAGATATTGTCATTGCGGGTGGCTACGAAGGGGGCTACCCTTGTAGTTCCGTCGAGACATTCAGCTGGAACGAAAGAGCGTGGACTCAACTGCCACCAATGAGAAAATGTCATGCAGGAGCTTCCTCCTTTGTTTATGAAAATCAAATGTTTGTGTCTGGTGGAGACACAGCAGATCATTGTCATACTGATTCAATGGAAATTTTGAAGATTGGTGAACAACCTTTAAAATGGACTGAATCTCCCGCCAAACTTCCTTTCAAGTGCGACGATCATAAGACGGTAGTTTATCAAAACAGTTTGATTCATGTTGGTGGATATGATGCAACTGAGGGTGAATACTCTGACGCCATTTCTGAAGTTCTTCTTACTCCACATTATTCTAAGAAGCTGTTATGTAGAATGCCGCAACCAAGACAATATCATGGTGTGGAGATCTTTACAGACAATATTTTGATTTTGGGAGGCAGTACTTCTTGCTCTAGTGAAGATAGTCTAGATAGTGTGCTTGTGTATGATGTAAATAAGAAAGAATGTAAACAAATGCCTTCATTGCCCCAAGCTGTCTTGGGAATGGCCACAGTTAGCTGGCAAGATAAAGTAGTTGTGATTGGAGGGGTTGATAAGGATGACAAGGCTTTGAATGATGTATTAATGTATGATTCTAAAACTGGAGAGAACAATGTCCTACCATCAATGCAGCATAAGAGGTACGGATGTTCGGCGATTATTACTGGAGATGTCATTGTAGTAATGGGAGGAGTGAATGAGAAAGATGAAAGTCTTAGTTCAGTTGAATGCTTTACTTTGGGAGGTAACTCATGGGAAGAACTTCCACCCATGATTCAACCTAGGAACTATGCAACTGCTGTAGTTATTCCATCTATGTTTTAATAAAATTTAAGAACTTTTAATGTGTCTGATGATTCTTCTGTGTGGAGTGAATGATTCTTCTTATTCTCTTTAAGTGGACTACTTACACAGTGGCTTACAATTTTCATTTGCAAAAAACTCTGGTGTTTTTTAGATTGTGCATGTTTCCTGTTTCCCTATTAAATAAAATAGATTAACTTATTTTCCTTCGTGTACCCACTTGTTTCACAAGTTTTATTTTATATTTCAATGTGACATTTTCTTATTTCAATCTTAAACTGCTACTGTCATTAAAAATTGTGTTGTGATTTTTTTCCATAAAATCAAAGTACAACACCAAATAAGTACACTCACTTAATATTAAAGAAAAATAATAAATTTAAGACAATAAATTGGCACAATTTGCATGTTTGAGCCGTTATATCTCCGAAACTAAAAGTTTAACGCAAAAACTAATCCAGAACTTATTAACTAACTTTTTATGCTCTATCCGAATCACCAAAAACCCATTTTGGGTTTATAGCACTTTAAGCCTTGACAAAATAAATAGTTTACTACAAACTGTTAGCAGACTTGCTGCAAGCCTGCAGCAAACAGCTCGTGTAGCCATTAATAATTATTTGGGCATGGCTGCAAAACTATTTGTTTCATAAAATTGAAATACACTTACATATAATTACTTTTTCAAAGTACTTTAAATATTCGAAAATAAAATAAGAATACGGCCATGCTTATGACATCACACTGCATAATGACTTATTGAAAACGCTTATATATCCTTGAGATTATGTAATGAAATCACTTGAAATACAGGTGCATGTGCGTGGATGTATCCAATAACATCAAATATGCAAATCACCAAACGATTCCTGTGATGATGTAAAGATATGCAGAATTTTTCAATAAGTCTCAGTATGCATTGTGATGTCATAAGTATGATCGTTTACATATTAAACAAATCTTAATATCTCAAAAATGAAGTGAGATATGAAAAATAAAGATTAAAGCCAAGCATTTGACTTTTAGTCAAGACATGACAGAAATTTGAAATTTATTAGCTAACGTTTCGTTGAGACATACAACATCTTCAGAGCGATTTAAATTATGTGACACAAGTAGGTATACATATATACACAGTTCATTCAGTATTAGGTTACAAAACGGTCAAAAATTTAAAACGGTCAAATATATATGATAACGATTAGTCAAGAGATTAAATTCAAATGTTGACCAAGTTAATGAAACGTATACAACGCCAACATAAGTTCTGTCCCACTTTGGCCTTAGCTAATAAATTTCAAATTTCTGTCATGTCTTGTCTTAGACTATGTGCACTGCACGGTGTCGTTTTCAAGCGTTTTTATTTATGTCGTTTTCAATTTTGTCGTTTTGGCACTCCGTTAACACGAAGTGTTTTCGCAATATCCATCGCATTGTTTACAGTTTGGCCTGTCGTCTGTTAAGACTTTTAAATGCCGTTTTAATCGCTTTTTTTGACTCATTAAATAATTGAATGGCTGTATTTTTTCTTTTATTTGTTGTTGTTATTGTTATTAATAACGAGTTCACAACCAGGGTTGCCAGCTGAAAGATCAAGTTCCAGGCGAACAAAAATAATATCAGAATATACGCCATTTTGAATTTTTAGCGTTTCAGGGTTTTCCCAAGGTTTTCCCCTGTTCACACGAGAACAAGAGGCAAAACGACACAGTTGAAAACGTTTTCAATAGCGAAAACGGTTATCAGATATCGTTTTCGTTATTGAAAACGTTTTCGTCAGTTGACGTCGTTTTCATCTGTTTTCGTGTGATACTTTTTGAAACGCGTTTCAGATAAAAACGCTTGAAAACGACACCGTGTGCACATAGTGTAAAAGTCATTTGCTGGGCTTTAATCTTTATTTTTAAATTACGGTTCCCGCCTGGTGTTTTAATTTCCACAATTTTGAAAAGGAGATATCAAAAAGTTGTATATGGTTAGTCATAGTTTCAAGAGTTCTTTCAAACAAAAGAGTTATTTTACAACTGAATTTTTAATTGCAGTCAAAATCGGTCGTAGAAGACTGACGAAGTCGTGAATCAAAAAACACGGCACACGGTAACGGAAGATTAAAAATTGAACCTCGACAAGCGCCAGGCACATGAGATCCACTCACATTTGATTTCATAACAAACTCTGCGATAGGTGGCATTTTGAATTTTCATGATGCTACGCGGGCGTGCAAGATGGGATTTTCTAGAAAAATGTATGCTTATGCTAGTTTATGTGTCTTGTTGGGAATTTTAAAGTGGCACTACGATGAAAATTCACCGCCGTTTTTAGATTTTCTTTAGCATAGAATAGTATTTCAGGGTCGAAAGTGATCATCGATGTAAAAAAAACCTAAAAAATAGTATTTTGAAGTAAGTACTTAGTAAGTACTGAGATCAGTTCCAAGTGAGCCCGCAATTTCGAAAGGTAATATTGTTTGTGACGTCAGACTCTCATTGCTATGCCTGATACTTGTTTTCTTCGAGAAGTAGATGAAATGTCCAGCCTTTCAGACGAAGAATTTATAAAAAACGACCTTGATCACTATGGATTTACTTGAAGAATTAGCCATGTGGAGTCTTCGCATTGAGAATCTGACGTCACTTCCTTACGCTGGTCAGGAACATGATCGATTAATGGCGGACGTAACAACTCCAGATTCGGAGTCAGAAAAATAATACTTGCAATCGTCGAATCGCAAAACGGTTTCGACGGTGTAATATTTAGCAGCTCTGCTTTATAAATACGTAAAAATATCGATAGGTAAAAATTTGATCGTAGTACCACTTTAAAAGCACTAGTAAAAGCCGGTTTATTGGGCTTATATAACTTTCGCAACAGTTATGGTTATTTCCAGAGACATCAATAGAACAAAGAGGTGCATGGTTCTATTTTGGATGTTTTTCAGCCCGACAGGAAGGAGTTAACGCAGGACCTCGAGATTCGACCATGTTAAATAGCAAAAAATATCAAAAGTACAGCAGAAAGGTAAGATGATACTTTTTGTTTTTAGTATTGGTTATTTAATTGAACAAAAATTCCGAGGGTTATTAGGATTTTATTTTAAAATTAATTAAGATGACACTTTTAGGCGATGGGTTAGGATTATTGTTACCACGTCACCGGAGTGTTTTTCAGTGGGGTCCTGTAGTACATCGCAACATTACGTTACATTACATTATGTTACATTGCATTATGTTACATTACATTATATTGCATTGCATTGCATTTCACTAGGGTGAGAATCAGCTAAAAAATGCTACCGCGCGACCATTAAAATTTTATTGTCTTATTTGGAAGAACTTTTAAAATAATAAAGTAATTTCTTTCGAAGATTTTTGCTTCTTCGCTTTGCACGTTTTTGAAATATTTCAGTTTGTTTGATATACGCATGTCTGGAATTTCGTCAACATGCATAATGACTTAACGGAGAAGTTTGTGTATCACTTTCATTCTGGTGTTGTGGGAGAAACACGCGCACATGTTATTCACACTATATAGTGTTCATTATAACATTCTCTGGTAAGTCACATGTGTGATGTGACGAAATTCCATACAAATATATCAAAAACAAAGCGAAGAAACGAAAATCTTCAAAAGAAGTTACTTTATCATTTTAAAAGTTCTTCCAAATAAAATTTATCGGACTGTCTACGGAATCCAAATATGCCTCGCCGACCTTAGCGGGAAACCGAAAATTCTGGGTGGTTAGGATGACACCATAGGCGCGGGTTAGGGTTATGATTAGGGTCAGGCAGCTCCGTAACTTGTGTAGCAGGTTTTGCTCATGACATATGGGACGTAATTTTTAATTCACGTAACATCTCGGTATTATTTGTTACTGTTCTTGCACTTTTTCTTCATTCACTATTAAGTGAAAATTACTGAAGTAATAAAGAAAAGTGCCATCGTATAGTAGTTTGCCTGTTATGCCTTTCGAAACGTTTTTCTATGCCGGTTATAATCCCACTCAAAACTGCTTATAAACGGGATTCTACGATATTTTGAAACGCAAAATGCAATATAAGTTTATGAAGAGCTAGACTAAGAATTGTCCTATATTGACAGTATCTTGCGTTTGGATTTTACATGATCGTAATATTTGGGCCTTCCTGAGCAAAATCATATATCTTGTCAGCCGAAAATTTCATCTTCACGACATGGACTTTTCGCTGTTAAAGTTATCGGATTTGATATCACAAGAGGCATTTTGGTGGACATCACATCTGGTAACTTTGACAGCGGAAAACTCCATGAAGATGAAATTTTCGGCTGACAATATATATATTATGATTTTGCTCAGGAAGACAGAAATATTACGAATATGTAAAATCCCCAAACATGAGATAGGCACTCTTTGGTTCTTCTAATCAGGGGCGGCGGAGCAGGCGGGGGCAGAGGGGCCGTCGCCCCCCTGTCATAGTATTGAGTTACTACTTGATTGACACGTGATACATTGATACGATATACTTGCGTTAGATGTAGACCAAAAGACATCATATGAAAGTAGAAGGATACAGAAAGTATTACACCCCCCCCCCAATGTCAATGCTGGGTGGGACACACCCCCCCCCCCCCCCCAATAAAACAGAAGCATAGATGCAAGCCAAAACGTGCAACTTCTGCTCCACAGTCCACAAAACTACGAGGTCGCGTCGTGCAGATGTCAAGTGTACGGTACAAAAGTCTTGAAGGAATTTCGACTGTGAGGACTGCAAAGTACTATTGAAGAAAACTGGGAACCAGTTTGACCGACTTGGCCCCATGGCCCAGCTGGCCTCCATCTCGCTGTCAACCGCCATTAGTATTTTTATTAAAGTGGAAATTATGAAGCGAAAAGTTTAAAACTTCTCTCAAAATGGCGTTTCCGAGACTTACAAATTCAAAAAATTTCAGTGGGAGCATGCCAACGGACTATCCTAAATTTGTTGACCCCTCCTCCCACCCCCCCCCCCCCCAATATCAAGACTGCTCCGCTGCCCCTGTTCTAATAAACAAAATACGTTCGCCCCTCGCGCCCTTAAGTTCTCGCCCAAAAAGCGCCTGCGGAGGAAGTAGCAAAATACGATATATGGAACGCAGGACCGCGAGTGCTGGGGAGTTCGGCTTTGCCCAGTTAAAAATATTAAAAATATGGAGAGCTTTAAATTAAAAAGTTAAAGAATCTGACTTTCATACTTCATGACAGCTAACCTTTAATAGGCTTAGTTATTTTTAACAGTCATCCACAACCTTGTTGTATTGAATTGCTCCGCGCTCGCGGGTTTCGCTCGGCCGTTGTAAGCCGTGGCGCCTGCGATACGCTAATGATATACACCGCATTAATATATTCAAGATGGCGCTGCCAAATCGCATTCTGGCGTGCTCTTTTGTCAGTAATGTAGTAATTCATCTTCATCTCGGTTGCAGCACCAAAACTGTGGAATTCATTACCACAGGAAATTAGAAGTTTTGAAATATTAAGTAGTTTTACGTCGGCAGTTTAGAGCTTTGCTTTTTTTAAATAACTTTAAGAATATATATATTGTTGTAAGAGTATTGAGACTATTTTATAATGCTCCCAATACGTCTTTATTATTATTATGTTGCACTGGAGACGATTCTGGAAAAAGCTTCATCACAAATAACCGGAAGTTCCTGAACCAGTTCTGTTCCAAATAAGGAGATTTGGGTCATGACCCTTAATCACGAGATATTCCATTTCGCAATATTATAATAATCAAGGTATTGTTTTGAGAAAACGAAAGCAAAGCTGTGCAAGAAACATCTTTGTCTGTCTCTCTGATCTATCGAGATAACTAACAGTTTTGTCAATCCAGATGAATCCTCCAATTTCACTTCGTTCAACGAATCGTTCAGTCGACCTGTTTTAAATTCTCTGAAGTCTGATGGAGCTTCACTCACAGAAATACGGCTACGAAGATGATCGGTTTGAGAACGCCGTCAGTGCCAACCTCCACTGCCCGATATGTCTTAACGTTCTTAAAGAACCAAAGATGTGCAGAAGTAATGAACACATCTTTTGCTCTGTCTGTATTACTCAACATCTTGGAAATTCAGAAACGTGTCCTCAATGTATAGAAGAACTGACTGTAGAGACACTTCATCGAGCACCAAGAGTGCTTATAAATTGTTTATCTGAACTCACTATAAACTGCGATTATTTCAGTCGAGGTTGTCGTGAGTTCATTCGACTTGAAAATCTTCAAATTCACGTTAGGACTAGTTGTGGGTTTGCCCCCGTGAAGTGTTCAAACAACGACTGTGGCATGATGATCAATAAACGAGATAAAATTCATCACGAGGCAGAGCTTTGTGACTTTAGGAAAGTAAAGTGTCATGACTGCGGTGAAATGAAGAAAGAAATAGAAGGAATTAAAGATCAACTGCACGAAATGAGAGATCAACTATCTTCCCTAAAAGAAGACATGAAAGAAGTCGGAGCTGTAATGGGCGAAGTACTACACAAGTTGAGTAACGTAGAACATGCCATTCAAGTTCCACTTCATGTTAATGCAACAAAGCAAGATATTGTTATTGCGGGGGGCTACGAGGAGGACTGCAGTGCTTGTAGTTCCGTCGAGACATTCAGCTGGAACGAAAGAGCGTGGGCTCAACTGCCACCAATGAGAAAATGTCGTGCAGAAGCTTCATCGTTTGTTTACGAAAATCAAATTTTTGTGTCTGGTGGATACACAGGAGGTGTTTCTCGATCTGATTCAATAGAAATTTTGAAGATTGGTGAACAACCTTTAAAATGGACTGAATCTCCCGCCAAACTTCCTTTCAAGTGCACCAATCATAAGACGGTAGTTTATCAGAATAGTTTGATTCATGTTGGTGGATATGATGGAACTAAGGAAAAATACTCTGATGCCATTTCTGAAGTTCTTCTTACTCCACCTTATTCTAAGAAGCTGTTATGTAGAATGCCACAACCCAGACAATGGCATGGTGTGGAGATCTTTACAGACAATATTTTGATTTTGGGAGGCAGTACATCTTACTCAGGTAAAGATAGTCTAGATAGTGTGCTCGTGTATGATGTAAATAAGAAACAATGTAAACAAATGCCTTCATTGCCCCGAGCTGTCTGCAGAATGGCCACAGTTAGCTGGCAAGATAAAGTAGTTGTGATTGGAGGGGCTGGTAAGGATGGCGAGGCTTTGAATGATGTATTAATGTATGATTCTAAAACTGGAGAGAGCAATGTCCTACCATCAATGCAGCATAAGAGGGACGGATTTTCGGCGATTATCACTGGAGATGTCATTGTAGTAATGGGAGGAGACAATGAGGAAGGTGAAATTATTAGTTCAGTTGAATGCTTTACTTTGGGAGGTAACTCATGGGAAGTACTTCCACCCATGATTGAACCTAGGTTCAGGGCAACTGCTGTAGTTATGCCAAGTTTTAATGTGTGTGAGGAGGAATCTTCAACTGATGATTCTTCTTAGTCTCTTTAAGTCGACTAATGAACACAATGGCTTACGATTTTAATTTACAAAAAACTCTGAGTTTTTTTTAAAATTGTGTATGTTTCCTGTTTCTCTATTAAATAATAAATATTAACTCCCGAGGTTTTCGGGACATTTGATCACTGATTTCCATGCAACATGTCATGGTATTAGTTTGTAATACTTTGTTTACCGACGAAATATAATTTGTATTGTTTGAAATTCATCGCGAACTGTCAACCAGTAAATGTTCTCTCATGTATGTTAATGAGGGAAACACTAGACATTTTCCCTGTTTTGAGGGGAAATTAGAAAGTTTTCCTGTCTTGAGGACATTCAGGGATTAAATCATCCAGTGAGAACAGAAGAAATTAAACATGGTATTATGGAAATAATTCATGGCTTGACGAGCTGCGTTGAGGGTCCGCGGAGAAGGGAGGGGTTGCTAGGTGGCTTCAGCCCCGCATTAATTTTCTGGAAAATTATAAACGCGAAGACAATCCAGTGTAGCGGACATTTCTAGTGTAATCCTTTGCAATATGTCTTTAAGTTTTGTTTTTACTTGCTGTATAATAATCGTTGGTTGTTCAGATCCTGATTTCAGAAATGAGAACTAATTACTCATGAACTTTCAGTTAAATAATCAACTCCCAAAGCTACAATATATATTAAAACAAAGATAAATGATCTGTTTACAATATGCGTACAGCTTATCAGGCTAGCGAACGTAGTTTTCTTAAAAAGAGCGGATAATCATGCATATCATAACGTGTTAACAATCCCACATCCAGTGGGCTGGTACGAGTGCCTTGTATTTGCTCGTCAATGCCTTGTATTTGCTCGTCAATGCCTTGTATTTGCTTGTCAATGCCTTCTATTTGCTCGTCAATGCCTTCTATTTGCTCGTCAATGCCTTCTATTTGCTCGTCAATGCCTTGTATTTGCTCGTCAATGCCTTGTATTTGCTCGTCGGCCACTTCCTTATATGGAATACGTACTAGAAGTACATATGAACCTTTAACCACCAAAAATTTGTCTTACCCAACCCATTTCTCTTTGGTACCAACCCCCCAGCCTTAAATAATGAACACTTCCTTACTTAGAACAGTGTTTCCCCAGTGTTGGCCCCAGTCCTATAATGAACCCGAATGAGGACATTGTCTTATACCAGATCTCAACGTAATTGGTGACAGAAGCATATTATTATACTTATAAATCCGCAATAATCCCAGGTCACGTAACTCATTGGTGGCCATATTGGTTGAAAACCTAAAACCTTCTTGAGTACATGGATAAACATCAACATTTACCAAACAAACAACATAATTTGATTTAAACATTAATTACGTTTATTATCCTAAGTTCAATGTGTAACGTGCCGAGTTACAACATACTAAATGCGCGAACGGAGAACCACACACACTCAACAGAGTTGGAATGGAGAACCATTTATTAGAAACAAAGTGCAATCTTATATAGCGTAACATTGCGTGGGAATCACACCCAAAAAGGAACTACGTCAATTACATAATTTGCGATGACAACAACTAAACAAATGCAGGAAGCCGCCTAATCTCATTATCATTACTACGTCAATGCAACATGCAATATATGAATCCACGAACGCCACAAATGGTAGGAATTCATTTGCATAAACAAAAATATGAGAGTAATTGTAATTAGAGGAAATATCAATCGCTAAAATTTTGCATTTACAGTAAAGTTCTACAACCTGACAACTTAGCATGATAAACTAGATAACTATTTACATCAAATTAGGCTGTTTGTTTGTTTACATTATTTGTATTCGCGTTCTTCAAGATGCTTTTTATTGCCATCCAATATGGGCGACTGAGAGTCACGTGACCTTGTTGTCATGGATACGAAGACTGCAAATTATTACCTACATTATGATAAATATCACTTGAAAGTTAAAACGACTTTGGGTAAAATATCTGGAAGATTTAGGAATATTTGTTTTTTGATGGTGAAAGCTACGTTGTGTACTAGTTCATACGTGCGACATATACCGCCATGCGAATTAATTTTGCATAACACGCCAACGCAAGACAATTACATCCAATCTGTATAAATATGTATTGTATTACCATTATGGGTAGCCTTTTCGCCATATAATGTAGTAATTATATCTTTATGTTCCACTGAAGATGATTGGATGAAATTGATTCAATAGCATATGCGTGACATTAATGTTGTAGTATTACCATCCATCGAGCGAGTGTTATAGCGTACACGTATTTCTAGTAATATAGTAATTCATCTTTATGTTGCACTGGAGATGATTCTGGAAAAAGGTTCAGTCGAAATAACCGGAAGTTCGTGAACCAGTTCTATTCCAAATAAGGAGATTTGGGTCATGACCCTTAGTCACGAGATATTCCATTTCGCAATATTATAATAATCAAGGTATTGTTGCAAAGCTGTGCAAGAAACATCTTCGTCTGTCTCTCTGATCTATCAAGATAACTAACAGTTTCGTCAATCCAGATGAAACCTCCAATTTCACTTCGTTCAACGAGTCGTTCAGTCGACCTGTTTTAAATTCTCTGAAGTCTGATGGAGCTTCACTCAGAGAAATACGGCTACGAAGATGATCGGTTTGAGAACGCCGTCAGTTCCAACCTCCACTGTCCAATATGTCTTAACGTTCTTAAAGAACCAAAGATGTGCAGAAATAACGAACACATCTTTTGCTCTGCCTGTATTACTCAACATCTTGGCAATTCACAGACGTGTCCTCAATGTATGGAAGAGCTGACTGTAGAGACACTTCATCGAGCTCCAAGAGTGCTTGTAAATTGTTTATCTGAACTCACTATCAACTGCAATTATTTCAGTCGAGGTTGTCGTGAGTTCATTCGCCTTGAAGATCTTCAAACTCACGTTCTGAATTGTGGGTTTGTCGCCGTGAAGTGTTCAAACAACGACTGTGTCATGGTGATCAATAAACGAGATAGGATTCATCACGAGGCAGAGATTTTAGCCTTTAGGAAAGTAAAGTGTCATGACTGCGGTGAAATGAAGAAAGAAATAGAAGGAATTAAAGATCAACTTAATCAACTGCACGAAATGAGAGATCAACAACGCGAAATGAGAGATCAGCAACGCGAAATGAGAGATCAACAACGCGAAATAATAGACCAACTCAATCAACTGCCAGAAATGAAAGATCAACTGGCAGGAATGAAGGCCCAACTAGATGAACTATCTTCCCTAAAAGAAGGCATGAAAGAAGTCAGAGCTGTAATGGGTGAAGTACTACACAAGTTGAACAACGCAGAACATGTCATTCAAGTTCCACTTCACGTTAATGCAACAAAGCAAGATATTGTTGTTGCGGGGGGCTACGGGGAGTGCTACCGTTTTATTACTACCGTCGAGACATTCAGCTGCAACGAAAGAGCGTGGGCTCAAATGCCACCAATGAGAAAATGTCGTGTACGAGCTTCATCGTTTGTTTACGAAAATCAAATTTTTGTGTCTGGTGGATACACAGAAGATCATCATACTGATTCAATGGAAAGTTTGAAGATTGGTGAACAACCTTTAAAATGGACTGAATCTCCCGCCAAACTTCCTTTCAAGTGCAACGATCATAAGACGGTAGTTTATCAGAACAGTTTGATTCATGTTGGTGGATATGATGGAACTAAGGAAGAATTCTCTGACGCCATTTCTGAAGTTTATCTTACTCCACCTTATTCTAAGAAACTGTTATGTAGAATGCCACAACCGAGATTAAGGCATGGTGTGGAGATCTTTACGGACAATATTTTGATTTTGGGAGGCATGACATTTTACTCAGATAAAGCTAGTCTAGATAGTGTGCTTGTGTATGATGTAAATAAGAAAGAATGTAAACAAATGCCTTCATTGCCCCGAGCTGTCTATGATATGACCACAGTTAGCTGGCAAGATAAAGTAGTTGTAATTGGAGGGGTTGGTAAGGATGGCAAGGCTTTGAATGATGTATTAATGTATGATTCTAAAACTGGAGAGAACAATGTCCTACCATCAATGCAGCATAAGAGGTATGGATGTTCGGCGATTATTACTGGAGATGTCATTGTGGTAAGGGGAGGAAAGAATGACAAATATGAGATTCTTAGTTCAGTTGAATGCTTTACTTTGGGAGGTAACTCATGGGAAGAACTTCCACCCATGATTCAACCTAGGTACTGGGCAACTGCTGTAGTTATGCCATCTATGTTGTAATAAAATTGATGAAGTTTTAATGTGTGTGATGATTCTTCTGGGTGGAGTGAATGATTCTTCTTATTACTTATTTTTCCTTCGTGTATCCAAAGGGAGTTAACCTTTTTCTCATAAAAAAGTTTGTTCTGTTTCACAAGTTTTATTTTATATTTCAATGCGACATTTTCCTATTTCAACCTTAAACTGCTACTGTGATGAGAAATTCTGGTGTTATTTTTTCCATAAAATCAAAGTACAACACCAAATAAGTACACTCACTTAATATTAAAGAAAAATAATAAATTTAAGACTGGAAAGTTTGAGCTTCTTTTGACAAATGGCGACAAACCATTCATGACCCAAACCATTGCTTATTGTGTTCTTAATTTTTATTTCAGGCCTTATCCTGAATTTTGAAGGGGGGCTGGTATACTCCCCCCCCCCCCCCCCACCTATAGTTATAACAACTATACTAGAAATATTGTACGTATACGCATTAACCGCTCGCCAGCCTGTTCTATCAGATAAATTTATGTTAATTATTTCATAGAATTTATTATATGTTGCGCTATCAGAATGGTCCCCAGACCTCTCGCACGCCCTTTATACGTATTTGTAGATCACATATCTTATCTCCGTCAATATTTAACTGATTGCAATTCTGATTTGGAATTATCAAGTCTAACTACATAAGATACGGGACTATTATATTACGAGAATGTCCATACCCTTCGTAAAACAGAGCCACATGAGCGGGGGGCACATATGGCCCTTACTTTTTTACTGAAAAACAACTAATAAAAAGTAATTTATTATATTTTAAATATAAAGAAATAGGTAATGAGACCTACACTGGTGTCTTTGGGAACTTCACGAGTCTGTTAAGTGAAATAGTGCTTCAATAGAATCTCGCAGTGCTCTTTTTGCCTTCGACAATTGTTTAGTTTAGTTCTGTTTGGCTTGTAATACTCTTATTGATAATAAATTAGTATTATTATGTTTGACAATACTCATATTTTCCATGCAGCTGTTTAACTAACTTTGATGGTATTTCTGTTGAAGATTTTGTAACATTTGAAGTTAATTAACTTGTTGATATTATGTGATACGTGTCAACACTGTAACCACGCCTCATCAGTTGTACACTCGTTGTCATTCATTGTAGTTCGTAGCTCAATCTATCAATAAATATACATACTTTACAGATTCTGTGTAATGTGTTGGAGGTTGGGAAGTGCTTATCGATGAGATTAAGGAATTTCTGTCCTACGTTAGTTTTTACGTTCTTGCCAAATGGCGGGTTAAACCAAATAATGTTTCTGGATCGCTTTTTCTTTTGGAAGAATGCTCTGACGCCATTTCTGAAGTTCTTCTTACTCCACCTTATTCTATGAAGCTGTTATGTATAATGACACAACCACGATCATCTCATGGTGTGGAGATCTTTACGGACAATATTTTGATTTTGGGAGGCAAGACATCTTTCTCAAATAAAGGTAGTCTAGATAGTGTACTCGTGTATGATGTAAATAAGAAAGCATGTAAACAAATGCCTTCATTACCTCAAGCTGTCTGTGGAATGGCCACAGTTAGCTGGCAAGATAAAGTAGTTGTGATTGGAGGGGCTGGTAAGGATGACAAGGTTTTGAATGATGTATTAATGTATGATTCTAAAACTGGAGAGAACAATGTCCTACCATCAATGCAGCATAAGAGATACGGATGTTCAGCAATTATTGCTGGAGATGTCATTGTAGTAATGGGAGGAAGGAATCAGGAAGGTGAAATTCTTAGTTCAGTTGAATGCTTTACTTTGGGAGGTAACTCATGGCCGGGAAGAACTTCCACCCATGATTCAACCTAGGTACTGGGCAACTGCTGTAGTTATGCCATCTATGTTTTAATAAAATTTATGAAGTTTTAATGTGTGTGATGATTCTTCTGGGTGGAGTGAATGATTCTTCTTATTCTCTTTAAGTGGACTATACTTCCTTAGTGGTTTACAATTTTCATTTTCAAAAAGCTCTTTTGTTTTTTAGATTGTGCATGTTTCCTGTTTTCCTATATTAAATAAAATAGATTAACTTATTTTTCCTTTGTGTATCCCCAAAGGGAGTTAACCTTTTTATCATAAAAAGTTTGTTCAAGTTTTATTTCAATGCGACATTTTCTTGTTTCAACCTTAAACTGCTACTGTTATTAAAAATTGTGTTGTTATTTTTTTCATAAAATCAAAGTACAACACCAAAAAAGTACACTCACTTAATATTAAAGAAAAATAATAAATTTAAGATTGCAAACTTTGAGCTTCTTTTTACAAATGACGACAAACCATTAATGGTCCAAAGCATTACTTATGGTGTTAGTACGGTCGGGTATTAGTACGGTAAATATCACTTGAAAAATGCAAAAAGGAATTGTGCATTGAATGCACGAATCTCCGGATGTCGGCAAGTCCAAACTTACACCCAGACCTGTCCTCAATCTCATATCAGTGTTAAATCTCAGTAGGTTGTACTGCTAGAAATCTGTTAATTATTCTGTTATTTATCAAGTTTCTTGCTGTATTTCTGTTATGTGATATCTTATATCGACGGGTAACATAAATATGAATTGACAGAAATGGGAAAATAACGCGGGAAAGCGCAGCTGATCATAAAAACAGGATATGTAACGAAAATTTATTTAGCTGGCGAACATATATTGGCGTCTCGTAGCGCCACAAACGCGTAATGAATATTACTAGTATTCTTTAACTTTTACTGATTAACCTACCAGCAAAAGATGAAACATCTTTCTGGCAAAAGAGCTTCCGCTAAAAGGGCTCAATCAAATATTCAATTCAAAACAGAAACTCTAGTTACTAATAAATCAACATTTTGCGTAGCGCGCCTCTAGTACAAACGCGCAATGAATATTATCAAAATCCTTTAGCTTTCACTGGTTAAGAAAAGATGACACATCTTCATAACCTGCCAGCAAAAGATGAAACATCTTTCTGGCACAAGAGCTTCCACTAAAAGGGTTCAATCAAATATTCAATTCAAAACAGAAACTCTAGTTACTCGGGCCTCCCCCTGTGGGGGGAGAGCACGAGTCTTAAAAAGGGCTCTGTTTATTTGGCAATGTCGCGAAATGGCAATTCTTGCATCATCCCACTTGGGTCTGGGTACGAGATCGATCTGAACCACTGCATATATTTATCCATTTGTCATATTTTTAATATTCATCTGGTTACCTTTCCTCGAGTGTTCTTCACTGAAAATATTTGATGTGGCTGGCAGTATCTTGATCTCACGATGCTTACAATCGCACACGCCGATCGCCGAAGAACGGCTACACTAAAAGATAACGAGCGATTTCGACACGGTTGGTGCCTTGGTGAGTTGGTGGTCTCTGTCTGCGATCTGAGATCTCGATAACCGTACACTGAAAATGCCGTACCTGTACATTTAATATGAAACTCAATGTATGAATGCTGTGTGAAAATATGTTAACTGTTCTGAGGTAACTGTAATATGTTTTTGAAAATATGTTAACTGTTCTGAGGTAACTGTAATATGTTTTATAAGCTTTGTTGCCTGCATTGTTTATTGTTTATATGTCTATATACAAAATAAAGTCGATGCTAATCAACAGTTTATTGTTTCATACACAATATAAACCTTCGACATTATATTTAGAGATTTTAGAGCAACCTTTCAAAAGTGTCCACTTTTTAATTCTTAGCCTGCGTAGCGGCTCTCGAAGGGGGGAGGGGGGACCTCCTAGGGGGAAAAGCGAAAACGCGCGCGAGGGGAGCACCAGTCCCCTCGCGCGCGTTTTCGGTCTTCCCCCTGCCCACCCCCACCCCCCCCCCCCCCTTCGAGAGCCGCTACGCAGGCTATTTAATTCTATAATTGCTTCTCGAATAAACCTGTTTCACTTGATGCGTGTAAGCTTAAATGGGCCTCCAAAATGTGCTTGGTTATCAATAAGTCTGTATCGATCAACTCTCTGACAGCCATACTAACTATCAAGATCAAAGAGTAAAGAGTTTATTTGCTGGTTTACCAATGACAGCCTGTTGCCATGTACTTTCCATTGTTACAACAGTTATTTGGTCTGCACAGACAGATACAAATCTTTCATACTGATTTTTGGCTAGTTTCATGATTACTATAGCTGTATATGAAGGCAAGCTGTACATGGAGGCAGCGCGCTCGCTCTCTAATCGAGATAGTAATAATAGTCCTGATATTACAGTACATGAGGCAGGCTAGCCCACATGCCAGACTTGCTAACAAGCACACCATTTGCCAACTGTTACTTGGTCTGTACAGCCAGATACATTTTTGATATTACATGAAGCGAGCTGGCCCAATAATAAATGTGCTAAATTTATGAATATGTTTACTGGCTCAAAATGTTGACTTCACAAAGAAATAAAGATTTTGAATTATATTTCTTTAAGCTGTTTTGCTTATGATGTCTTGCTACTGCCAGCTAAATGGTTTGATTAAAATGCACTTGTCACTGGAAACCCCAGGTAAGTATGAGAGATTAGACTTATCAAGAAACAAATCTAAGAAAATGCCCCACCTACAGTATAGGGGAAAATAACATCCTAAACCCCACCTACAAGTCACCTTCGGGGTTTCCTTGGGTGCTGTTGGGGTTTCCAGTGACAAGTACTGAGAACAATATAACTGATTTAATACTTGCTCAAACTGAACCTGTTTGCGGGACTGGCCAGATGAATTGTTGTTACATGAGCACAGGCCAGGCTTGCTTGCCAGGTTGACCCTGTTGACTAGAACTGGATTAGGTCAGCAAACAGGATGGCTCATTTGGTGGGGCAGACTTCTCAGTAAGCTGAGCACCTGCTGAGCACCTGCTGAGCACCTGCTGAGCACCTGCTGAGCACCTGCTGAGCACCTGCTGAGCACCTGCTGAGCACTGCTCAGCACCTGCTCAGCACCTGCTGAGCACCTGCTGAGCACCTGCTGAGCACCTGCTGAGCACCTGCTCAGCACCTGCTCAGCACCTGCTCAGCACCTGCTCAGCACCTGCTCAGCACCTGCTCAGCACCTGCTCAGCACCTGCTCAGCACCTGCTCAGCACCTGCTCAGCACCTGCTCAGCACCTGCTCAGCACCTGCTCAGTACCTGCTCAGCACCTGCTCAGCACCTGCTCAGCACCTGCTCAGCACCTGCTCAGCACCTGCTCAGCACCTGCTCAGCACCTGCTCAGCACCTGCTCAGCACCTGCTCAGCACCTGCTCAGCACCTGCTCAGCACCTGCTCAGCACCTGCTCAGCACCTGCTCAGCACCTGCTCAGCACCTGCTCAGCACCTGCTCAGCACCTGCTCAGCACCTGCTCAGCACCTGCTCAGCACCTGCTCAGCACCTGCTCAGCACCTGCTCAGCACCTGCTCAATACTAGTGTGTGAGGAGGAATCTTCAACTGATGATTCTTCTTAGTCTCTTTAAGTCGACTAATGAACACAATGGCTTACGATTTTCATTTACAAAAAACTCTGCGTTTTTTTTAGATTATGTATGTTTCCTGTTTCTCTATTAAATAATAAATATTAACTCCCGAGGTTTTCGGGACATTTGATCACTGATTTCCATGCAACATGTCATGGTATTAATTTGTAATACTTTGTTTACCAACGAAATATAATTTGTATTGTTTGAAATTCATTGCGAACTGTCAACCAATACATGTTCTCTCATGTATGTTAATGAGGGAAACACTAGACTTCCCTGTTTTGAGGTAAAATTAGAAAGTTTTCCTGTCTTGAGGACATTCAGGGATTAAATCATCCAGTGAGAACAGAAGAAATCAAGTTAAACATGGTATTATGGAAATAATTCATGGCTTGACGAGCTGCGTCGAGGGTCCGCGGAGAAGGGAGGGGTTGCTAGGTGGCTTCAGCCCCGCATTAATTTTCTGGAAAATTATAAACGCGAAGACAATCCAGTGTAGCGGACATTTCTAGTGTAATCCTTTGCAATATGTCTTTAAGTTTTGTTTTTACTTGCTGTATAGCTGTATAATAATCGTTGGTTGTTCAGATCCTGATTTCAGAAATGAGAACTAATTACTCCTGAACTTTCGGCTGTCTTCGACGAACGTTTTCTTGAGAAATAATCAACTCCCAAAGCTACAATATATATTAAAACAAAGATAAATGATCTGTTTACAATATACGTACAGCTTATCAGGCTAGCGAACGTAGTTTTCTTAAAAAGAGCGGATAATCGAACATATCATAACGTGTTAACAATCCCACATCCAGTGGGCTGGTACGAGTGCCTTGTATTTGCTCGAATGCCTTGTATTTGCTCGTCAATGCCTTGTATTTGCTCGTCAATGCCTTCTATTTGCTCGTCAATGCCTTCTATTTGCTCGTCAATGCCTTCTATTTGCTCGTCGGCCACTTCCTTATATGGAATGCGTACTAGAAGTACATATGAACCTTTAACCGCCAAAAATTTGTCTTACCCAACCCATTTCTCTTTGGTACCAACCCCCCAGCCTTAAATAATAACATTGCGTGGGAATCACACCCAAAAAGGAACTACGTCAATTACATAATTTGGGATGACAACAACTAAACAAATGCAGGAAGAAACGAAGTTTCTACCGGCCTAATCTCATTATCATTACTACGTCAATGCAACATGCAATATATGAATCCACGAACGCCACAAATGGTAGGAATTCATTTGCATAAACAAAAATATGCATTAGAAGACGCGCCCGGAGAAAGTGTGTAATTTATGCTCGCAAAGTGTGACGGGATGTGTTCATAGATACTTTACTGTGATTGGTTGATTAATAAGGTTGTTTCTATGGTTACACGGTCAGAGAATCACTTGAACTCAAGACTGCTGTCAACGAACACGTTTTTATTCAAAGCAAGCGATAAATATTTTGATCAATTTGGAAGAAGAAAATGAACAGTTTTAATTCCAAGAATAGTTCCCCTGAATACAAAACTTGAATATATCCTCTGTTTCAGCGCCGAGTTACATAACAATCTGAGTTAAATTTCTTAAATATTATCTTGTCGCAGGCTGGTCGATAGCTAGTTTTCCGAGGTTGACCGCAAGGCATCATGGGACAGTCACCTCAATTATTGAGGTACATGTCCCACAATGCACAAAGCGCAAAATTACACACTTTCTCCGGGCTCATCTTGTCACGGAGAGTAATTGTAATTAGAGGAAATATCAATCGCTAAAATTTTGCATTTACAGTAAAGTTCTACAACCTGACAACTTAGCATGATAAACTAGATAACTATTTACATCAAATTAGGCTGTTTGTTTGTTTACATTATTTGTATTCGCGTTCTTCAAGATGCTTTTATTGCCATCCAATATGGGCGACTGAGAGTCACGTGACCTTGTTGTCATAGATACAAAGACTGCAAATTATTACCTACATTATGATAAATATCACTTGAAAGTTAAAACGACTTTGGGTAAAATATCTGGAAGATTTAGGAATATTTGTTTTTTGATGGTAAGAGCTACGTTGTGTACTAGTTCATACGTGCGACATATACCGCCATGCGAATTAATTTTGCATAACACGCCAACGCAAGACAATTACATCCAATCTGTATAAATATGTATTGTATTACCATTATGGGTAGCCTTTTCGCCATATAATGTAGTAATTATATCTTTATGTTCCACTGAAGATGATTGGATGAAATTGATTCAATAGCATATGCGTGACATTAATGTTGTAGTATTACCATCCATCGAGCGAGTGTTATAGCGTACACGTATTTCTAGTAATATAGTAATTCATCTTTATGTTGCACTGGAGATGATTCTGGAAAAAGGTTCAGTCGAAATAACCGGAAGTTCGTGAACCAGTTCTGTTCCAAATAAGGAGATTTGGGTCATGACCCTTAGTCACGAGATATTCCATTTCGCAATATTATAATAATCAAGGTATTGTTGCAAAGCTGTGCAAGAAACATCTTCGTCTGTCTCTCTGATCTATCAAGATAACTAACAGTTTCGTCAATCCAGATTAAACCTCCAATTTCACTTCGTTCAACGAGTCGTTCAGTCGACCTATTTTAAATTCTCTGAAGTCTGATGGAGCTTCACTCGCAGAAATACGGCTACGAAGATGATCGGTTTGAGAACGCCGTCAGTGCCAACTTCCACTGCTCGATATGTCTTAACGTTCTTAAAGAACCAAAGATGTGCAGAAATAACGAACACGTCTTTTGCTCTGCCTGTATTACTCGACATCTTGGAAATTCACAGACGTGTCCTCAGTGTATGGAACAGCTGACTGCAGAGACACTTCATCGAGCTCCAAGAGTGTACCAAAATTACTTGTCTGAACTCACTATCAACTGCGATTATTTCAGTCGAGGTTGCCGTGTGTTCGTTCGACTTGAAGATGTTCAAACTCATGTTATGAATTGTGGGTTTGCCCCCGTGAAGTGTTCAAACAACGACTGTGGCATTGTGATCAATAAACGAGATAGAATTCATCATGAGGCAGAGGTTTGTCACTTTAGGAAAGTAAAGTGTCATGACTGCGGTGAGGTGAAGAAAGAAATAGAAGGAATTAAAGATCGACTCAACCAACTGCCAGAAATGAGAGATCAACAACGCGAAATGAAAGATCAACTGACAGGAATGAAGGCCCAACTAGATGAACTATCTTCCCTAAAAGAAGACATGAAAAAAGTCAGAGCTGTAATGGGTGAAGTACTACATAAGTTGAGTAACGTAGAACATGCCATTCAAGTTCCACTTCATGTTAATGCAACAAAGCAAGATATTGTTATTGCGGGAGGCTACCGGGGCCCTTGTAGTTCCGCTGAGACATTCAGCTGGAACGAAAGTGCGTGGGCTCAACTGCCGCAAATGAGAAAATGTCGTGGAGGCGCTTCATCGTTTGTTTACGAAAATCAAATTTTTGTGTGTGGTGGAAACGCAGGATTTCGTTCTAGCACTGATTCAAATGAAATTTTGAAGATTGGTGAACAACCTTTAAAGTGGACTGAATCTCCCGCCAAACTTCCTTTCGAGTGCCGAGATCATAAGACGGTAGTTTATCAGAACAGTTTGATTCATGTTGGTGGATATGATGGAACTAAGAAAGAATGCTCTGATGCCATTTCTGAAGTTCTTCTTACTCCACCTTATTCTAAGAAGCTGTTATGTAGAATGACACAACCAAGAAGATATCATGGTGTGGAGATCTTTACGGACAATATTTTGATTTTGGGAGGCAGTACATCTTACTCAAATAAAGCTAGTCTAGATAGTGTGCTCGTGTATGATGTAAATAAGAAAGAATGTAAACAAATGCCTTCATTGCCTCAAGCTCTCTGCAGAATGGCCACAGTTAGCTGGCAAGATAAAGTAGTTGTGATTGGAGGGCTTGATAAGGATGGCAAGGCTTTGAATGATGTATTAATGTATGATTCTAAAACTGGAGAGAGCGATGTCCTACCATCAATGCAACATAAGAGGTCCAGATGTTCAGCGATTATTACTGGAAATGTCATTGTAGTAATGGGAGGAAAGAATGAGAAAGATGAGATTCTTAGTTCAGTTGAATTCTTTACTTTGGGAGGTAAATCATGGGAAGAACTTCCACCCATGATTCAACCTAGGTACTGTGCAACTGCTGTAGTTATGCCATCTATGTTTTATTAAAATTTATGAAGTTTTAATGTGTGTGATGATTCTTATGGGTGGAGTGAATGATTCTTCTTATTCTCTTTAAGTGGACTACTTGTATAGTGGCATAGAATTTTCATTTACAAAAAAACAGATGTTTCCTGTTTCCCTATTATATAAAATAGAATAACTTATTTTTTCTTTGTGTATCCCCAAAGAGAGTTTACCTTTTCATCATCAAAAGTTTGTTCTGTTTCACAAGTTTTATTTTATATTTCAATGCGACATTTCCTTATTTCAACCTTAAACTGCTACTGTTATTAAAAATTGTGTTGTTATTTTTTTCTATATAATCAAAGTACAACATGCAGACTAATTTGATCTTCTTTTTACAAATCTTCTTTTTAAAAAGTTTGTTTTCGACAAACCATTGGCCATGTAAAACAGTCATCATTTATGGCCCAAACCATGGGGGTCTGGTATACCTTTTTACCCCCCCCCCCCCCACACACCCACACACCCACATATAGTTATAACAACTATACTAGAAATATTGTAGGTATACGCATTAACTGCTCGCCAGCCTGGCAGCCTGTTCTATCAGATAAATTTATGTTAATTATTTCAAAGAATATATTATATGTTGCGCTATCAGAATGGTCGCCAGACCTCTCGCACGCCCTGTATTTGTAGATCACTTATCAAAAAATAGGTACGCAGTGCATACATGCGGAGACTGGTTTGGGAATATAGATGATGATGGTAGTTCTAACGTAAATTATAAGACCAATTTTAAAAGTTGCACTTCTTAATTCTATAGCGAATTTAGTTCAAAAAATAAATGCAACAGAAGGTTTGAAACAAAAATAAAATCAATTTAGCTGCAGGTGAATTAAATTTGACTGGCAGGTTCTGTGTCGCATCAAGTGGCAGTTTGACCTTCGTCTCAAACGGGGGAAAAGCTAGTACGACGATTAAAAATGGGCAATAGAAAGAAAACACAGTGACATACTGGATCTGATAAGACAAGAAACAACCCATTTAATTTGTTAAATCCACATTAAATACTTTTTGCTTGTGTGTCTGTTATACATGGATAGATGTCATATCGGAATCCCAAAATTGAAAATATTACATAAGTATACAATTTTATGCACATGCAGATGTTTTCTATTTCTGGAAACATGTAAAGATTTCAGTTCACTTAATTTCAAATGATAGAATTCTGTTAAATATATGAAACTATTGAATACTGTTTTTGGTAACCAAGTCCTGGAACACAATGTTTATTGACAGAAGCATGGAGGCGTTGCTCCTTGCAACAGTATTGATGATTCCTGGATGTGAATAACTCTGGTTAAGTTGTAGAATTTGCTTTATTGCATTAAGTTGTTCCAGATTCAGCACAATGTGATGGAAATCCTTAGTAAATTTAGCAGAATTGTTTCAACAGTGTATCGCATAAGTTCCAATTATGAAGTGCCATTACATGCACTGTTTGGTTTTAATCTTCCAGAAATTATCTTGAAACTGAACGTACAGTAGCTTAGATATATTCTCTATGTGATGAACAGTTCCTTCTTTTGTATTGTTTGTCTTTACTCTCCGTACTGAGTTTACAGAATTCATTTACAGGTATAGTGATCCATATGATACTGATCACAATTGTTCAATTGAGCTGTTCTTCTTGTTTTTTCGTATTACTTTTTTGTACCTCTTTTTTTCTGTCTTGGGCCATTTCTAAAGGATAGAGAATAACATAATAAAATATATTAATACAATAATTAACAATTATTCACCGACGTGGAGGTGAATAGTGGTGGATAATCACATTATTCACCAACACTGAGGTGAATAATTGTTTTAGTATAAAAACAAAGGTGATCTTTTTGGAATTGCATTTTCTTTAAAATTGGTTATTTCCTCATCTGTCACACTGACAAATTGGCTGGCAGCCATTTTGCCTAAACGCTGTAGGTGATTATCATGAAATAATCCGAAGTAGCTTGACCAATCAGCGTGTGTGATTTTCTATAATCACCTGAAACTAAAGAAACATAGTAGATATAAAGACGTTGTACAAAACAATAAGTGTTCGATAAGTTATAAAAAAAACCCAGCAAAGGACAAACAATAGATGAAAACCACTAATGTTGCACATATCATCATCATCATCGAATGGACCGAGTCTTATCTCTGTAAATATTGCTTATCACTGTTGCAATAATTAAAGTCTTTTCTAACATCCTCGATGTGTTGTGCAGTGAACGAGCATTTAAATAACAAACTTTCAATTCGAATTGATTTATCTGGTAAAGTGGAGTAAAACAAAGCTGCAAGTGCCTCTCCATTCTTAGCTTTTGCATTTCAGTTATACAACTTTTGGATCAACAGCAATTTTATTTTCACACACAGGTTAGTCACATAGAGCTGTTCAATTGTGGTAACTCTACTAAGTGCAACATAGTGTATAATATGAGGAATTATTCTTACAGTATTGAGATTGGCAACAATTTTAGTTTGAGTACCTCCTTGAGATCTGTGTACAGTCTTAGCTGCTGCTAGACGCAGTGCCAGAAAGCATGAGCTTCTTTGTTTTTACCAACACAAAAGTAGGCAGTTATTGGTTTAATTGGTGTCCATGCACTTTGGATTCCTTGTACTTAAAGATGTCTGTTTCCTTGTTGTTTTTTTACCAACATTGTCCTAATCAAATTCTATCCAAATTATACCAGATGGTTTATGTGGTTGATGTAACTGAACTAATTTAATAACACTGCTGTGAGTTCTTATATTCAATGTACTTTCTGTTCATCAAATGGTTTCTTGCCAGCTGCATCGTGTATTTGTGTTTCTCAGTTTCATATTTGGTAATGGAATATTTATTGCCTGTACAACTTTCATAAGCTGTTTTATTATACTCATCAACATCACAGTTTTGCCTTTTGGACAATTTAATTCATCAAAACATCTTTCTTTGAGTTTGGAAATATAATTTGAAAAGAAATGTCGTATATATGGGTAAAGTAAGAGAAACACCATGACAGTGGTTGTCCACCAAACTTGTTATCTAAATAGACAAGTATAAAACACCGCCATAGCTTAAAATATGCACGAAGATAGTTTTGAAGTTAATTAACGTGTTGATATTATATGACACGTGTCAACACTGTAACCACGCCTCATCAGTTGTACACAGCTCGTTGTCATTCATTGTAGTTCGTAGCTGAAGCTATCAATAAATATACATGCTTTACAGATTTTGTGTAATGTGTTGGAGGTTGGGAAGTGCTTATCGATTAGATTAAAGAATTTCTGTCCTACGTTAGTTTTTACGTTCTTGCTAAATGGCGGGTTAAACCAAATAATGTTTCTGGATCGCTTTTTCTTTTGGTTTGCTGTGGATATAGATGGCTGGTCAGGAAGGTATTTGATGGCGGAGTTGACACCGCTGTGATTGATGGCGTCGTTGTATGTTGTTGCCGCGCGCTGGAATGTAGCATGGTCGGATGTTAGTTTAGAAACTCTTCGACTGATTGATTTGGACAGCTTCCTGATAATGGATGGCGGATGGTTGGAGTGGTTATTGATGTAGATGGTGTTGTCGTTTGGTTTTCAAAAAGACTGGAATTTTCCGTTATATATAGTTTGAATAGCAAACCAGTTTAAACTGCGCTACAACAACCACACAAAATCTTTTCGCCATCCTAAATACTCAAAGGAAACCGTTCTGTCAAACTATATTTGGGAGCTAAAGAACGCGGAAAGTGAATTTCTCGTGAATTGGTTAATCCTAAAACGTGTAAGTGGAGCAAAATGGTGTAACCTTTGCCTTGAAGAAAACTTATGGATTATGAAGGCAGACAAAAAGTATTTCCTCAACAAAACATCAGAAATATTTGACATAATGTCGCCATGCGAATGAATTTTGCATAAGAAACATCAAGCACGCCAACGCAAGATAATTACATCTAATAATAATAACAATACAATACATATTTATACAGGGTAGCCTTTTCAATTTCAAAATGTTGCTGTTATCTATAAGGGCCATATAATGTAGTAATTCATCTTTATGTTCCACTGAAGATGATTCCATTGTTGTAGTATTACCATCCATCGAGCGAGGATTGTTGCGTACACGTATTTCTAATTGCGTTCGACGAAGGAGGTGATAATTCGAGATTTGCGATGTAACATTTGCCTCGCTCTGGTGTTTGCATGTGAATATATTTTGTCGTCATAGCGACTCGATCAGTCACTGTCGTGGTTTTTGCTGTTTTTTGGGGAAGTAAGTGAAGTTTTGTATATATTTTTTTATTTCAGTATTTGATATGATTGAAGATTATTATAAACTCTTTGCGATGTTTTATCGACTATAAAACCGATATTGAAAATCTCAACTACAGACGCACAGAGCTGCCATGTTTTTAGTCAGCACGAATTCACAGCAGATACAACTTTGCTCTGCGTGAAGGGTTTAAATGGTAGACCAAAATATTCTCTTTGATCTTTGGACGTTGATGAAATAGATCTTGTTAGATATTTGATTTTGAATTTGCAGAGTTGATATGAGTTTCAAAGCATGTTTTATTTTGATCCTAAATATCCTGTTTATAATCATGAATACACAAATCGCAGTTATTTGGCTGGGTTGCCTTCGGGCACAATGACCATGTCTATAACAGGTGGTCACACAAATCAATATACAAATCGCAGTTATTTGGCTGGGTTGCCTTCGGGCACAATGACCATGTCTATAACAGGTGGTCACACAAATCAATATACAAATCCCAGTTATTTGGCTGGGTTGCCTTCGGGCACAATGACCATGTCTATAGCAGGTCACACAAATCAACACACAAATCTCAGTTATTTTGTGGGCACAGTGAACACAATCAGTGCCAGTGATTATAAACCGGCAGAGCAAAGTTGTACTGAAGAATTCGGCAATTTAAGCTATCATGAAGATATTGCCAATGCCAGTGATCAGCACAGTATTAGTAAATTACTATATCCTTTTTACCATGCCAGTGATCAGCACAGTATTAGTAAATTACTATATCCTTTGATTAGTAAATTACTATATCCTTTGTACCAAAGGGGTACCTACTTAAGTGGCATTTACGTGGTGGTATGTATTCACCAAGTAATGATCCCAATTAGATAACCAAGGTTAACAACTAATAAACTGCGCAAGGCTTGGGGGCGAGTATGCGAGTGGTTATATGAGAGGCACACCATGCTTGGCTGAGCATTGCGCCTGCTGACGGCACAACGAAGACATAGCGGAGTATCAGTAGCAGACGAGAAGTAAAGAAAATGGCAAAAATACCCACCTTCCCTCCCTTTAATCAAAGCTATTTCCACCGATGAAATCGGTGTGATAGGTGTAGACGGTGGTGGTCAGGTCAAGATTGGAGATCACAACAGGGCATCCTGACCTGAATCCAAGTAATAACAAGCGCCTGGTAAGTCGGTGAACCCCCCCGTCTGCACCTAACCAACCATACGGGTAAGTAAAGTGAATGCAGGTGTTAACGATAGATTATTGTTAATTAAAAATATTTGTGATGACTGTTATTGTATTACTGTCCATTTTGCGGCCACGCTATTAATCGCATATATTGTCATCTTTAGAATGTTAACGTTGTTGTTAACGAATGTTAACAAAAAGTAACACATTCCGAACGCACATCACTAATCTGTGATTACTACTAGTAATATATCTTTATGTTGCACTGGGGATGATTCTGGAAAAAGGTTCTTTTCAAATAACCGGAAGGTCGTCAACCAGATCTATCCCAAATAAGGAGATGGGGCATGACGAGAATGCGAGATATTCCATTTCAAAATATTATAATAATCATAATATTGTCTTGATCATTGTGTTGTCTTGACAAAACGAAAGCAAAGCTGTGCAAGAAACATCTTCGTCTGTCTCTCTGATCTATCAAGATAACTATAACAGTTTTATCAATCCAGATGAAACCTCCAATTTCACTTCATTCAGTCGTTCAGTCGACCTGTTTTAAATTCTCTGATGTCTGATGGAGCTTCACTCACAGAAATACGGCTACGAAGATGATCGGTTTGAGAACGCCGTCAGTTCCAACTTCCACTGCCCGATATGTCTTAACGTTCTTAAAGAACCAAAGATGTGCAGAAATAACGAACACGTCTTTTGCTCTGTCTGTATTACTCAACATCTTGGCAATTCACAGACGTGTCCTCAATGTATCGAAGAGCTGACTGTAGAGACACTTCATCGAGCACCAAGAGTGCTTGTAAATTGTTTATCTGAACTCACTATCAACTGCGATTATTTCAGTCGAGGTTGTCGTGAGTTCGTTCGGCTTGAAAATCTTCAAACTCACGTTATAAATTGTGGGTTTGCTCCCGTGAAGTGTTCAAACAACGACTGTGGCACGGTGATCAATAAACAACGCGAAATGAAAGATCAACTCGATCAACTACCAGAAATGAAAGATCAACTCAATCAACTACCAGAAATGAGAGACCAACTGGCAGGAATGAAGGCCCAACTAGATGAACTATCTTCCCTAAAAGAAGACATGAAAGAAGTCGGAGCTGTAATGGGTGAAGTACTACACAAGTTGAGTTACGCAAAATGTGCCATTCAAGTTGCAACAAAGCAAGATATTGTTATTGCCGGGGCTTACCGGCCGGGCCCTTTTAGTTCCGTCGAGACATTCAGCTGGAACGAAAGTGCGTGGGCTCAACTGCCGCCAATGAGAAAATGTCATGGAGGCGCTTCATCGTTTGTTTACAAAAACCAAATTTTTGTGTCTGGTGGATACACAGGATTTCGTTCTCGCACTGATTCAATGGAAATTTTGAAGATTGGTGAACAACCTTTAAGATGGATTGAATCTCCCGCCAAACTTCCTTTCAAGTGCAACGATCATAAAACGGTTGTTTATCAGAACAGTTTGATTCATGTTGGTGGATATGATGAAACTAAGGAAGAATGCTCTGACGCCATTTCTGAAGTTCTTCTTACTCCACCTTATTCTATGAAGCTGTTATGTAGAATGACCCAACCAAGATCATCTCATGGTGTGGAGATCTTTACGGACAATATTTTTATTTTGGGAGGCAAGACATCTTCCTTTAATGGACATAGTCTAGATAGTGCGCTCGTGTATGATGTAAATAAGAAAGAATGTAAACAAATGCCTTCATTGCCTCGAGCTCTGTGGGGAATGGCCACAGTTAGCTGGCAAGATAAAGTAGTTGTGATTGGAGGGGCTGGTAAGGATGGCAAGGCTTTGAATGATGTATTAATGTATGATTCCAAAACTGGAGAGAACAATGTCCTACCATCAATGCAGCATAAGAGGAACGGATGTTCGGCGATTATTACTGGAGATGTCGTTGTAGTAATGGGAGGAGTTAATGATAGGGATGGGTTTCTTAGTTCAGTTGAATGCTTTACTTTGGGAGGTAACTCATGGGAAGAACTTCCACCCATGATTAAACCTAGGTGCTGGGCAACTGCTGTAGTTATGCCATCTGTGTTTTAATAAAATTTATAAATTTGTAATGTGTGATGACTCTTTCACTAATGATTCTTCTTATTCTCTTTAAGTCGACTATTTACACAATGGCTTACGATTTTCATTTACAAAATACTCTGGTTTTTTTTAGATTGTGTATGTTTCCTGTTTCTCTATTAAATAATAAATATTAACTCGCGAGGTTTTCGTGGACATTTGATCACTGATTTCTATGCAACATGGTATTATAGTTTGTTATACTTTGTTTACCAACGAAATATTATTTGTAATACATGTTCTCTCATGTATGTTAATGAGGGGAAAATTAGACATTTTCCCTGTTTTGAGGGAAAATTAGAAAGTTTCCCTGTCTCGAGGCCATTTAGGGATTAAATCATCCAGTGAGAACAGAAGAAATCAAATTAAACATGATATTATGTAACTAATTCATGCCTTGACGAGCTCCTTCGAGGGTGGTTTCAGCCCTGCAATAATTTTGAGGAAAATTATGAACGCGAAGATAATCCAATATGGCGGCCAATTCTTGTGTACTCTTTGCAATATGTTTTTAAGTTTTGTTCTTACTTGCTGTATAATAATCGTTGGTTGTTCAGATCCTGATTTCAGAAATGAGAAATTACTCTCTGAATGTTCTATGGCTGTTCTACCAACCTTCATTGTCATCACTGACTTGTTGATCAGATGAACCAAATGACTTTGTCACACGAAACAAGAACTGTCAAAGGAACTAGCTTTGCATCATTTACCAACTTAGTAATACCAAGGAAGATATCTGTTACACGAAATAACGCTTTAATAGAATCTGACATCGCGCTTTTTACCTTCGAGAATTGTTTTGTTAATTTGGTTTAGTTCTGTTTATCTTGTAATACTCTCATTGATAATAAATTAGTATTATTATGTTTGGCAATACTCATATTTTCCATGCAGCTGTATAACTAACTTTGATGGTATTTCTGTTGATAATTTTGTAACATTTGAAGTTAATTAACTTGTTGATATTGTGTGACAGGTGTCAACACTGTAACCACGCCTCATCAGTTGTACACTCGTTGTCATTCATTGTAGTTCGTAGCTCAAACTATCAATAAATATACATACTTTACAGATTTTGTGTTATGTGTTGGAGGTTGGGAAGTGCTTATCGATGAGATTAAGGAATTTCTGTCCTATTCTTGCTAAATGGCGGGTTAAACCAAATAATGTTTCTGGATCGCTTTTTCTTTTGGTTTGCTGTAGATATAGATAGCTGGTCCTGTGATTGAGGGCGTCGTTGTATGTTGTTGCCGCGCGCTGGAATGTAGCATGGTCGGATGTTAGTTTAGAAACTCTTCGACTGATTGATTTGGACAGCTTCCTGATAATGGATGGCGGATGGTTGGAGTGGTTATTGATGTATATGGTGTTGTCGTTTGGTTTTCTAAAAGGCTGGAATATTCCGTTATATATAGTTTGAATAGCAAACCAGTTTAAACTGCGCTACAACAACCACAAAATATTTTCGCCATCCTAAATACTCAAAGGAAACCGTTCTGTCAAACTATGTTTGGGAGTTAAAGAACGCGGGAAGTGAATTTCTCGTGAATTGATTAATCCTAAAACGTGTGAAAGCATATATGAAAGTGGAGCAAAATGGTGTAACCTTTGCCTTGAAGAACTTATGGATTATGTAGGCAGACAAAAAGCATTTCCTCAACAAAAGAACAGAAATATTTGACAAAATGCCGCCATGCGAATGAATTTTGCATAAGAAACATCAAGCACGCCAACGCAAGATAATTACATCTAATAATAATAACAATACAATACATATTTATACAGGGTAGCCTTTTCAATTTCAAAATGTTGCTGTTATCTATAAGGGCCATATAATGTAGTAATTCATCTTTATGTTCCACTGAAGATGATTCGATGACATTGATTCGATAGCATGATGCATGACATTGTTGTAGTATTACCATCCATCGAGCGAGGATTGTTGCGTACACGTATTTCTAATTTTCGAGATTTGCGATGTAACATTTGCCTCGCTCTGGTGTTTGCATGTGAATATATTATGTCGTCATAGCGACAAGATCAGTGACTGTCGTGGTTTTTGCTGTTTTTTAATTTGGGGAAGTAAGTGAAGTTTTGTATATATATTTTTTATTTCAGTATTTGATATGATTGAAGATTATTATAAGAGTATTAAGAATCTGAGTTGCGATGTTTTATCGACTATAAAACCGATATTGAAAATCTCAACTACAGACGCACAGATCGCTGCCATGTTTTTAGTCAGCACGAATTCACAGCAGATACAACTTTTCTCTGCGTGAAGGGTTTAAATGGTAGACCAAAATATTCTCTTTGGTCTTTGGACGTTGATGAAATAGATCTTGTTAGATATTTGATATTGAATTTGAGTTTCAAAGCATGTTTTATTTTGATCCTAAATATCCTGTTTATAATCATGAATACACAAATCCCAGTTATTTGGCTGGGTTGCCTTCGGGCACAATGACCATGTCTATAGCAGGTGGTCACACAGATCAATATACAAATCCCAGTTATTTGGCTGGGTTGCCTTCGGGCACAATGACCATGTCTATAGCAGGTCACACAAATCAACACACAAATCTGTTATTTTGTGGGCACAGTGAACACAATCAGTGCCAGTGATTATAAACCGGCAGAGCAAAGTTGTACTGAAGAATTCAGCAATTTAAGCTATCATGAAGATATTGCCAATGCCAGTGATCAGCACAGTATTAGTAAATTACTATATCCTTTAATGCCAGTGATCAGCACAGTATTAGTAAATTACTATATCCTTTGATTAGTAAATTACTATATCCTTTGTACCAAAGGGGTACCTACTTAAGTGGCATTTATTCATGTAATTTACGTGGTGGTATGTATTCACCAAGTAATGATCCCAATTTGTTGATGGATTATTGTTAAATTAAAAATATTTGTGATGACTGTTATTGTATTACTGTCCATTTTGCGGCCACGCTATTAATCGCATATATTGTCATCTTTAGAATGTTAACGTTGTTGTTAACGAATGTTAACAAAAAGTAACACATTCCGAACGCACATCACTAATCTGTGATTACTACTAGTAATATATCTTTATGTTGCACTGGGGATGATTCTGGAAAAAGGTTCTTTTCAAATAACCGGAAGTTCGTCAACCAGATCTATCCCAAATAAGACATGCGGCTAAATGCAGGAATTGCTCCGACCTGTCATTGGACGATAAAAATAGTAACAGCAGTGTCAATGGTGTAGAATTACTTTATCTATACGCTGTTTACATATTTATCTATATCTGAATAGACCAACGAATACACGGAAACCTATCGCTTGTATTTAATAAAGAAAGAAAGAAAGAATGGTTATGTGTTGAACTCATATGTTATAAATATTGTCGTACGATTTATATTACCGGGAGATAAGACGTATGAATTCAACACACGATCGAGAATCAGAAATATATTTTAATGCCACAAACAACAAGAATGTATGCTTAAAGCTATTCCGTACTTACATGAGCGCTGAATAAACTTTTACTTTCAAAAAGCTTCGAAGAACCAACACAAATAAAACAATCAAAATGTTTTTGTCAGATCGCGTGAGTTGCTAGTCCAGCGGATCATTTGGTAGCGGACACCGTTTGATTCAGCGTAAGTTCATAGCGTGGACGGTGGAAGGCACAGATAGAATCAACCTTTTTGAAAGTAAAAGTTTATTCAGCACTCATGTAAGTACGGAATAGCTTTAAGCATACATTATTGTTGTTTGTGGCATTAAAGTATATTTCTGATTCTCGATCGTGTGTTGAATTCATACGTCTTCAATCTCCCGGTAATATAAATCGTGCGAAAATATTTATAACATGAGTTCAAGACATAACCATTCTTTCTTTCTTTATTAAATACAAGCGATAGGTTTTCGTGTATTCGTTGGTCTATTCAGATATAGATAAATATGTAAACAGCGTATATATAGAGTAATCTACACATTGACTCTGTTGTTACTATTTTTATCGTCCAATGACAGGTCGGAGCAATTCCTGCATTTAGCCGCATGTCAAATAAGGAGATGGGGCATGACGAGAATGCGAGATATTCCATTCAAAATATTATGATAATCATAATATTGTCTTGATCATTGTGTTGTCTTGACAAAACGAAAGCAAAGCTGTGCAAGAAACATCTTCGTCTGTCTCTCTGATCTATCAAGATAACTATAACAGTTTTATCAATCCAGATGAAACCTCCAATTTCACTTCATTCAGTCGTTCAGTCGACCTGTTTTAAATTCTCTGATGTCTGATGGAGCTTCACTCACAGAAATACGGCTACGAAGATGATCGGTTTGAGAACGCCGTCAGTTCCAACTTCCACTGCCCGATATGTCTTAACGTTCTTAAAGAACCAAAGATGTGCAGAAATAACGAACACGTCTTTTGCTCTGTCTGTATTACTCAACATCTTGGCAATTCACAGACGTGTCCTCAATGTATCGAAGAGCTGACTGTAGAGACACTTCATCGAGCACCAAGAGTGCTTGTAAATTGTTTATCTGAACTCACTATCAACTGCGATTATTTCAGTCGAGGTTGTCGTGAGTTCGTTCGGCTTGAAAATCTTCAAACTCACGTTATAAATTGTGGGTTTGCTCCGGTGAAGTGTTCAAACAACGACTGTGGCATGGTGATCAATAAACAACGCGAAATGAAAGATCAACTCGATCAACTACCAGAAATGAAAGATCAACTCAATCAACTACCAGAAATGAGAGACCAACTGGCAGGAATGAAGGCCCAACTAGACGAACTATCTTCCCCAAAACAAGACATGAAAGAAGTCAGAGCTGTAATGGGTGAAGTACTACAAAAGTTGAGTTACGCAAAATGTGCCATTCAAGTTGCAACAAAGCAAGATATTGTTATTGCGGGGGCTTACCGGCCGGGCCCTTTTAGTTCCGTCGAGACATTCAGCTGGAACGAAAGTGCGTGGGCTCAACTGCCGCCAATGAGAAAATGTCATGGAGGCGCTTCATCGTTTGTTTACAAAAACCAAATTTTTGTGTCTGGTGGATACA
This sequence comes from Chrysogorgia sp. JL179-B06, assembly GCA_035772405.1. Classification (NCBI taxonomy): domain Eukaryota; kingdom Metazoa; phylum Cnidaria; class Anthozoa; order Scleralcyonacea; family Chrysogorgiidae; genus Chrysogorgia; species Chrysogorgia sp. JL179-B06. The sequence goes on from JAYKKM010000381.1 coordinate 1,174,285, forward strand.
CAGGATTTCGTTCTCGCACTGATTCAATGGAAATTTTGAAGATTGGTGAACAACCTTTGAAATGGACTGAATCTCCCGCCAAACTTCCTTTCAAGTGCGCCGATCATAAGACGGTAGTTTATCAGAACAGTTTGATTCATGTTGGTGGATATGATGAAACTAAGGAAGAATGCTCTGACGCCATTTCTGAAGTTCTTCTTACTCCACCTTATTCTATGAAGCTGTTATGTAGAATGACCCAACCAAGATCATCTCATGGTGTGGAGATCTTTACGGACAATATTTTGATTTTGGGAGGCAAGACATCTTCCTTTAATGGACATAGTCTAGATAGTGCGCTCGTGTATGATGTAAATAAGAAAGAATGTAAACAAATGCCTTCATTGCCTCGAGCTCTGTGGGGAATGGCCACAGTTAGCTGGCAAGATAAAGTAGTTGTGATTGGTGGGGCTGGTAAGGATGGCAAGGCTTTGAATGATGTATTAATGTATGATTCCAAAACTGGAGAGAACAATGTCCTACCATCAATGCAGCATAAGAGGAACGGATGTTCGGCGATTATTACTGGAGATGTCGTTGTAGTAATGGGAGGAGTTAATGATAGGGATGGGTTTCTTAGTTCAGTTGAATGCTTTACTTTGGGAGGTAACTCATGGGAAGAACTTCCACCCATGATTAAACCAAGGTGCTGGGCATCTGCTGTAGTTATGCCACCTATGTTTTAATAAAATTTATGAAGTTTTAATGTGTGATGATTCTTTCACTAATGATTCTTCTTATTCTCTTTAATTCGACTATTTACACAATGGATTACGATTCATTTACAAAATACTCTGGTTTTTTTTAGATTGTGTATGTTTCCTGTTTCTCTATTAAATAATAAATATTAACTCGCGAGGTTTTCGTGGACATTTGATCACTGATTTCCATGCAACATGGTATTATAGTTTGTTATACTTTGTTTACCGACGAAATATAATTTGTAATACATGTTCTCTCATGTATGTTAATGAGGGGAAAATTAGACATTTCCCTGTTTTGAGGGAAAATTAGAAAGTTTCCCTGTCTTGAGGCCATTTAGGGATCAAATCATCCAGTGAGAACAGAAGAAATCAAGTTAAACATGGTATTATGTAACTAATTCATGCCTTGACGAGCTCCTTCGAGGGTGGTTTCAGCCCCGCAATAATTTTAAGGAAAATTATGAACGCGAAGATAATCCAATATGGCGGCCAATTCTTGCCATAAAAGAGCAAATGCATTGCCCTCGTACCAGCCTCCTAGTTAATTGGATTGTAACCGACCAAAGCTATAGAATATATTAAAGGAAAGTTAAATTATCTATTTATAACATACGTACAGCTTTATCCTGGTAGCTAACTTAGTTCTCTTTAAAAGCGGATAATCGAACATGTCCAAAAATATAATTTTAACAACCCCTCGCCGATTGCTGTTTCAAATTTTTATAGCGTAGTTGCTTACAGGGTACTTATTTTACTTGAATTAGATAATAGCCCATTCATTTATCAGACTGAATAAATAATTTTTTTTTACAATATCGCTGAAAGCTTTGTATTGTCTGAATTTAATTGTTTCATAGAACATCAAACTAAATACATGAAGCCCAATCTTTTTTAATTTTTGGGTGCAGCAACAGAATAGTGGGGAAGTTTACTGCTGTTTCTACCATCAATCACTATAAGAAATCAATTACTTTTTTCACACTGTTGATGATTCATGAAACAGACACACAAACAAGGGATTCTACCCCGATTGTTGGTGTGGATAGATTATATACAGTAAGTTGATATTGTAATTCTATCCACAATTTTGACTACTGTGATGTCGAGCTGGCGTGGATGTGGATATAACTTAATATTTGATGCTCTTGAGAGATCTCAATGCAGGGCAGGGAAACTGATCATTCCTAACTCGGGACTTGAAACTGATCGGTTTATAGAAATCCTAGGATTGGTACCTTTTGTAATTAAAAGAAAGATACATTGTGTAATGCTAGTTACGAAATTCTGTGAAGGCATTTTAACATCATGTCTAAAGAACTATTTTCCATGTCTCAATTAATCTGTTCATCATACATGTTGTAGCACCATTATCAATTGCCTTAATTGACAATATGTGCAGGATATATAACTTTTGAGTTAAAATGAGTTTTTGTAACATTGTGCTGTACATATATGAATATGTGTTTATATTGGTAATAACTTTAGTTTGTTAGGAATTCAATTAAGACCCCCATATATTGATACCAGTGTTAGCACTGAAGGGGCTATCCTGTGTAAATATTATTGTATTATTATTATTGTTAATAATAATGAAAACTCGAGTTTTATTTGTAAGAAATAGACAAACTATTTGCAACCAAGACTCTCTACGTACTAGCAGTGATTTTATAGCTGATAAAACACGTGCTCTGAGTGTTTTGAATAGTTTAAAATAGTCATTAATATTCAATAGACGTTTTGACCAATCGAGATGGAGAAAACATGAAAGTTTAGTTCATCTGGGACTCGAGATAATAAAAGTGAATTACAATGCGTAACTAATTACAATGTGTAACATGAAGAATTTTTGTTGACGTGAAATTCCCTCCCATTTCAAGCCAAGAGTCTGCATTGCAGGCTAACGTGAAATCAGTTTATTCCTTCAAGTGCTCGGAAGTGACTAACAACATGCCTCCAAAGCAGTGGTTCAGGCCACCGAAGTCTGAACAAGAAGAAAAAGAGATATTGGAAGAGTGTATCCCTAAGTCTACACGAAGCTGTACAAAGTGGGCTTTCAAACTCGTTTCCGAATTGCAAATTGAACGAGTGAACAAAGATCCCTGTATAGAGCAACGCTCGTTTAAAATTGACATCGATATTAGTGCAGACATTGGATACGAATATCGCCAATATGAGTGCCGAGACCTTAAACTTTTGGCTGACAAAATTTGTCCAAGAAGTGGTGAAGGTTAACGGAAGAGGTATCCAAGGAGAAGTTTGTACATGATTGATGCGGGTCTTCAACGGCATTTAGGCGAAAGTGGAAGAGCTATATTCGACTGCTAAATCAAGACGAAGCAAGGTTAGTTAAAATCGAGATTTTGAAATGTCAGATGAGTTGATACGCGACATCGTTTCACCAGATACTGTAGTAGGCGAGCAAACGTATGATGTCGGAGTCAGTGTTCAACAATTGTACCTTTAAAGGGATATGGCAATATAAATTAACTTTGTCTCATTTGAAAGAACTCGTAAAATGGTATAAGAAGAACTTTTACAATTTTTCTGTATCTTTCTTGGTTTTTGAAATATTTCAGATAATTATGACAAAAGACATCCGCCATCTTGTTGTAATATTTGACCTAATTAACTAGGAAATTGGTGACGTCACAAGCAGACCGAATTTCCGCGGAAGGCTTTTTAAAATGTTGTGGGCCAATTGAAAATGGAAATAATGCAACATAATCGAGTTTCTGGCTCATAATGTCGTAAGGTTGGCAAGATAAAAATTTCACTTTACCCTACTTATGACGTCACATGCATATCGAAAATAATTCCAAGATGGCGGACATCACGCTGTCTCGTCAAATTATTTCGAAAACCAAAAAAGATGAGGGAAAATTGTAAAAGGTCTTGTTATACCATTTCACGAGTTCTTTCAAATGAGACAAAGTTAATTTATATTGCCATATCGCTTTAATTTTGGCAAATAATTTGTGTGTAAATACTATCGTTGTGTTCCTGAGTTAAAATAAAATATTGGTGTGTTTTCGTTTGATTTGATATGAAATGCAATTGAACGTGAAATATTATATAATGCAACATGTGCCATTATATAATGCTTCATGTTCATTTTTCCTGGGGGCGATTTCAAATCCCTCCCCGGGCTTTAGAAATGTAGAGTGTTTTATTGAGTATAAAGCCAACTCATGTCAACCTCGTACCCAGGCTTTTCACACGCTCGGCGGACTCGCTGAGCGTGTGAAAAACCTGGGTACGAGGTTGCTCACGTGTGTAAAGAAGGTCATCCGATTGGTCAAAACATCTATTGAATATTAATGAGTATTTTAAATTAGGATAGGCATCTTGGATGTGTTATGCCAGTTATGAAACAAGATTAAAAAGAAAAGTTTATCTAAAAGTTAGCCCTAGATATTACTAGTTGCCAATATAAAAGTTACTTACATTATCAAAAACGAATTAGATATTTACACTTATTACCAATATACAAGTTTAGGTGTGTCCCACTGCTTATCCTCATAAAAAATACATATAATTAGTTGACCTTATACAGCAACCGGTCAACTTTTTTACATATCTTCATCTAAAAATGTGTAGAAATCCTTGCACTCTTTGCCAATCGTTCCAATAGCTCCCATAGACAGATTTAGAAATTTTACTTTACTGAAGCGTTGTTTCAAGGAGTTGCAGAGGTCTTTATAACGAACCGCTTCCCTCCTGCAGTTTTTAGTTATATTAGTCTCGGAACCTACGGTAAATTCAACTACATATATATTATCTTTAGTGTTATTTAAAACTATCATATCAGGCCGGTCTTCTAATCCAGTTATTACCGAGGGGTTATCAAAACCCTCGATATCAGCACAAATCAATGAATATTTCTTAATACTTAATAAGTATTCGGCCAATGTTTTAAAAATTGAGTTATGATGCCAAGTGAAACGTCCTTGATCCAAGTGCACTTTGCAAGAGAAAACTACATGTTGTAGAAAACTACATGTTGTGTTTGGGGGGATTAAACAAGCACTGCACTGTTCGTTGTTTTATTCCACAAGGTCACGTTTTTTAGGGTTGGAGAGTGTTGTTGAGGTATCTGGTGGTTGATAGACGATTGCCAATGTTTTACATTCTCCGCAAACGCCTCTCCCCATATTGCTTTGTTGTAAAGTTTGTTACTAATATGATAAAAAACTATATGATAGCACCTGCTCAGCACCTGCTCAGCACCTGCTCAGGTGGTATAGGCCATAGGGTATGTGCGCAATACCCACTAACACAAATTATAACAAAAACAAACAATGATGAATTGAACCAGACTTATCAAACACTCTTTACTTACTCTGAAGATAACTGCCGCTGTCTAACTACTATAATTAAGAAATATTCCTGTCAATAAGAACTGTGGTAGTCTTCCAAAGACACAACCTAAATATTGAAAACTGTTTTTATTCTACAGGTTGTAATAATTACTCGTGCTTATAAACGAAGGGTTGGTGTCCGATATTTATCTAATTTTCTCAAGGTCAGTGCAATTTTGGAAGTAATAGATCAAACACGAGTTTGAGTGTTTCATCAGGGGTTCCAAACACGAGAAAACAAATGAAAACCGAGGGCGTAGCCCGAGGTTTTTATTGTTTTCGAGTGTTTGGAGTCCCCTGATGAAACACGACAAACGACTAGTGTTTGATCTAGCTTCTCAAACGAGTATTCCTATAGCGATTTGCTCCCATAGAGATTTTATTTTAATATGTAGGTTAAGAAATGTGATCCAGTTCACTAGGAAGTTTCCTACAGGTTTTCATTGGGTATCAAAACTCATGCATGTGATGTGGTATACGTTCATGGATTGGCTATGATAATTCATGAATTATTAATGAGTTTGAGAACAGTGTTTCCTCAGTGTTGGCCCCAGTCCCCTACGTATCCAAATGAGGACATTGTCATACCCGACAGATGAATATTATACTTATAAGTAATACTAGGTTACCTAGAAGGTAGTGAATACTGCCTTTTGTTTCCAGCGCACTGGATCTTCTAGCATGGCTGCGTTTTTCCCAAGCACATGAAATATTACATGAGATAATCTTTCTCAATTTGTTCAAAAACGTCAACAATGTAATGAGACATTGCTTTCCAGGAGATTTTAAACAAATGATATAATTTTAAAACAGATGCCACTTAACTAAAAACTCACTGGGAAACTGAATGTTTCAAAAGTCATGGTCGTTGCCATACACTTCCGTGAGACTTATTGACGGCAATATGTTCGACGGTGTCGGATAGCATTACGATTCCACGCCAGACATAAATTAACTTCGAATAGAGATATTTAGAAAGCGCATGCTTGGATTTTGTTAAGGTATACGATGCTCGCTGTGTATCCGTGATGTTCTTTCTAGCCATATCAATAAATGCCGGTATAAAAGCGAATGCAAAAAAGTATTTGATCGGTAACCGGAAACCGACTTTCTGTTTGCGCACCGATTCGAAAAGCGCACACGCGAAAACTATTGATGAGATTTATCAAGTCAGACAATACTTCACGTATGAATTGGTGGCGATTATATGTATGTATGTGGTGTATTATATGTATGTATGTGGTGTATTATATGTATGTATGTGGTGTATTATATGTATGTATGTGGTGTATTATATGTATGTATGTGGTGTATTTAACACAAAATGGCATGAGTATTGAGCAAACGTCCCTGTTCGCTCGACAGTCTAAAAGAAAAGCATCAAAAGAAAACACATGTTTTCGGCGCATTGTATTGTCCTTGGTTGTTCCGCGCACTGCATGTTGGGTCTATCTAAGAGTCCGACCACAATGCAATGCGCTAAAGCAAAATTTAAATAAAGCCCCACTACATTATTTAGGTCTGCTGCCTTACTCGCTCGCTCCAGGCTCGCTCGTTATGGCAGCAACAATGACTCAAAAGGGAAATTATTGATTAAATATCCCTGAAAGCCAAGGGAGTTTCGCAAATCTTCGCGAGGCTTTCGGGGACAATCCAACATATGTCATAGTATTAGTTTGTAATACCATATTTACCGACGAGATATAATTTTGTGAATTGTTTGCTACTCAAGCTTAAACGGAAACTCAGAAAAATGTTTCTGAGCCCCAGACGAGAATCAAACCCGCAACCTTCATGATCTCCAGTTTGATATTCTAACCATTGAGCTAGCAGAACTAAGATGACAGAGAGATTCACTGAAGTTAAGGCTCTTGACTTGAAGACTGAAATTTCCTGTTTTCTAGAAATGTTGTCCAAACTAAGTCAAACTTACCAAACTTATTCATCATACAGTAGGAAATAATTTACAATTGTATTTCCATGACAACAAGGTCACGTGACTCATTGGTGGCCATATTGGTTGAAAACCTAAAACCTTCTTGAGTACATGGATAAACATCAAATTTTACCAAACAAACACCATAATTTGATTGAAACATTAATTACGTTTGTTATCCTAAGTTCAATGGTAGGAATTCATTTGCTTAAACAAAAATATGAGAGTAATTGTAATTAGAGGAAAAATCAATGGCTAAAATTTTGCATTTACAGTAAAGTTCTACAACCTGACAACTTAGCATGATAAACTAGATAACTATTTACATCAAATTAGGCTGTTTATTTGTTTACATTATTTGTATTCGTGTGCCTCAAGATGCTTTTATTTCCCATCCAATATGGGCGTCTGAGAGTCACGTCACCTTGTTGTCATGGATACGAAGACTTCAAATTATTACCTACATTATGATAAATATCACTTGAAACCTAAAGCGACTTTGGGTAAATCTCTGGATTCTATAAATAGATTAACTTATTTTTCCTTCGTGTACCCGAAAAGGGAGTTAACCTTTTCATCATAAAAAGTTTGTTCTGTTTCACAAGTTTTATTTTATATTTCAATGCGACATTTTCTTATTTCAACCTTAAACTGCTACTGTGATGAAAAATTGTGTTGTGATTTTTTCCCATAAAATCAAAGTACAACATCAAATAAGTACACTTACTTAATATTAAAGAAAAATAATAAATTTAAGATTGCAAACTTTGAGCTTCTTTTTACAAATGACGACAAACCATTAATGGCGGCCATGTAAAACAGTCATATCATTTATGGCCCAAACCATTACTTATGGTGTTCTTAATCTTGCTTGGAGGCCTTATCCTGAGTTGTGAAGGGGTTCTGGTATACCTTTTTTACCCTCACCGGCGTTTTTTGTGCAGACAGGCCGGAGCCGGAGTTGGGTTGTTTTCTTCCCGCTCAGGCTGGAAAGTGAGATTGACAAAAAATATGACAATTTCGACAAAGCTTTGTTCACAAATAATGGCAACACTGAATTTTCTGAATGTGCATATATGATCGGAAGTCTTATTTGTTGAGTCAAACCATTTCCGCTACCGCAAACGGTCAAATTTAGCGTTCATTAAATTTAATTATAAGAAGTTTCAAAAACCCTTTGGCAATTTACACTTGTATTTCGTTATTTATGGTAGCATAACTTATTCGGTTGTATAAAGTTTTCATCATTCCTGGCATTCCTAGTTGTCGCATTGCGTTTGCTTGAGTTGAGTCGCTTGACAGTTTTACGGCTTTCACCGGGAGAAGACCCTGGTATCAAATTTGAGGGAATAATATCCGGTTGGATTTTATCCCAGCAAGCCGGAGCCCGCGGGATGTAAAGCGGCCGGAGCCAGAGCGGGAGCTGAAAAACCGGGGTTTGCACACCTCTACCCCCCACCTATAGTTATAACAACTATACTAGAAATATTGTAGGTATACGCATTAACCGCTCGCCAGCCTGTTCTATCAGATAAATTTATGTCAATTATTTCAAAGAATATATTATATGTTGCGCTATCAGAATGGTCCCCAGACCTCTCGCACGCCCTGTATTTGTAGATCACATATCAGAAAAGGCTGTTTCGACGTAAATTTTGGACTTTATCTCGGTCAATATTTAACTGATTGCAATTCTGATTTGGAATTACCGAGTCTAACTACATAATATACGGGACTATTATATTACGAGAATGTACATACCCTTAGTAAAACAGAGCCATAGGAGAGGGGGGCACATGGCCCTTAATTTTTTGCTGAAAAACAATCAACTTTAAAATATTCAAATTATAGTTTTAAAAAGTAATTTATTATATTTTAAATATAAAGATATAGGTAATGAGACCTACAGTGATGTCTTTGGGAACTTCACGAGTCTGTTACGTGAAATAGTGCTTCAATAGAATCTCGCAGTGCTCTTTTTGCCTTGGACAATTGTTTAGTTTAGTTCTGTTTGTCTTGTAATACTCTTATTGATAATAAATTAGTATTATTATGTTTGGCAATACTCATATTTTCCATGCAGCTGTATAACTAACTTTGATGGTATTTCTGTTGAAGATTTTGTAACATTTGAAGTTAATTAACTTGTTGATATTAATTGTCAACATTGTAACCACGCCTCATCAGTTGTACACTCGTTGTCATTCATTGTAGTTCGTAGCTCAAGCTATCAATAAATATACATACTTTACAGATTTTGTGTAATGTGTTGGAGGTTGGGAAGTGCTTATCGATGAGATTAAGAATTTCTGTCCTACGTTAGTGTTTAAGTTCTTGTTAAATGGCGGGTTAAACCAAATAATGTTTCTGGATCGCTTTTTCTTTTCGTTTGATGTAGATATAGATGGCTGGTTGGGAAGGTATTTGATGCTGGAATTGACACCGCTGTACTTGATGGCGTCGTTGTATGTTGTTGCCGCGCGCTGGAATGTAGCATGGTCGGATGTTAGTTTAGAAATTCTTCGACTGATTGATTTGGACAGCTTCTTGATAATGGATGGCGGATGGTTGGAGTCGTTATTGATGTAGATGGTGTTGTCGTTTGGTTTTCTAAAAGACTGGAATTTTCCGTTATATATAGTTTGAATAGCAAACCAGTTTAAACTACGCTATAGTACAACAACCACACAAAATCTTTTCGCCATCCTAAATACTCAAAGGAAACCGTTCTGTCAAACTATATTTGGGAGCTAAAGAACGCGGAAAGTGAATTTCTCGTGAATTGGTTAATCCTAAAACGTGTTAGTGGAGCAAAATGGTGTAACCTTTGCCTTGAAGAAAACTTATGGATTATGAAGGCAGACAAAAAGTATTTCCTCAACAAAACAACAGAAATATTTGACATAATGTCGCAGGGCTGCATAATATGGTGGACCGCGGGACCAAATTGGTCCCAGAAAATTGTTGAGGTTGGCAGAAAAAAATGGAGGGTAAAACTGTTAAAGGTTAAAAGTCTCAAAGGAAAAAAAGTAAAGAAAGTTTAAAAGAGGATAGACAAAGAAAGGAAAAACAGAAAGGACGAAAATGAGAAAAAATGACATAAGAGTGAATAATAAGCTGTAGGTAGTGAACTAGTGATGTTTGCGACTTGCGAGTTTCCAATATACCGGCACTCCAGGCTCCTGAGCAGCCTGATGCAGGTGACATTATGGTCGAAGACAGGAAGACAGCAGCCTCAGCAGATATTAAGACAAAATCCTCTATGCGGTTGTTATAATTGATTTCATCTAGTGTATAAATAGCACAGAGCAATGAAAGTGACTCTTTCCAAATCTAGCTACTTCTGAAAACATCACTCCAGTTATTATATGAATACAACTATGTGCATTAAACAGTCAGTAAGTGTGGTGTATATGCTATCATTGCTAAGTAATTTGAAAAAAAATTACACATGCATGATGCAACAATAAACTTTAAGGCATAAGTATAAGTTATTAAGTTGTGTATTTTACTAATTGTAGTGAAAATCAATATATAAAGGCTAATTTACATAAGGGTAATTTACATCATAAAAGTCTTAGAATTTATTCGGTAGCCACGTTGAAATACGTCTATTTTGAAACTGAAATGGTGGGTAGAATACACTTAATCTTGTTTAGTGGTGATCAAATTTTTAAAAAACATAAGATTCCCAGGCGTTTAGTTGCAGAAAATATTTTCGTTGGCCTTGTGGTCCCAGAAAGTAAAATATTTTATGCAGCCCTGTAATGTCGCCATGCGAATGAATTTTGCATAAGAAACATCAAGCACGCCAACGCAAGAAAATTACATGCAATAATAATAACAATACAATACATATTTATACAGGGTAGCCTTTTCAATTTCAAAATGTTGATCGAAAGCTTCATTCCAAATAACCGGAAGTTCGTGAACCAGTTCTATTCCAAATAAGGAGATTTGGGGCATTACTTTTAATCACAAGAATGCGAGATATTCCATTTCGCAATATTATAATTAATAATCAAGGTATTGTTTTCAGGAAACGAAAGCAAAGCTGTGCAAGAAACATCTTCGTCTGTCTCTCTGATCTATCAAGATAACTAGCAGTTTTGTCAATCCAGATGAAACCTCCAATTTCACTTTCCGCTCACAAACGAGTCGTTCAGTCGACCTGTTTTAAATTCTCTGAAGTCTGATGGAGCTTCACTCACAGAAATACGGCTACGAAGATGATCGGTTTGAGAACGCCGTCAGTGACAATTTCCACTGCCCGATATGTCTTAACGTTCTTAAAGAACCAAAGATGTGCAGAAATAACGAACACGTCTTTTGCTCTGCCTGCATAACTCAACATCTTGGCAATTCACAGACGTGTCCTCAATGTATGGAAGAGCTGACTGTAGAGACACTTCATCGAGCCCCAAGAGTGCTTGTAAATTACTTGTCTGAACTCACTATCAACTGCGATTATTTCAGTCGAGGTTGTCGTGAGTTCATTCGGCTTGAAAATCTTCAAACTCACGTTAGGAATTGTGGGTTTTCCCCCGTGAAATGTTCAAACAACGACTGTGGCATGGTGATCAATAAACGAGATAGAATTCATCACGAAACAGAGCTTTGTGACTTCAGGAAAGTAAAGTGTCATGACTGCGGTGAAATGAAGAAAGAAATAGAAGGAATTAAAGATCAACTGCAAGAAATGAATGATCGCCTCAATCAACTGCCAGAAATGAGAGATCAGCAACGTGAAATGAGAGATCAACAACGCGGAATGAAGGCCCAATTACTAGATGAACTATCTTCCCTAAAAGAAGACATGAAAGAAGTCAGAGCTGTAATGGGTGAAGTACTACACAAGTTGAGTTTCGCAGAACATGTCATTCCATTTCCACTTCATGCTAATGCAACAAAACAAGATATTGTTATTGTGGGGGGCTACCGGGGCCATTGTAGTTCCGTCGAGACATTCAGCTGGAACGAAAGAGCGTGGGCTCAACTTCCGCCAATGAGAAAATGTCGTGGAGGCGCTTCATCGTTTGTTTACGAAAATCAAATTTTTGTGTCTGGTGGAAACACAGGATTTCGTTCTAGCACTGATTCAAATGAAATTTTGAAGATTGGTGAACAACCTTTAAAATGGACTGAATCTCCCGCCAAACTTCCTTTCAAGAGCTACGATCATAAGACGGTAGTTTATCAGAACAGTTTGATTCATGTTGGTGGACATGATGCAACTAAAGAAGAATGCTCTGACGCCATTTCTGAAGTTCTGCTTACTCCACCTTATTCTAAGAAGCTGTTATGTAGAATGCTACAACCAAGAAAATGTCATGGTGTGGAGATCTTTACGGACAATATTTTGATTTTGGGAGGCAAGACATCTCTCTCAGATAAAGATAGTCTAGATAGTGTGCTCGTGTATGATGTAAATAAGAAAGAATGTAAACAAATGCCTTCATTGCCTCAAGCTGTCTCCAGAATGGCCACAGTTAGCTGGCAAGATAAAGTAGTTGTGATTGGAGGGGCTGATAAGGATGGCAAGGCTTTGAATGATGTATTAATGTATGATTCTAAAACTGGAGCGAAGAATGTCCTACCATCAATGGAGCATAAGAGGTGCGGATGTTCGGCGATTATTACTGGAGATGTCATTGTAGTAATTGGAGGAAAGAATGAGAAAGATGAGATTCTTAGTTCAGTTGAATGCTTTACTTTGGGAGGTAACTCATGGGAAGAACTTCCACCCATGATTCAACCTAGGTTCAGGGCAACTGCTGTAGTTATGCCATCTATGTTTTAATAAAATTTATGAAGTGTTATGTCTAATGATTCTTATGGGTGGAGTGAATGATTCTTTTTATTTTCTTTAAGTGGACTACTTACATAGTGGCTTACAATTTTCAAAAAACTCTGGGTTTCTTAGATTGTGTCTCCCAGGGGCGGATTTAATTTTAGTGAAGTAGGTGAGACGACTAAGGTAAAAAATTCGGAAAGTGACATCAGGAGTTTGGCAAAATAATAATTGTGCCAAAAATTTACTTGTTTAAAAAATTTAAGTTTCATCATAAAGATCAGGAAAATACCAAACTGAGAGTTTTTCATCCTTCCGAATTGTTCGCATATTCGTCAAATGGAGAAGCTATGTAACCAGGCAATTTTAGGATTGGTACCCAGCCCCCCAAATCGGATTTGTTTCCGCCGTGTCTGCAGTACCGATAAGCTGATTTTTCCCTTAGGTTTCTTTGAGCCTCACTGACTGCATTAGATCTTTTATGAACATTTTATGAACATTTGACTGATATGAGAGATTAAAGAAAGTTGAAATTCTGAAAATAAATGCTGAACTTAAACTAGTTACTTTAACCGTTTCACCTAAACTATGGAATAATCTACCAAGCTTAATACGAAATTCTAATTCAGTTAAATATTTTAAAAGTCAACTTTATAATCACTATACTAATGCTCTAAATAATAATTACGACGTAGATAACTATTGTACTTTAGATAACTATTAGTACGTAGATAACTATTAGTACGTAGATAACTATTTCACTTGGAAGTCTGCTTGCTTAAAATGTCACGCTTCACGTAACGTGCTCTCTTCTAACCCTTGCTGTTACTAATACTATTGTATCTTACTATATTGCTTTTATATAATTATGTACATATTTAAACTTCCTTCTATACCTAATGTATATTTATGTATACACTCTATGTACTGCAGTTACTGTATCTATTGTAATTTATATTCATGATAATTTATGTTAATTTATCATTTAAAGGGCGTACTTAATTTGGAGCCTAGCTCTGTTGTACTGTCCCGCACCTTGTATTAATTAGGTGAAAGTGTAATAAATAAATAAATAAAAACTTGACACTGTTGACGTGCGGTTGTCTGTTGAATTTTGACTGCTCCACTGTAATATGATTCCTTGGGAATTTGCGAATGAACGTTGGTCTAACTTTGCTGTGTCTGTGTTTACGTTTAGATAGTGTTGGTATTAGTATAAAATGGAATTTATTCACTTATTTTAAAAGATTACAAAATATAAGAAGGTATAGAAAGAATACTAATTAAATTAAAATTAAAATTATAGGAATAGTAAAAGTAAAAACAGGATAACATGAGAAAGAAAAGAAACAAATTTGGGAAATACCAAAGTATTCTAATTAATAATAAAATAATATTCAAGTAATGGGTTAAAAAACTGTTCTAGATCTTATTAAGCATAAGAGGGAAGATCTGATAAGAGAAAAGGAAAGTTTGCCGCACCCGGGGCACAGGCCGGGATTAGCGCGGCTTTAGCGGAGGAAAGGGCTTGTCTTGTTTATCAGCAATTTTCATTGCAAGGATTTTGTGGAATCTTATACATTCCTTCCCATTGCTCCATTAGTTCCAAAGACTACTAGCGGCGTAAAGGCTCCATGTTAGATTTCCAGGACTCTTCTGTTTTCTCTTCTTTTATTTTTCGTGTCTCAGGAGGATTTTCTCGGTTGGTTGGGACTTATTTGATTCGGCGTTGAGATGTGCAATTTTAATATCAAAGAATGCAACCTGACCTTGCCTGTAAAATTTTTGTAAAATGTATCCTCATTTTGTTTTTGTATCTGCGCGAAACGCGAATAAGTTAGGTTTGTGTGTGTGTGGAGCCAATCAGCGATCAGCGCGCTCCGACATGATGTCGACAACTTCCGATTTTGATATTTCGACGCCATATATTCGAGAAGAACTCTTTACAATTCGGTAAGTATTTTTAATATGAACTGTAATATATTTGCAAGTGTGATCTACAACAGTTTTCGTAGGTTGTATGGAGTCATCGACATGACGCCAAAAGATTTTTAAAGCCTCGTTAAAATTAAAATATCAGTCAGCCAAGACACGTGTTTGACTAGATAAAGCCAGTTTATACAAGAGACTCTCAGCCTCTTCGGAGGACAATTCATGTCTTCCGAGTACAAGACAATTTCTTTGGAGGACAAATTCAACCTCTTCGGAGGACTAAACAACCTCTTCGGAGGACAATTCAACCACCAGAAAACTTCTTCGGAGAAGCATACTGATGTACGTAATGAATGTCTTACCTAGGGGTGCACCGGATTTAGTATCCGGTATGCGGCCGGTGTTTCGGATCCGTGTTTCCTTCGAGTTAATATAGAAACACTCATGGAACATTGAAAGAACTCAAAATAGGGATAAAACACTCGCCCTTAAGGCCAGTGGTCCCCCTGCAGCCACAAAAATTTCACGTTAGAACCTTTCACTCGGGTTTCTCTATCAACTCGATTGAAACATGGAAAATGTTTTCTATTCCTTAAATATTACATATGAGAATACTGAAAACATGACTTTATATATATACGCTCCTTGTACATATTAGCGCAGATACATGTACGCCTGAGCGGACCTATTTTTTAGTAAGCTGTAACGCTAGCCACAACCACTAGCGTCGAGAAGAGGGTAGGTGGGGTAAGGTGGGGTAATTTCTCTGAGACCCAGAAATCCTAGCACTCTAAGATATTGAGGTACTGATGATATGTTCTCTGTCATCCATTCCGTTTTAAAGAGATGCTCTTTTTATAAAAATGGTTTGGATAAGGTAAACAAGGCAGTGAAATGACGGGTTTAAACATATTTTAAAGCATGTCTTCGAAAAGTTGCTCCGTCTATCGCCGCACTCAAGCAAGCGATGTACGTGCTGCCGCCCACCGCGATAATTTCTACGCTGAATTTGAACGCCGTACTCTACGATCCGGTGTAGACCCTGCTGTCTACTGCTGGGAACTGGGAAACTTACTCTCCAAGGCTGACCCGACCTTATCACCCGACGCTACCGCTGCACTGATCTCCCGACAATATATGCGTGGTCTTCCCGATGCCTTAAAATTGAAATTGTTGGAGCATAACCCCACACCGACCCTCGAACAAATGCTAGGTTTTAGTCAACGTTACTGTGCCGTCGAGTGTTACGTTTTGCAGAATGCGGATTGCACCCAAAGTATTGGCTCCAGAAAGACTAGCGAGACAACCGCACCCACATCGCGAGACCCACAACTGTCCCAGTTAGTGACCATTGTCGCTGGTATCGCAGGAAAACAACTGTCCCTCGAAGATCGCCTGACGAAGAACGAACAACGAGGAACAAAGAACCATCAAGGGAAACCGCTCTGACAGAGCCTGCTTCGCCTACGGAGGCCTTGGTCATTTTGCCCGTAATTTTCGCCGAAGAAACGCAAGACGAAAGCGACCAAGCAACGCCCGACCACTGAGATTTCGCACCAGATTTCGCACCAGATTTCGCACCAGATTTCGCACAAGATTTCGCACAAGATTTCGCACCAGATTTCGCACCAAATTTCGCACCAGAATTCACCTCTTTGTTGATTGTTATGTCGACGGAGTCCGTGTTCGTGCACTTTTAGACACGGGGTCCATGAAATCTATCATTAGCAATACTGTGCATAAAATTATTGACTTTAATGGTAAAGCTATGGACTTGTCTCAGAGGCAGCTCAATGCATCTCCATCTCTGGGGATAATTTGAACATTATTGGATAGATTAATAGTAATTTAAAAATTCATTAATTGTAAACATCCCTATTCTGAGGATTTTCTAGCAAGTGATCACATTCCGTATGAATGTATTTTAGGTTGGGATTTTATAACACGGAATAACCTCGTGTTAAAACGGGATTCACAGGCGGGTTATCTCTTAGTGGGAGTGGCGTTGCTAGAGCGGGGGGCACTCGCTCCCCCAAACGACTTCGCAGGGACGTTTCTCGGAATTGCCCATAATCTTTGCCCATAATTGCCCATAATCTCAAAATGTTTTATTGTCTTGTTTGGAAGAACTTTTAAAATGATTAAGTAACTTCTTTTGAAGATTTTCGTTTCTTTTTATCAGTTATATCAGTTATATCAGTTTGTTTGAGATGCAAATGTCTGGAATTTCGTCACACATATTTTCAAAGCGGGGCCCCTATTATTAAAATATTTGGACATTACTCAAAAGGATGATATGGATAAACTTTTCTTCCTTTTGTTTCCCATGCCCATTAAAACTCTTCTGCGCGGTTACAATTGAATAAACTTGTTGAAATTTACTTGTTCAAAACAACTACACAGTGAACTGTTAACAATACAGAGTAATACTCTGACAAACTTTAAAAATAATCTCAAAAATTACTATGACTCTGCTCTACGCTCAACATTCAACGCTGAGGACACACGTACATGGATTCGGCTCGCAGTTTATTGGTCCTCCCTTCTTGTTGTTTTTAAACTACACTCGTGTCCTACTACCGGAAATTAAACTTAGTTACCATTGGCAACGCGCACCCTTTCCCTCGCGAATAAAGAGGATGGAAATATTTCTTTCGTAGGGCTCCCTTATATGCGACAAACTATTTCTTCCCACCCTACCCACAATGGATTTTTCTGGGTGCCACGTGACCGGCCGGGAGATAAGACCCGGGAAAGAAACATCTTCGTCTGTCACTGATCTGTCAAGATAACTAACAATTTAGCCAATCCAGATGAAACCTCTAGTTTCACTTCGTTCAACGAGTCGTTCAGTCGACCTGTTTTAAATTCTCTGAAGTCTGATGGAGCTTCACTCGCAGAAATACGGCTACGAAGATGATCGGTTTGAGAACGCCGTTTGTGCCAACTTCCACTGCCCAATATGTCTTAACGTTCTTAAAGAACCAAAGATGTGCAGAAATAACGAACACGTCTTTTGCTCTGCCTGTATCACTCGACATCTTGGCAATTCACAGACGTGTCCTCAATGTATGGAAGAGCTGACTGCAGAGACACTTCATCGAGCACCAAGAGTGCTTGTAAATTGTTTATCTGATCTCACTATCAACTGCGATTATTTCAGTAGAGGTTGTCGTGAGATCGTTCGACTTGAGGATCTTCAAACACACGTTATGAATTGTGGGTTTGTCCCCGTGAAGTGTTCAAACAACGACTGTGGCATGGTGATCAATAAACGAGATAGAATTCATCACGAGGCAGAGGTTTGTCACTTTAGGAAAGTAAAGTGTCATGACTGCGGTGAAATGAAGAAAGAAATAGAAAGAATGAAATATCAACTGGACGAAATGAGAGATCAACTGTATCAACTTCCAGAAATAAAAGATCAACTGCTCGGAATGAGAGACCAACTGGCAGGAATGAAGGCCCAACTGGCAGGAATGAAGGCCCAACTGGCAGGAATGAAGGCTCAACTAGATGAACTATCTTCCCTAAAAGAAGACATGAAAGAAGTCAGAGCTGTAATGGGTGAAGTACTACACAAGTTGAGATTAGCAGAACGTTCCATTCAAGTTCCACTTCATGGTAATGCAACAAAGCAAGATATTGTTATTGCGGGGGGCTATGGGGAGGACTATGGTGTGAGTCGCAGTTCCGTCGAAACATTCAGCTGGAACGAAAGAGCGTGGGTTCAACTGCCACCAATGAGCAAACCTCTTGCAGAAGCTTCATCGTTTGTTTACGAAAATCAAATTTTTGTGTCTGGTGGATACACAGGAAATCCTTATCGTACTGATTCAATGGAAATTTTGAAGATTGGTGAACCTTTAAAATGGACTGAATCTCCCAATCTCCTCAAACTTCCTTTCAAGTGCGAGGATCATAAGACGGTAGTTTATCAGAACAGTTTGATTCATGTTGGTGGATATGATGAAACTAATGAAGAATACTCTGACGCCATTTCTGAAGTTCTTCTTACTCCACCTTATTCTAAGAAGCTGTTATGTAGAATGCCAGAACCAAGATTATCGCATGGTGTGGAGATCTTTACGGACAATATTTTGATTTTGGGAGGCAGTACTGATTGCTCATGTGAAGATAGTCTGGATAGTGTGCTCGTGTTTGATGTAAATAAGAAAGAATGTAAACAAATGCCTTCATTACCTCGAGCTGTCTGGGGAATGGCCACAGTTAGTTCGCAAGATAAAGTAGTTGTGATTGGAGGGTTTGGTAAGGATGGCAAGGCTTTGAATGATGTATTAATGTATGATTCTAAAACTGGAGAGATCAATGTCCCACCATCAATGCAACATAAGAGGTACGCATGTTCAGCAATTATTACTGGAGATGTCATTGTAGTAATGGGAGGACAGAATGAGAAAGGTGAAATTCTTAGTTCAGTTGAATGCTTTACTTTGGGAGGTAACTCATGGGAAGAACTTCCGCCCATGATTCAACCTAGGTACTGGGCAACTGCTGTAGTTATGCCATCTGTTTTAATAAATTTATGTAGTTTAATGTGTGTGATGATTCTTCTGGGTGGAGTGAATGATTCTTCTTATTCTCTTTAATTGAGCTACTTAGTGACTTACAATATTCATTTACAAAACACTCGACGTTTTTTAGATTGTGCATGTTTCCTGTTTCCCTATTAAATAAAATAGATTAACTTATTTTTCTTTGTGTATCCCAAAGGGAGTTAACCTTTTCATCATGAAAAGTTTGTTCTGTTTCACAAGTTTTATTTTATATTTCAATGCGTCATTTTCCTATTTCAAGCTTAAACTGCTAGTGTGACGAGAAATTCTGGTGGGATTTTTTCCATAAAATAAAAGTACAACATCAAATAAGTACACTTACTTAATATTAAAGAAAAATAATAAATTTAAGATTGCAAACTTTGAGCTTCTTTTTACAATGACGACAAACCATTAATGGTGGCCATGTAAAACAGTCATATCATTCATGGCCCAAACCATTACTTATGATGTTCTTAATTTTTACTTGCTTGCAGGCCTTATCCTGAGTTTTGAAGGGGGGCTGGTATACTTTTTTTACCCTCACCCCCCACTAGTGCTGAGCTCCGGCGTTTTTTGTGCAGACAGGCCGGAGTTGGGTTGTTTTCTTCCCGCTCTGGCTGGAAAGTGAGAATGACAAAAAATATGACAATTTCGACAATTAGAAAGCTTTGTTCACAAATAATGGCAACACTGAATTTTCTGAATGTGCATATATGATCTGAAGTCTTGTCTGTTGAGTCAAACCATTTCAGCTACTGCAAAAGGTCAAATTAACAGAGACGGCAAAGTTAATGCTCAGGAATTATTGGACCAGTGGTATCGCCCCAAAAACGAATGACCTGTTTTGACGCGTTTAACTCTCTCGTATCTTTCTTGTCCACCGTCCTCTGCCACTTCTCAACAATCTTTTCGTTGACGGGGAACATCGTCTCAAAGAAATGATGCGCACTCCTTCCAGGCAACATCGGTCGTTTAGCGTTCATTAAATTTAATTATAAGAAGTTTCAAAAACCCTTGGCAATTTACACTTGTATTTCATTATTTATGGTAGCATAACTTATTCGGTTCTATTAAGTTTTCATCATTCCTGGCATTCCTAGTTGTCGCATTGCGTTTGCTTGATTTGAGTCGTTTGATAGTTTTACGGCTTTCACCGGGAAAAGACCCTGGGGACAAATTTGAGGGAATAATATCCGGTTGGATTTTATTCCCAGCAATCCGGAGCCGGATGTAAAGCGGCCAGAGCCGGAGCTGAAAAACCGGGATTTGCACACCTCTACCCCCCACCTATAGTTATAACAACTATACTAGAAATATTGTATAGGTATACGCATTAACCGCTCGCCAGCCTTTTCTATCATATAAATTTATGTTAATTATTTCAAAGAATATATTATATGTTGCGCTATCAGAATGGTCCCCAGACCTCTCGCACGCCCTGTATTTGTAGATCACATATCAGAAAAGACGTAAATTTTGGACTTTATCTCCGTCAATATTTAACTGATTGCAATTCTAATTTGGAATTACCGAGTCTAACTACATAACATATGGGACTATTATATTACGAGAAAAACTTCTATACCATTCGTAAAACAGAGCCATAGGAGCGGGGGGCACACGGCCCTTACTTTTTTGCTGAAAAACAATTAACTTTAAAATATTCAAACTATAGTTTGAAAAAGTAATTTATTATATTTTAAATATAAAGAAATAGGTAACGAGACCTACACTGATGTCTTTGGGAACTTCACGAGTCTGTTACGTGAAATAGTGCTTCAATAGAATATCTCGCAGTGCTCGCCTTTTTACCTTCGACAATTGTTTGGTTTAGTTCTGTTTGGCTTGTAATACTCTTATTGATAATAAATTAGTATTATTATGTTTGGCAATACTCATATTTTCCATGCAGCTGTATAACTAACTTTGATGGTATTTCTGTTGAAGATTTTGTAACATTTGAAGTTAATTAACTTATTGATATTATGCGACACGTGTCAACACTGTAACCACGCCTCATCAGTTGTACACTCGTTGTCATTCATTGTAGTTGGTAGCTCAAGCTATCAATAAATATACATACTTTGCAGATTCTGTGTAATGTGTTGGAGGTTGGGAAGTGCTTATCGATGAGATTAAGCAATTTATGAATGTTCTAATTCCTGGAAGTTTTATTTCCTGGAATTTCCGTTATGTATAGTTTGAATAGCAAACCAGTTTAAACTACGCTACAACAACCACACAAAATATTTTCGCCATCCTAAATACTCAAAGGAAACCGTTCTGTCAAACTATATTTGGGAGTTAAAGAACGCGGGAAGTGAATTTCTCATGAATTGGTTAATCCTAAAACGCGCGAAAGCATATATGAAAGCGGAACAAAACAGTGTAAACTTTGCCTTGAAGAAACTTATGTATTGTGAAGGCCGACAAAAAGCATCTCCTGACAAAAGAACAGAAATGTTTGGCATAATGTCGCCATGCTAATGAATTTTGCATAAGAAACATTAAGCACGCCAACGCAAGATAATTACATTTAATAATAATAACAATACAATACAATACAATACATATTTATACAGGGTAGCCTTTTTAACTTCAAAATGGGGCTGTTATCAATAAGGGCCTTATAATGTAGTAATTCATCTTTATGTTCCACTGAAGATGATTCGATGACATTGATTCGATAGCATCCATGATATTGTTGTAGTATTACCATCCATCGAGCGAGCGTTGTTGCGTACACAGTTGTTGAGCCACAGTTGTTGAGTATACGTATTTCTAGTAATTTATGTTGCACTGAAGATGATTCTGGAACAAGCTTCATTCCAAATAAGCGGAAGTTCGTAAACCAGTTAAAATCCCCGCATACTCCCGGGGGTCGGGTCGACGTAGTTTCAATTGTTTCAAATGTCATGGCGTTGAGGGTTTGATCAAGAGGTTCGACATCGAAATTACAACTGCGCAACTCAGTCTTTTCCGAAATCGTCGAGGGGGGGGGGGGGGGACATGTAATATCGATTTAATGTCTAGAGAATTTCGCCAAATCTTTAATATCTGTTTGAAAAGTTTCTGTGGTTCGTTTGCAAGGTAAATTCTCACCAAGATGAAAGATCAATCATGATGACGGAATGGACAGCTTTCGAACGACTGGGAAATATTATACTGTGTTGACATTAATCTCGTGAAACTCCGTTAAATATTTATCATTATAAAACGTTGTGTTTTTGTTCGGCAGACGCCTGATTTTTCTTCGTCCCCTCGTCAATGCCCAACTCTACTTCTAGAAGTTTCCCACTTCTTTAAACGAGCGCTGCACAACGCCTTCAGTGCACCTGATTACAGAAATCAGTAGTCCGAGTAATCGCCTGGACAGGCGTCTTGTTTTATTTTATTTTCATATTATATTGGTATAGTTCCTTCATATGGCAAATCTTCGCTCTTGCATAGCTTTTAATAATCGTTAAATCCTATAAAAAATTACAATTATCGGGCTCACGCAAAACGATATATTATGCGGTACCCACATGTTCGCTTTGCAGACCTCTCGTTGATATTAGTCATGAAACTAATTGTTACAAAACACCATTTTGTTTCCCTTATTTCTTACACCTGCATGTAGGTAGTTATAGTACGTATTCCATTATAAGGTCATATCGTATGGGACTGGAAAGAGCAAATACGTTGCCCTATGCCCTGACGAACAAATACATTTCCCTCGTACCAGCCTCCTAGTTAATTGGATTGTAACCGACCCCAAAACAACAAAGGGCCTTACCCTCCCAAAAAGCTATAGAGATATGTTAAAGGAAAGTTAAATGATCTATTTACAACATACGTACAGCTTTATCCTGGTAGCTAACTTAGTTCTCTTTAAAAGCGGATAATCGAACATGTCCAAAAATATAATTTTAACAACCCCTCGCCGCTTGCTGTTTGAAATTTTTATAGCGTAGTTGCAACAGGGTACTTCTTTTACTTGAATTAGATAATAGCCCATTCAGTTGCTAAACTGAATAAATAATTTCCAGTAGACAATATCGCTGAAAGCTTTGTATTGTCTGAATTTAATTGTTTCATAGAACATCAAACTAAATACATGAAGTCCAATCTTTTTTACTTTTTGGGTGCAGCAACAGAATAGTGGCTATAAGAAAGAAATTACTTTTTTCACACTGTTGATGATTCATGAAACAGACACAGAAACAAGGGATTCTACCCCGATTGTTGGTGTGGATTGATTATATACAGTAAGTTGATATTGTAATTCTACCCACAATTTGGACAACTGTGATGTCGAGCTGGCATAACTTAATATTTGATGCTCTTGAGAGATCTCAATGCAGGGCAGGGAAACTGATCATTCCTAACTCGGGACTTGAAATTGATCGGTTTATAGAAATCCTATGATAGGTACCTTTTGTAATTAGAAGAAAGATACATTGTGTAATGCTAGTTAAGAAATTCTGTGAAGGCATTTTAACATCATATCTAAAGAACTATTTTCCATGTCTCAATGAATCTGTTCATCATACATGTTGTAGCACCATTATCAATTGCCTTAATTGACAATATGTGCAGGATTTATAACGTTTGAGTTAAAATGAGTTTTTGTAATATTGTACTGTACATATATATATGAATATGTGTTTATATTGGTAATAACTTTAGTTTGTTAGGAATTCAATTAAGACCTCCATATATTGATACCAGTGTTAGCAGTGGCTATCCTGTGTAAATATTATTGTATTATTATTATTGTTAATAATAATGAAAACTCGAGTTTTATTTGTAAGAAATAGACATAAACTATTTGCAACCAAGACTCACTACGTACTCTTTAAAACACGAGTAGCAGTGTTTTATCAGGTATAAAATCGCCGAGGGATTTTATACCTGATAAAACACGTGCTATAAGTGTTTTGAATAGCTTAAAATAGTCATTAATATTCAATAGACGTTTTGACAATCGAGATGGAGAAAACATGAAAGTTTAGTTCATCTGGGACTCGAGACAATAAAAGTGAATTACAATGCGTAACTAATTACAATGTGTAACATGAAGAATTTTTGTTGATCACGTGAAACCAGTTTAGTCCTTCAAGTGCTCGAAAGTGAATAACAACATGCCCACCGAAGTCTGAACAAGAAGAAAAAGAGATATTGGAAGAGTGTATCCCTAAGTCTACACGAAGCTGTACAAAGTGGGCTTTCAAACTCTTTTCCGAATGGCAAATTGAACGAGTGAACAAAGATCCCTGTATAGAGCAGCGCTCGTTTAAAATTGACATCGATAAAGTGCAGACATTGGATACGAATATCGCCAATATGAGTGCCGAGACCTTAAACTTTTGGCTGACAAGAACTTGTCCAAGAAGTGGTGAAGGTTAACGGAGAGAGGTATCCGGGGAGAAGTTTGTACATGATTGCTGCGGGTCTTCAACGGCATTTAGGCGAAAGTGGAAGCGCTATATTCGACTGCTAAATCAAGACGAAGCAAGGTTAGTTAAAATCGAGATTTTGAAATGTCAGATGAGTTGATACGCGACATCGTTTCACCAGATACTATAGTAGGCGAGCAAACGTTATGATGTCGGAGTCAGTGTTCAACAATTGTACCTTTAAAGGGATATGGCAATATAAATTAACTTTGTCTCATTTGAAAGAACTCGTAAAATGGTATAAGAAGACCTTTTACAATTTCTGTATCTTTCTAGGTTTTTTAAATATTTCAGATAATTATGACAAAAGACAGTCTACAATCCGCTATCTTGTTGTAATATTTGACCTAATTAACTAGGAAATTGGTGACGTCACAAGCAGGGTAAACCTGATGAAACTACTCCATAGGTGACCGAATTTCCGCGGAAGGCTTTTTAAAATGTTGTGGGCCAATTGAAAATGGAAATAATGCAACATAATCGAGTTTCCAGCTCATAATGTCGTAAGGTTGGCAAGATAAAAATTTCACTTTACCCTACTTATGACGTCACATGCATATCGAAAATAATTCCAAGATGGCGGACAGCACGCTGTCTTTCGTCAAATTATTTCGAAAACCAAAAAAGATAAGGGAACATTGTAAAAGGTCTTGTTATACCATTTCACGAGTTATTTCATATGAGTCAAAGTTAATTTATATTGCCATATCGCTTTAATTTTGGCAAATAATTTGTGTGTAAATACTATCCTTGTGTTCCTGAGTTAAAATAAAATATTGGTGTGTTTTCGTTTGATTTGATATGAAATGCAATTGTACATGAAAGATTGTATAATGCAACATGTGCCATAATATAATGCTTCATGTTCATTTGCATTCCATTGTTCTTCTATTGTACCCTGCACTATTTCCCTGGGGGCGATTTCTAATCCCTCCCCGGGCTTTAGAAATGTAGAGTGTTTTATTGAGTATAGAAGCCTACTCACGTGTGTAAAGAAGGTCATCCGATTGGTCAAAACATCTATTGAATATTAATGAGTATTTTAAATTAAGATAGGCATCTTGGATGTGTTATGCCAGTTATGGTACAAGATTAAAAAGAAAAGTTTATCTAAAAGTTAGCCCTAGATATTACTAGATGCTAATATAAAAGTTGCTTACTATTATCAAAAACGAATTAGATATTTACACGTATTACCAATATAAAAGTTTAGGTGTGTCCCACTGCTTATCCTTCATAAAAAATAGATAGTAAGTTGACCTTATACAGCAACCGGTCAACTTTTTTACTAGATGGTTCTTTTGTGGTAATGCTAATTCCATATCTTCATCTAAAAATGTGTAGAAGTCCTTACACTCTTTGCCAATCGTTCCAATAGCTCCCATAGACAGATTTAGAAATTTTACTCTACTGATGCGTTGTTTCAAGGAGTTGCAGAGGTCTTTATCACGAACCGCTTCCCTCCTCGCAACCTACGGTCAATTCAACTATACATATATATTATCTTTAGTGTTGTTTAAAACTATCATATCAGGCCGGTCTTCTAATCCAGTTATTACCGAGGGGTTATCAAAACCCTCGATATCAGCATAAATCAATGAATATTTCTTAATACTTAATAAGTATTCGGCCAATGTTTTCAAAATTGAGTTATGATGCCAAGTGAAACGTCCTTGACCCAAGTGCACTTTGCAAGAGGAAACTACATGTTGCAGTATTTGGGGGTTTAAACAAGCACTGCACATACTGTTCGTTGTTTTATTCCACAAGGTAATGTGTTTTTTTTGGGTTGGTAGAGAGAGTGTTGTTGAGGTATCTCGTGGTAAAGTTGTAGATATTTTTCGGTAAACTGTTGATAGTCGATTGCCAATGTTTGACATTCTCCGCAAACGCCTCTCCCCATATTGCTTTGATAACGAGTCTTTGAGCACCTGCTGAGCACCTGCTGAGCACCTGCTGAGCAATATTAATAAACCTACTGTACATGCAATCTCAAGATTTGTATGGTATATATTTTGAACTGCATGGATTTAATTAATGATGTGTCCAAATTATATCTTTTGAAAATGGTAAACATTGAAATTTGAAAACATTACACACTAATTCAAATTTTTCCTACTTCATATTTAATTGTGGTTGTTCAAGGGCTTTTCAATGGTATATAGTATAACTCTCTTCATGAAGTATTTCCAAATTTGTCAAAGAATTTATTAGCAATTATATACAAAAATTTTATATTTTTGAAAATTCTGTATACATTTGAAATTACAGTATAAACACACGTTCAAATTTTTTAATTGTCCCATGATAGGTACAAAGTTTAAACTTGCACTACGATTGTGATTTTTCATTGGCTTTCTAATGGTATATAGCATTCTTCAAATCTCGGGTGTAGGTAAAACATGCCCAGGCCATGCCCTACCTATGGTCCTATCTATGGCCCACCTGTTTTTCCTTCAATTTTGTTGGTTTTATGTTTTCCACGTTTTCCATAAAGATATTGGGGTTGTTAGAATATATTTCGCCATAAAAAATCTAGTTACCAACCCAGAAACTAGCGTTCCTAATAGCAAAGCAAGGATTGGATTGTATTTTACTTCCACGTGAACTTTCCAGTGAAAATGGTCCATATGTACCTCTAGTACGTATTCCATATAATGAAGTGGCCCTACGAACAAATACAAGGTATTGACGAAAAATACATTGCATTGACGAGCAAATACATTGCATTGACGAGCAAATACATTGCCCTCGTCAGCCCACTGGATGTGGGATTACTGGGTCTCTTCCTTAAATTGACTATTATCCTTAATTTACAAATCGCTCTGAATTAAGGATAATGGTTAATCTAATGTTGGAACGCAACACAACAAAAAAACGCCCCTCCTAGTGGGTTTTCTAACCCCATCCCAAACCCCCAGCCATTAGCCTGTGTACAGCCTGAATATACACCTGTAATTCAGTCTCGAAGACTGCGGGTCATTCGAAAATTTCGAGTGTTGGAATACATACATTTTAAGACCAAACCGGGACCTGCAGTTGCGAAAAATGCAACTTCAAGGCCTTCCGGCTGGAATTGAACCCGCGACCCTGCGATGCTAGTGCAGTGCTCTGACCACTGAGCTACGGAAGCCGTTGCCGAGAGCCTAGTCACGAGTTCTGTATATATGGTGGTGGTAATGCCGGGATAAGATGCATTTTTGCATTTTTCGCAACTGGTCCCGGTTTGGTCTTAAAATGTATGTATTCTAACACTCGAAATTTTCCTTCACCATAAATCCTTTCAACATGTAGTTTGATCGAGTGAAATGCCAAATATTACCTATAATATATATATATATATATTATAAACAAACTAAATGTGGATTTGGACCCGCATGATGTTATGGCGGGAAATGGTTCTCACCGGTCGAGATTATCACCGGGCGAGATTATCACCGGGCGAGGGGACAAAGATAAATGATCTGTTTACAATATGCGTACAGCTTATCCGGCTAGCGAACGTAGTTTTCTTAAAAAGAGCGGATAATTGAACATATCGTAGCGTGTTAACAATCCTACATCCAGTGGGCTGGTACGAGGGCAATGTATTTGCTTGTCAGTTATACAAATGTTATATATGGGTCAGTGGTGCATGCGAGAAATAAATATACATTGATAAATAAGTATATATTGATACACCTGTAAATATTCTAAAAACTATAACAACGTTATCGTTATGTTAATAATTTAGTATTCTATCTTTTAAAACTTATATATTTTGTAAATAGTTCTTTAACACCATTTTTATACATGTAACGTTTTTATATTTTGCACACGCCCCCCGTGGAAATCAGCTTCGGTTGACGGGGTCAGCGTGTATAAATAAAGTTTCTATCTATCTATCTATCTATCTATCTATCTATCTATCTATCTATCTATCTAACGTATATGCTCGTCTTTCCCAGTCCCGTCCGATATGACCTTATATGGAATACGTACGATAAGTCCATATGTGATTTGTGTCTTCCTTCAGGTCACATGACATCTCTATCTCTTGGCTTTAGTATATCTTCCACATATTGAAGTTCTCTTCTTTCTCTTTTTCATATTATATCCAGTTCTTTTGAGAACTTAGCAGCTTTCATACTAGTTCAATTTAACCCAATTAGTATAATCTTTAAATTAAATATTCCTGGCAATAAGAACTGTGCTAGTCTTCCAAATTAGACACAACCTAAATATTAAAAACTGTTTTTATTCTCCAGGTTGTAATAATTACTCATTCTTATAAAGGAAGTGTTGGTGTCCGATATTTATCTAATTTTCTCAAGGTCAGTACAACTTTGTAAATCTTATGGAGTGTTCATTATTTATGGCGCAGGGGGCTGGTACCGAAGAAAAACAAGTTGAAACAAAAATAAAATGTTTTATCCAACCTTTCAAAAACTGAATTTTTCTTCTCCTCAACCATCACTAGATGATGCAACCATATACATGTTATACTACATACATGTATATCATATATGTATATACGTCCTTTACCAATTTTACGTACTGTCTTGTGCTTGCTCAACCTCGTACCCGCGAAAATGGCCATTTTTGGGATCGGCTGGTCACATGACACCCAGAATTTCTGGGTGTTTATAGATATGATAATTTTTGTTCCATTTTCTTTGTCTACTTTGTTGACCTGAATAATTGAGAAATTTTCAATGCTCTTCAGAGTTGTTCATGTCAGCATTCGTCGACATAAAAGCAGCTAACAAGCTTAATAATGCACCATACAGTCCATGGTTATCTCTTACAAAAGGTATGAAGAAGCATATATCCAATTTAGCGAAAGCTAAATTTTAAAAGAAAAGAAATAAAATAAATCAGTGTTTAATGTCAATGTGATACATAGACATATTTTCATGTTTATAAACAGTAACACAAACTTTAACTTCCTTTGAATTTTGTAATGATCTCATACTATATGAACCAATATTTAACACTATAAATATCAGATAAATATCTAAAGGTTACGATAAGAGCAAGGACCAACCTCGTTCCCAGGGCATTTTGCCTCCACGGCGGAAGGTCGGCGAAAATGGCCCTGGGATCGGGTATTCTATAACGCGATTGGCTTGTCATAAAACTCAATTAATTCAGCCGAGTAGTTTATTCATCTAAATCTGAATATGAATGCTGTCTTCGAATTTTACAGCAAATTAGAAGTGATCTTACCCGATATTTATAATGAACAAAAAAATCTTACGCAACCTTTTCCCGCCAAAAATTTGTCTTACCCAACCATTTATATTCGGTACCAACCCCCCCCCCCCCAGTCATAAATAATGAACTCTTCCTTAGAACAGTGTTTCCCCAGTGTTGGCCCCAGTCCTATATGTCTTATACCCAGATCTCAACTTAATTAGTGACAGAAGCATATTATTCTTATAAGTAATACAAAAAAACATGTAGGTACACGCAGGTAGGTAGGTGCACGTAGGTAGACGTAGGTAGGTAGGCACATGTAGGTACACGTAGGTAGGTAGGTACATGTAGGTACACGTAGGTAGGTAGGCACATGTAGGTAGACGTAGGTAGGTAGGAACATGTAGGTACACGTAGGTAGGTAGGTGCATGTAGGTACACGTAGGTAGGTAGGTACATGTAGGTACACGTAGGTAGGTAGGCACATGTAGGTAGACGTAGGTAGGTAGGCACATGTAGGTACACGTAGGTAGGTAGGCACATGTAGGTACACGTAGGTAGGTAGGCACATGTAGGTACACGTAGGTAGGTAGGCACATGTAGGTACACGTAGGTAGGTAGGCACATGTAGGTACACGTAGGTAGGTAGGTACACAGGTACCAACTCCCCCAGCCATAAATAATGAACGCTTCCTTAGAACAGTGTCTCCCCAGTGTTGACCCCAGTCCTATAATGAACCCAAATGAGGACATTGTCTTATACCCAGATCCCAACTTAATTAGTGACAGAAGCATATTATTCTTATAAGTAATACAATGACAAAAGGGAATTTTTAAATATCACAAATTAATTTGTGACAGAAGCATATTAATATACTTATAAATCCTAGAAATACGAATCCGCAATAATTCCCTCGCTAAGGGGTGGTGGGTAGTGGTTTAAAAGCCCCCCCCCCCCCCCGGTGCCCAGACCGGTTCGTCGTACGTAGATTTTGTACTTTATCTCGGGCAATATATACTCAATTTCAATTCTGAAAACAGTTTTGGCATTACCGAGTCTTCAAATTATATTACGAAAACGTGCATACCCTTCATAAAAACGGTTTGTGTGCTTAGAAATTAATAAATTATTCGGCAATCAGCGGAGCCAGCCGCGGCTCACTTCGTCGTATATTATTATTTTGAACGTTATCTCGATCAATATTTAACTGTTTTCAATTATGAAAACAGATTTGGAATTAGTAATGCCATGACAAGAGGGAAATTAGTGATTAAATATCCCTGAAAGCCAAAGGAGTTTCACAAATCTTCGCGAGGCTTTCGGAGAAAATTAATCACTGATTTCCCAAGATCATGTCATAGTATTAGTTTGTAATACCATATTTACCGACGAGATATAATTTTGTGAATTGTTAGCTACTCAAGATTAAACGGAAACTCATAAAAATATTTCTGAGCACCAGACGGGAAGCGAACTACCCTGGGTGCCAGTAGTTCTTCGCTCGTTGGGGGATAACGGGCCGGGACACGCGAGGATGCGAGGCGCGGTGGCATCCTGTGGCGCATTTACTAGTCTAAACCATAGTCATTCGACTCGGCAGCGTTGAGCTGCGTCCGTCGTGTATAGTTCGTAGGATGCTTAGCATGACACGAAGACTGCAAATTATTACCTACATTATAAATATCATTTGACGCAAGACAATTACATCTAATAATAATAGTAATACAATAATATTTATACAGGGTAGCCATTTCGCCATATCATGTAGTAATTCATCTTTATGTTCCACTGAAGATGATTTGATGAAATTCATTCAATAGCATATCCGTGACATTAATGTTGTAGTATTACCATCCATCGAGCGAGTGTTATAGCGTTCACGTATTTCTAGTAATTGCTGCCCCCTCGTCAGACTCCACACTAATCTTGTATCGGCTACTCAGGTTGCTATGTTTCGTGTCCAGACCCCATGGCCGAGCTATGTACCTACCGCAAGATAAGTCGTTCAATTCAGAAATATTACAAACGTAAAGTTCGATTTGGCAAAAGCAAAAGTGTCGCTTGAATGGAAAATTTATACTTCGCGAGGCTTGCTCGTTTCGAGTAAATGTTGTTTGAATTGGATGTATGGTGTTCAAATGGTCATATTGAATTTTGACATAAACGCGCATGTTGATTACCGTATGTTAATATTAGAAGGCTATAATGGGCTATATCATCGTCTTGATACGTGGTTTAGATTGTTATCGAGTGGAACACGGCAACAAACGACAGCGTCTTAAGGAGACACTATAACCTCAATGTTTTTGACAAAAATGATATTCTATGAAATATGACCGCACGACCGCCAGATAACTCGGACGTTCAATTCAGCGCAAATATATTACAAACGTGAAGTTCAATTTGGCAAGAGTGTTGTTTGAATGGAAAATTTATAACTTCGAGAGGCTAATTGCTCTGTTCAAATTAGATGTATGCCGTATGGCGTTCAAATGGTCACAGTGGATTTTGACATTATAAACGCGCCATATGATTACCGTATGCTATATGATCGCCTTGGCTTGATACGTGGTTCAGATTATATTTATTTATAACTATAGAAAATTTCTAGCATCATTCTGCTGCCATGCCTGATCCTTAACACTGCTCCAACCTCGTACCCACTGCTCCTGTGTGAGTCCAGAGGCAGCATTTCACTTCTGATATATAAGAAAAAGGTTCATTTCAAATAACCGGAAGTTCGTGAACCAGTTCTATTCCAAATAAGGAGATTTCGCAATATTATAATAATCAAGGTATTGTCTTGAGAAAACGAAAGCAAAGCTGTGCCAGAAACATCTTCGTCTGTCTTTACTCTTTCTAATCTATCAAGATAACTAACAGTGTCAATCCAGATGAAACCTCCAATTTCACTTCCTTCAACGAGTCGTTCAGTCGACCAATTTTAAATTATCTGAAGTCTGATGGAGCTTCACTCACAGAAATACGGCTACGAAGATGATCGGTTTGAGAACGCCGTCAGTGCCAACCTCCACTGCCCGATATGTCTTAACGTTCTTAAAGAACCAAAGATGTGCAGAAATAACGAACACGTCTTTTGCTCTGCCTGTATTACTCAACATCTTGGCAATTCACAGACGTGTCCTCAATGTATGGAAGAGCTGACTGTAGAGACACTTCATCGAGCACCAAGGGTGTATCAAAATTACTTGTCTGAACTCACTATCAACTGTGATTATTTCAGTCGAGGTTGTCGTGAGTTCGTTCGGCTTGAAGATCTTCAAACTCACGTTATGAATTGTGGGTTTGCTCCCGTGAAGTGTTCAAACAACGACTGTGACATGGTGATCAATAAACGAGATAGAATTCATCACGAAACAGAGGTTTGTGACTTTAGGAAAGTAAAGTGTCATGACTGCGGTGAAATCAAGAAAGAAATAGAAGGAATTAAAGTTCAACTGAATAAACTACCTGAAATTAAAGATCAACAACACGAAATGAAAGATCAACTGCGCGAAATGAGAGATCGACAACACGAAATGAGAGATCGACAACACGAAATGAAAGATCAACTGGCAGGAATGAAGGCCCAACTAGATGAACTATCTTCCCTAAAAGAAGACATGAAAGAAGTCAGAGCTGTAATGGTTGAAGTACTACACAAGTTGAGTAATGGAGAAAGTCCCATTCAAGTACTTCATGCTAATGCAACAAAGCAAGATATTGTTATTGTGGGCGGTTACGACATTAGGGGCAGCAGTAGTCTTTCCGTCGAGTCATTCAGCTGGAACGAAAGAGCGTGGGCTCAACTGCCACCAATGAGAAAATGTCGTGCACGAGCTTCATCGTTTGTTTACGAAAATCAAATTGTTGTGTCTGGTGGATGGACAGAAGATGATTATATTGATTCAATGGAAATTTTGAAGATTGGTGAACAACCTTTAAAATGGACTGAATCTCCCGCCAAACTTCCTTTCAAGTGCTGCGATCATAAGACGGTAGTTTATCAGAACAGTTTGATTCATGTTGGTGGACATGATGCAACTAAGGGAGAATACTCTGACGCCATTTCTGAAGTTCTTCTTACTCCACCTTATTCTAAGAAGCTGTTATGTAGAATGCCAGAACCAAGATTATTGCATGGCGTGGAGATCTTTACGGACAATATTTTGATTTTGGGAGGTAGTACATCTTACTCAGGTAAAGATAGTCTAGATAGTGTGCTCGTGTATGATGTAAATACGAAAGAATGTAAACAAATGCCTTCATTGCCTCGAGCTCTCTGCGCAATGGCCACAGTTAGCTGGCAAGATAAAGTAGTTGTGATTGGAGGGGTTGGTAAGGATGACAAGGCTTTGAATGATGTATTAATGTATGATTCTAAAACTGGAGAGAACAATGTCCTACCATCAATGCAGCATAAGAGGAACGGATGTTCGGCGATTATTACTGGAGATGTCATTGTAGTAATGGGAGGAAAGAATGAGAAATGGGAATTTCTTAGTTCAGTTGAATGCTTTACTTTGGGAGGTAACTCATGGGAAGAACTTCCACCCATGATTGAACGTAAGTTCTGTGCAACTGCTGTAGTTATGCCATTTATGTTTTAATAAAATTTATGAAGTTTTAATGCATGTGATGATTCTTCTTATTCTTTTTTTTTCCTATTAAATTAAATTAAATAAACTAATTTATTTTTCTTTGTGTACCCAAAGGGAGTTAACCTTTTCATCATAAAAAGTTTGTTCTGTTTCACAAGTTTTATTTTATATTTCAATGCGATATTTTCTTATTTCAACCTTAAACTGCTACTGTCATTAAAAATTGTGTTGTTATTTTTTCCATAAAATCAAAGTACAACATCAAATAAGTACACTCACTTAATATTAAAGAAAAATAATAAATTTAAGATTGCAAACTTTGAGCTTCTTTTTACAAATGACAACAAACCATTAATGGTGGCCATGTAAAACAGTCATATCATTCATGGCCCAAACCATTACTTATGATGTTCTTAATGTTGCTTGGAGGCCTTATCCTGAGTTGTGAAGGGCCTACAGTTGTTTTTTTACCTCACCCCCATGTTACTCCAGTACATCAATTGTTGATACACCCTGTCTGCAGTGGCGTAGCTACACCCGGGCCTGTGCAGGGCCTCTTTTAACCTATACGCAGATACGCTGGGGGGGGACATGTCCTCCCAGCCCCCTCACTGGCCCCAGCAGTTAGGAATTTTGGCCCCCCCAGTGAAAGGTCCCTTTCAATATTTTGAATATCAAATTTCAAATCACAAGGGCAGAAAAGCACAACGTTGTGAAATTAATATACCTTAATAAATGGATAAATGGATTGACGGTGTCGATCCTTGTAATAATACAAGCTCTCTACTTCGTGTAAGTATAACATTAGGGTATTCATGGATAATGTTTGATAAATGGATTAAAATTGGATGATTACCATAACGTCATACCAACACGTTATAATAATAATAATTTAATAATAATTTATTTGAACGCACGTATATGTATATCTAATACAATTACAATAAAAATAGAACAATATTAAGAATAGGTTTTACAGGTTACTAGTGGAGTATATGTTGATATTGGCTATGTATTACACAATAGTAGAAAAAGTACTTGTATAGTAGCTCCATGTGAATATATATTACATTATTAGAATGGGATTAATCCAGATAAATATTCGGTCAAAACTCAACTTTTATTTTAAAAATATTAAAATTATCTTCTTAACGAATTGTTAATGGTAAACTATTCCACAATCGGCTGATTATTAATGAGTAGGAATTTTTAAGCCATTTTGTTTTAATTGGTAATTGTTCAAGTTTCGTGCCGGACCTCTAAGGCCCGGGTCAAACGTCGCACTTCTGTAGCACTTAATACACCTATTTGATTCGGCGCATGAGAGGAGCGACGTTTGACCCGGGCCTAAGATTATAGCTAACTGTTCTTAACTTAAAAAAATGTTGAATGTACTGAAGTCCAGTGATTGCAAATATTTTCGGTTGGTGAGAGATTTAATTTTCGCTTGATCAAGAAGGCTTTCATAGGAACGGGTCTTGGTTGCATCCAGTATCTTTCTTAAGATATAGTAATTTGCATTTTCCAGTTTTCTAGATTCAGTCTTACCAATACCCACCAAAACCTCGACCAAAAACCGGACTACAGTATTCAAGATGTGGTAAGATAAAAGAGTTGTACAGTCGTATCATCACATCTTGCAGTATGAATCGCTTAATTCTTCGGAGAGCTGCAGTTTTCGAATACGCTTTTCTTAATTGATTCTTTATATGCACCGTGAATGTCAGTAATTAAGGGTCAATACTTAACCCAAGGATTTTTAAAGAGTCTTCAATGTCAATAGAGTGGTATGTTTAAGTTAGATTATATGTTTAAGTTAATTATAATATATGTTTAAGTTAGATTAGTCTTTGCAGACTTGCAGAGGTGGGTTTGTAGCCAGATAACCTGCATTACTGAGAGGAGGGACAGCGAGCTGCGATGCTATAGATGGGTATTGGTCCGCAGGTTTTCCTTTCTTGGTCCTGGGTGAAATATTGCAGACAGATCTAGCTCTCATTAGGCAAAGTAATTAAAGTATAGAGTATAGCCACTAGGAAGATTATGTATAAGTTTAAACTTGTTAAAACTGCCCCCAAAATGCAGGAAATAGCATTTCCGTGGCTTAAAATAGCAAAAATTTCCCAGGGGAACATCAGTTCACACCCCAGAGGTTTCTTGCATGTTTGGTGCTTTGAACTGCCACTACCAACCGAACATACTTCAAAATTGGTGGCTACGGCCCTGTGACTACTGACGATGATAACAAAAACCGACCACCATGTTGTGCCGACATGACATATGCTTCCTGGCTACGCCACTGCCTGTCTATCACCATATTCAACACCTATTCAAGTATAGTTTGAATATTTTAAAGTTAATTATTTTTCAGCAAAAAAAGTGGAGAGGGCATGTACCCTCCACTCCTGCGGCCCTAGAACGTGCTGTGTTTGGCTACCCTAAACCACC
This sequence comes from Chrysogorgia sp. JL179-B06, assembly GCA_035772405.1. Taxonomy (NCBI): domain Eukaryota; kingdom Metazoa; phylum Cnidaria; class Anthozoa; order Scleralcyonacea; family Chrysogorgiidae; genus Chrysogorgia; species Chrysogorgia sp. JL179-B06. The sequence goes on from JAYKKM010000381.1 coordinate 1,211,273, forward strand.
ACGGTCGTGCTGTGTTTGGCTACCCTAAACCACCATGGCTGTAAGCAAGCCTAATCTTTATAGAACAACAATGCAAAACTCAAATCATAAAATATTTACTTCATGTAGAATCTAAATAAGTAATATCGTATTTTTGGAGTTTTTAACAGAATACAAAATAGAAAGTGCTCGAGTCGTTTATTGACACAAATGACATCCGAAACGACCTAAAAAGGCCTCACAGTTTCAGGCAGTCCACCAATCAAAAATAAGAACAGAGAAAATTAACCAATCAGAACAAGTAATTGTTGTCATCTCGTCCCAGTCTCCTTTTTGGCAGACTGCCTCAATTTTTCCAATATGGCGGGTAATTATGTATAACTTTACAAAACATAGTGTCAACTTAGAACTATTCAATGATGAATACCTGATATACTCCTTGTTCTAGCATGGTGTGTGACTACCCCAACATGGGTGGTGTTGTAATCCATATTTATCAAGTTTCTCAATGTCTTATAATAAAATCATGGTCACAAGGTACGCGCTAAATGTTTACCAGTCAGACTACGTGCTCGGGTCAAAACGTTCGCGACTCAAGTCAAAACGTCCTATGATCAAAACCACTGTCACAGTTTTATACTTGATATAAAAGACTTTTGAATCACTAAGATTTTCAAAGATAACTACAATGTATATATTTAAGAGTTTTCTGAGCAAAGATTTAAATTACGAGTTTTTGGATACAAGATCTGTAGCAGGTAAAACTTTATTATTGCTGCCTCCCCTCAGGGAGTTGACATGCCTCTTGCGTTTACTCGTGCCCAGTCCTTTTACCGAGCTATGTATAGCTGACCAGATCTCGATTTGTTAAATTTTGCGTTTGTTTGTGTGTCGGCATACGTCATCCATATGTGCTCGAAAGTGACTCAAGTGCGCATGTTCCGCTACCACGCTGCCAGCTGTTTGTTTTTGGCTTGCATTTATAGCGTCTCGAAGTTCTCGACAATTCCTTCACAGGAAATCACGTTGTTTATGTCTTTATTTTGTCTTTACTTTCTCGTGGAAGTATTCATCAAGGCCATGAAGGTTTCAGTGGCCAGTCTCGAGAAAAGCAGTGCTCTTTCATGAATTGATCAGCGCTGTTAACAGCACAAGCTATTGGGCGCATTTGCATCTGTTGACAGTTAGTAAAAGGGTCAAATTACGGAAAGTTCATCATATACAATTGCTTCGTTCTATTTTAAAAGTAAACCCCATTTAATTTGATAACTATCAACAAGTACACACAATATAAACCTTCGACATTATATTTAAACAGATTTTAGAGCAACCTGGTTTCTATTTCTGCCTTTAAATGCGGTCTCAAAAGTTGACGGGTATTCTAGAATTGCTCCGCTATTGGGCTTCCAGTTACGAAGTGGAACTCGACAACCATCGACAATATCTTAGTACAAGGAGACAACATGTACTTGAATGTTTTTAACCATGATCTCATGATTCCTCGTCAGGGATTTCTGTCGTTGAACAACTTACCAACCGTTGTTTGTTGCCGTTGGTTAGAAGACAACTTCGATCAGTGATCGACACAAATATATATCGCCCGTTGAGGCACAAAACAATATTGATCTGCCCAACTGTATATGTATAAATAAACTGTACATGGAACTGTCTTCAAGAAATTATTTACCTCAACTTTGTGAAAATTCAGTGGATTTGTCCATTTTGTGAAAATTCAGTGCACAATGGAAATTATTTGTGTGCCATGGATAACCATAATATTTGGTATCAAATAAATACAATATTACAAGTTCTTTGGGAAAATAAAATACAGTGGTTGCAGTTGACTGTGGTGTACATGTATTCCCATGCAAACGACAATTACAGTATAATATGTGGAGTCGTGGACATGTGCAATGAACTAATACATCACAAAGATCTTGAAAGTATCGCATTCTCAACAATAAAATTTAGACGATATAAATAATGGTGCAACAATATCATAAACATCTGTTACATACCATTTCTGGTATTTATTTAGTCAGCGCCTATATGTTTAGCGCTTGCTTTGTCATAAACATATCAGACACTTGTGATTCCACTGACAGCTTTGCCACAGTAAGAAGCATGATTTATAGTGGCAGTGATTTATCAGAAATTTGTTTACCAATCACCAACTACATACTGTAGTCATAATGTATACTATATTCAGATAAGTGATAATCATTTGTAATTTAAGTCTGCTGTATTTAAAATAATTAAAATAATTTATAGATATGTGTACATAACTACAGTGGGTTCATTTTTGAAATTTTATCAAAAATGAGGCTTCCCATGACTTTCGAGGCAGCACTTCCCCTTGCGATAGTAACTTCTAGTTTTAAATAGATAGTTTGTTCTACCATCACAGGGCTCGATATAATTTTTCCAAGTTCATCGGACAAAATGTCCGACAATTTCGTTATTTCGTCGGACATTTTCGACAATTTTGGCGAACATGTTCCGGCAGTTGCGACGATGAATGTTGTTGGCGAAATTGCTGGTTGGGATCTTACCAATACGTGAATCAGAATGACGAACGAAATGAATCCTTCAATTGATTCTAAAAGGCTTTGCGGGGCTTTTCGTTGCCGTCAGTCTCAGTCCCCGCGCGCGGTCAAGGTAGTCTTTAGTCTTCCCGCGCGGCCATAAACAGTACATGTTATCGAAAACAAGAGCAGTCTGAGTCATGGAAGAAGCTTTGAAATCGATATTTAAAATTAAAAGAAATTGAATTAATTGTAATTGAAATTTTAATCAAGCACCAAAAAGCCATGAAACAAACAACAAAACAAATCCTGTTTTTAATTGACAAAAAAATCCGTCGTAACATTGATCGGACATTTGTATTTTCTCGTCGGACAATGTCCGATGTCGGAGACTCCGACGGTTAAATCGAGCCCTGCCATCAAGCATCAAGACTTGATTAGCTGATAGCTATTCACACTTCTGAGTGTCTATATATAGATTAGTAAAATAATAACCATGCAAAAACCAAAATTTAAAATTATGTGAAGAGGTGTGTTTTGAAGCAGAGGAGGATCTTTAGATACTGATAACCAGTAGAAATAAGGGAAACAAAATGATGTTTTGTAACAATTAGTTTAATATGACTAATATCAACGAGAGGTCCTCAAAGAGAACATGTGGGTACCGCATAATATATCGTTTTGCGTGAGCCCGATAATTGTAATTTTTTATAGGATTTAACGATTATTAAAAGCTATGCAAGAGCGAAGATTTGCCATATGAAGGAACTATACCAATATAATATGAAAATAAAATAAAACAAGACGCCTGTCCAGGCGATTACTCGGACTACTGATTTCTGTAATCAGGCACTGAAGGCGTTGTGCAGCGCTCGTTTAAAGAAGTGGGAAACTTCTAGAAGTAGAGTTGCGCATTGATGAGGGGACGAAGAAAAATCAGGCGTTTGCCGGACAAAAACACAACGTTTTATAATGATAAATATTTAACGGAGTTTCACGAGATTAATTTGTCAACACAGTATAATATTTCCCTGTCCTTCGAAAGCTGTCCATTCCGTCATCAGGATTGATCTTTCATCTTGGTGAGAATTTACCTTGCAAACGAACCACAGAAACTTTTCAAACAGATATTAAAGATTTGGCGAAATTCTCTAGACATTAAATCGATATTATATGCCCCCCGATGCTGGCGAACATTGCCGACGATTTCCGAAAAGACTAAGTTGCGCAGTTGTAATTTCGATGTCGAACCTCTAGATCAAACCCTCATCGCCATGACATGCACTAGACAATTGAAACTACGGACCCCGACGGCAGGGAGTATGGGGCAACGTATTTGCTCTTTCCAGTCCCTGACGAACAAATACACTGCCCTCGTACTAGCCTCCTAGTTAATTGGATTGTAACCGATCCCAAAACAACAAAGGTCCTTGCCCTCCCAAAAAGCTCCTTGCCCTCCCAAAAAGCTATAGAATATATTAAAGGAAAGTTAAATGATCTATTTACAACATACGTACAGCTTTATCCTGGTAGCTAACTTAGTTCTCTTTAAAAGCGGATAATCGAACATGTCCAAAATTATAATTTTAACAACCCCTCGCCCGCTTGCTGTTTGAAATTTTTATAGCTTACAGGGTACTTCTTTTACTTGAATTAGATAATAGCCCATTCAATTGCCAAACTGAATAAATAATTTCCAGTGGACAATATAGCTGAAAGCTTTGTATTGTGTGAATTTAATTGTTTCATGAGAACATCAAACTAAATACATGAAGCCCAATCTTTTTTAATTTTTGGGTGCAGCAACAGAATAGTGGGAAGTCTACTGCTGTTTCTGTCATCAATCACTGTAACAAAGAAATTACTTTTTTCACACTGTTGATGATTCATGAAACACACACAGGAACAAGGGATTCTACCCCGATTGTTGGTGTGGATAGATTATATACAGTAAGTTGATATTGTAATTCTACCCACAATTTGGACTACTGTGATATCGAGCTGGCATGGATGTGGATATAACTTAATATTTGATGCTCTTGAGAGATCTCAATGCAGAGCAGGGAAACTGATCATTCCTAACTCGGGACTTGAAACTTATCGGTTTATAGAAACCCTAGGATTGGTACCTTTTGTAATTAGAAGAAAGATACATTGTGTAATGCTAGTTAAGAAATTCTGTGAAGGTATTTTAACATCATATCTAAAGAACTATTTTCCATGTCTCAATGAATCTGTTCATCATACATGTTGTAGCACCATTATCAATTGCCTTAATTGACAATATGTGCAGGATATATAATATATTCAGGATGACATGCCAATTTGATGCTTGTCGACAATGATATAGCTGAAACAGTACTTGTTTAATTTCTGCTGACATATTTAGTGTCAACATACCCAATGTAAAAATAAGATAAGATAAGATTTTTTCGAATTAGTACATTTGCAACAAAAGTTGAATTACTGTGAAACAAGTGTGAAAAAACCAAGTGAATAAGATTTAACGTAGAAATCGTGCAAAACCCAAAGTTAAAGTTACAACAACGTTCCTTATGGTCAGCGTGAATTGAAAACTTTGATGGCTGATGGAATAATGCTTTTTTTGAAGCGTCAACATAATCCTATATAAGCTGTATTTTACACTGCAAGCCTAGGACCAGCATTGTCCAAGCCTATTAACAGACACAATAAGTTGTGGCGCAGTAGAACCTGCTGAGCACCTGCTGAATACCTGCTCAGCACCTGCTATTCCCGGTTGAAAAAAATATAACCTGATTGCCAGTGACTGCCTATATATGTACTGCCTATGCGGCAGTCGCTATATATCAGCAATGCACATATGAAATATACATATATCAATTGAATCAGTACATCAATGTAACCTTCACTCTCCATCTGAATCTCGGTAGCTCAATGGTTAGAGGGTCTCACCAGCAATCAGAAAGTTACAGGTTCAATTCCTGTCGGGGACACAGAGTAATTTTTCTGAGAATATGAGCTTGCATAACAATCATCCATGTATCATCTATCTCATACTCCGAGCTCTCCCTTATTCACTGCAGCAGTGTATATATTAACACTAACAAGTATACAGTAAATTATTGTTTCTGCTACAAAATTGTATAGTCTGCATGTTTTTGCACCCTAAACTACCAGTAGTGTATAGGCTAATTATCAAGCATATTATTTATAATTTTAATAGAATATTAATAAACTTACTGTACATGCAATCTCAAAATTTGTATGGTATATATTTTGAACTGCATGGATTTAATTAATGTGTCCAAATTATATCTTTTGAAAATGGTAAACATTGAAATTTGAAAACATGACACACTAATTCAAATTTTTGCTACTTCATATTTAATTGTTGTGAGTTCAAGGGCTTTTCACTGGTATATAGTACAACTCTCTCCATGGAGTATTTCCAAATTTGTCAAAGGATTTATCAGCAATTATATACAAAAATTATATTTTTTTGAAAATTCTGTATACATTTGAAATTGCAGTATAAACACATTTTCAATTTTTTTAATTGTCCCATGAAAGGTACAAAGTTTAAACTTGCACTACGATTGTGATTTTTCATTGGCTTTCTAATGGTATATAGCATAAATCTCGGGTGTAGGTAAAACCTGGCCCATGGCCCCTACCTATGGTCCTATCTATGGCCCACCTGTTTTTCCTTCAATTTTGTTGGTTTTATGTTTTCCACGTTTTCCATGAAGATATTGGGGTTGTTAGAATACATTTCGCCATAAAAATCTAGTTACCAACCCAGAAACTAGCGTTTCTAATAGCAGAGCAAGGATTGGATTGGGCCATGCTCGTTTTACTTCCGCCAGAACTTTCCAGTGAAAATGGTCCATATGTACCTCTAGTACGTATTCCATATAAGGAAGTGGCCTATGAACAAATACAAGGTATTGACGAAAAAATACATTGCATTGACGAGCAAATACATTGCCCTCGTATCAGCCCACTGGATGCGGGATTACTGGGTCTCTTCCTTAAATTAGCCTGTGTACAGCCTGAATATACACCTGTAATTCAGTCTCGAAGACTGCGGGTCATTCGAAAATTCCGAGTGTTGGAATACATACATTTTAAGATCAAACCGGGACCAGTTGCGAAAAATGCAACTTCAAGGCCTTCCGGCTGGAATTCAGGAAACCGCGACCCGGGATCAATTCCAGCCAGAAGGCCTTGAAGTTGCATTTTTCGCAACTGGTCCCGGTTTGGTCTTAAAATGTCCATAAATCCTTTCAATATATCTATATATCTATATATATATATATATGTATATATATGTAAATATGTATATATATGTATATATATATATGTATATTATAAACAAACTAAATGTGGATTTAGGACCGCATGGATTTCCCGCGAAAATTTTATGGCGGGAAATGGTTCTCACCGGTCGAGATTATCACTGGGCGAGGGGATAAAGATAAATGATCTGTTTACAATATGCGTACAACTTATCCGGCTAGCGAACGTAGTTTTCTTAAAAAGAGTGGATAATTGAACATATCGTAACGTGTTAACAATCCCACATCCAGTGGGCTGGTACGAGCGCCATGTATTTGCTCGTCAGGTGAACGTATATGCTCGTCTTTCCAGTCCCGTCCAATATGACCTTATATGGAATACGTATGATAAGTCCACATGTGATTTGTGTCTTCCTTCAGGTCACATGACATCTCTATCTCTTTGCTTTAGTATATCTTCCACATATTGAAGTTCTCTTCTTTCTCTTTTTCATATTATATCCAGTTCTTTTGAGAACTTAGCAGCTTTTATACTAGTTCAATTTAACCCAATTAGTATAATCTTAAATTAAATATTCCTGGCAAGAACTGTGCTAGTCTTCCAAATTAGACACAACCTAAATATTGAAAACTGTTTTTATTTTACAGGTTGTAATAATTACTCATTCTTATAAAGGAAGGGTTGGTGTCCTATATTTATCTAATTTTCTCAAGGTCAGTACAACTTTGTAAATCTTAGGGAGTGTTGATTATTTATGGCGCAGGGGGCTGGTACCGAAGAGAAACAAGTTGAAACAAAAATAAAATGTTTTACTCAACTTTCAAAAACTGAATTTTTCTTCTCCCCAACCATCACTAGATGATGCAACCATATACACATATGTTATACTACATACATGTATATCATATATATATACACAGGAAAAAACTGTAAAAAAACATTAATGGGTTTTTCAATGGTAAATGGCCAGTTCCCATTCCAAAAACCATTAATGGAAATCCGAACTGTTCCCAGTAATGGGTTTTCATGTGAAACCATTAATGGTGGTAAAACCCATCAATGGTATTTTGAACAATACCATTTATGTTGTTTTTTTTGAAAATCCATGAATCTATTTCTATTTCTATTCATGTATTTCCTTGAAAAGCCATGAATCTATTTTGGTTCATCTGAACCAGAAGAACCAGGTTCTGCTGATAGTGATTGTTCTTCTGGTTCAGGTGAACCAGGTTCTGGTTGAGGTGCACCAGGTTCTGTGAACCATGTTCTGGTTCTGTGAACCAGGTTCTGGTTCAGGTGAATCAGGTTCTGGTTCAGGTGAATCAGGTTCTGGTTCAGGTGAACCAGGTTCTGGTTCAGGTGGTTCTGGTTCTGGTTCAGGTGGTTCTGGTTCAGGTGAACCAGGTTCTGGTTCAGGTGAACCAGGTTCTGGTTCAGGTGAACTAGGTTCTGGTTCAGGTGAACTAGGTTCTGGTTCAGGTGAACCAGGTTATGGACCTCTGGTTCAGGTGAACCAGGTTATGGACCTCTGGTTCAGGTGAACCAGGTTCTGGTTCAGGTGAACCAGGTTCTGGTTCAGGTGAACCAGGTTCTAGTTCAGGTGAAGCAGGTTCTGGTTCAGGTGAACCACCAGAACCAGGTTCTGGTTCACCTGAACCTGGTTCACCGGAACCAGAACCTGGGTTCTGACCTGAACACTGGTTCACCTGAACCAGAACCTGGGTTCTGACCTTAACACTGGTTCACCTGTTCACACATTCACATTAATGTTTTTCATGGAATTGCCATTAATGAAAGTTAAAATCACATGAATGGTAATTACATAAGATACTAATTCCCATTAATGTGTTTTTTTTAACAATGGTAAATCAGCAAAACCCATACAAAATCATTAATGTTATTTTACAATTTTTTCCTGTGATATACGTCCTTTAAGTGTCTATGAAGTGAAACATTCGCTAGGGATATGGCAATATAAATTAACTTTGTCTCATTTGAAAGAACTCGTAAAATGGTATAAGAAGACCTTTTACAATTCTTCTGTATCTTTCTTCGTTTTTGAAATATTTCAGATAATTATGACAAAAGTCTACAATCCGCCATCTTGTTGTAATATTTGACCTAATTAACTAGGAAATTGGTGACGTTACAAGCAGGGTAAACCTGATGAAACTACTCCATAGGTGACCGAATTTCCGCGGAAGGCTTTTTAAAAAGTTATGGGCAAATTGAAAATGGAAATAGTGCAACATAATCGAGTTTCTGGCTCATAATGTCGTAAGGTTGGCAAGATAAAAATTTCACTTCTTCACATGCATATCGAAAATAATTCCAAGATGGCGGACAGCACGCTGTCTTTCGTCAAATTATTTCGAAAAGCAAAAAAGATAAGGGAAATTGTAAAAGGTCTTGTTATACCATTTCACGAGTTCTTTCAAATGAGACAGTTAATTTATATTGCCATATCCCTTTAACGGACAAAGTAGCACGGCAAGAGCGTACACTGAAAATTTCAAGTGAATCTGCTGCATAGTCTAATGATCCACCTGCATACGTCATATACCACATATATTCAATCCCAGTCTTTCCCTATTTTGTAACGTTAAACTATGCCAATGGACAAATTTTGAGAGTTGATAGCTCGAAGACTATGCAGCAGATTCCCTTGAAATTTTTAGTCAACGCTCCTGCCGTGCTACGTTGTTCGTTAGAGCAAAATAATGCTCGCGATTTTTTCACTTCAAAGACACGTTTACAGATACCTACTGTCCTTGCTCTTATCGTAACCTTTAGATATTTATCTGATATTTATAATGTTAAATAGTGGTTCATATAGTATGAGATCATTACAAAATTCAAAGGAAGTTAAAGTTTGTGTTACTGTTTATAAACATGAAAATATGTCTATGTATCACATTGACATTAAACACTGATTTATTTTATTTCTTTTGTTTTCAAATTTGTTACCCGATATTTATAATGAAACAAAAAACTCTTATACCCAACCTTTTCCCCCAAAAATTTGGCTTACCCAACCCATTTCTATTTGGTACCAACCCCCCAGTCATAAATAATGAACGCTTCCTTAGAACAGTGTTTCCGCAGTCTTGGCCCCAGTCCTATATAATGAACCCAAATGATGACATTGTCTTATACCCAGATCTCAACTTAATTAGTGACAGAAGCATATTATTGTTATAAGTAATACCATGACAAAAGGGAAATTTTAAATATCACAAATTAATTTGTGACAGAAGCATATTAATATACTTATAAATCCCAGAAATACGAATCGGCAATAATCCCCTCGCTAGCCCTTTTCAACCACTACCCCCCCACCACACCCCTATAGTTTCTTTTCCCATCCATGGTCCCGATGTGCAGACCGCGTCTATCGATAACAGATCCCAAAAGGCCGGTTCGTCGTACGTAGATTTTGAACTTTATCTCCGCCAATATATACTCGATTTCAATTCTGAAAACAGTTTTGGAATTACCGAGTCTTCAAATTATATTACGAAAACGTGCATACCCTTCGTAAAAACGGTTTGTGTACTTAGAAATTAATAAATTATTCGGCAATCAGCGGAGCCAGCCGTGGCTCGCTTCGTCGTATATTATTTTGAACGTTATCTCGATCAATATTGAATTGTTTTCAATTGTGAAAACAGATTTGGAATTAGTGAATACCATGACAGCAGGAAATTAGTGATTAAATATCCCCGAAAGCCAAGGGAGTTTCACAAATCTTCGCGAGGCTTTCGGAGACAATTAATCACTGATTTCCCAACATGTCATAGTATTAGTTTGTGATACCATATTTACCGACGAGATATAATTTTGTGAATTGTCTGCTACTCAAGCTTAAATGAAAACTCAGAAAAATGTTTCTGAGCCCCAGATGGGAATCAAACCCACAACCTTCATGATCTCCAGTTTGATGTTCTAACCATTGAGCTAGCAGAACTCAGATGACAGAGAGATTCACTGAAGTTAAGACATGGCTCTTGACTTGAAGACTGAAATTTCCTGTTTTCCAGAAATGTTGTCCAAACTAAGTCAAACTTACCAAACTTATTCATCATACAGTAGGAAATAATTTACAATTTTATTTGCCTTGACAACAAGGTCACGTGAGTCATTGGCGGCCATATTGGTTGAAAACCTAAAACATTCTTGAGTACATGGATAAACATCATAATTTACCAAACAAACAACATAATTTGATTCAAAGATTAATTACGTTTATTATTCTAAGTTCAATGGTAGAAATTCATTTGCATAAACAAAAATATGAGAGTAATTTTAATTAGAGGAAAAATGAATCACTAAAATTTTGCATTTACAGTAAAGTTATACAACCTGACAACTTATCATGATAAACTAGATAACTATTTACATCAAATTAGGCTGTTTATTTGTTTACATTATTTGTATTCGTGTGCCTCAAGATGCTTTTATTTGCCATAAATATGGGCGACTGAGTCACGTGACCTTGTTGTCATGGATACGAAGACTACAAATTATTACCTACATTATGATAAATATCATAGCTAAACGACTTTGCGAAAATCTCTGGAAGATTTAGGAATAGTTTAAGTCTGGATGCCCTAATGGCGCTGAGAGCTACGTACTACGTGCGACATATACCACCATGCGAATTAATTTTACATAACACGCCAACGCAAGACAATTACATCTAATAATAATAGTAATACAATACATATTTATGCATGACATTAATGTTGTAGTATTACCATCCATCGAGCGAGTGTTGTAGCGTACACGTAGTTCTAGTAATATAGTAATTCATCTTTATGTTGCACTGGACTACTGGAGATGATTCTGGAAAAAGCTTCAGTCCAAATAACCGGAAGTTCGTGAACCAGTTCTGTTCCAAATAAGGAGATTTGGGTCATCGCAATATTATAATAATCAAGGTATTGTTTTGAGAAAACGAAAGCAAAGCTGTGCAAGAAACATCTTCGTCTGTCTCTCTGATCTGTCAATTGTCAATTCAGATGAAACCTCCAATTTCACTTTCCCTTCAACGAGTTTTTCCCTTCAAATGTTCAGTCGACCTGTTTTAAATTCTCTGAAGTCTGATGGAGCTTCACTCACAGAAATACGGCTACGAAGATGATCGGTTTGAGAATGCCGTCAGTGCCAACCTCCACTGCCCGATATGTCTTAACGTTCTTAAAGAACCAAAGATGTGCAGAAATAATTAACACATCTTTTGCTCTGCCTGTATTACTCAACATCTTGGAAATTCAGAAACGTGTCCTCAATGTATCGAAGAGCTGACTGTAGAGACACTTCATCGAGCTCCAAGAGTGCTTGTAAATTGTTTATCTGAACTCACTATCAACTGCGATTATTTCAGTCGAGGTTGTCGTGAGTTCGTTCGCCTTGAAAATCTTCAAATTCACGTTATGAGTTGCGGGTTTGCCCCCGTGAAGTGTTCAAACAACGACTGTGGCATGGTGATCAATAAACAAGATAGAATTCATCACGAGGCAGAGCTTTGTGACTTTAGGAAAGTAAAGTGTCATGACTGCGGTGAAATGAAGAAAGAAATAGAAGGAATTAAAGATCAACTGCACGAAATGACAGATCAACTGTATCAACTTCCAGAAATAAAAGATCAACTGGTCGAAATGAGAGATCAACTCAATCAACTACCAGAAATGAGAGATCAACTCAATCAACTGCCAGAAATGAGAGATCAACTGGCAGGAATGAAGGCCCAACTAGATGAACTATCTTCCCTAAAAGAAGACATGAAAGAAGTCAGAGCTGTAATGGGCGAAGTACTACACAAATTGAGTAACGCAGAACATGCCATTCAAGTTCCACTTCATGCTAATGCAACAAAGCAAGATATTGTCATTGCGGGTGGCTACGAAGGGGGCTACCCTTGTAGTTCCGTCGAGACATTCAGCTGGAACGAAAGAGCATGGACTCAACTGCCACCAATGAGAAAATGTCATGCAGGAGCTTCCTCCTTTGTTTATGAAAATCAAATGTTTGTGTCTGGTGGAGACACAGCAGATCATTGTCATACTGATTCAATGGAAATTTTGAAGATTGGTGAACAACCTTTAAAATGGACTGAATCTCCCGCCAAACTTCCTTTCAAGTGTGACGATCATAAGACGGTAGTTTATCAGAACAGTTTGATTCATGTTGGTGGATATGATGGAACTGAGGGTGAATACTCTGACGCCATTTCTGAAGTTCTTCTTACTCCACCTTATTCTAAGAAGCTGTTATGTAGAATGCCGCAACCAAGACAATATCATGGTGTGGAGATCTTTACAGACAATATTTTGATTTTGGGAGGCAGTACTTCTTGCTCTAGTGAAGATAGTCTAGATAGTGTGCTTGTGTATGATGTAAATAAGAAAGAATGTAAACAAATGCCTTCATTGCCCCAAGCTGTCTTGGGAATGGCCACAGTTAGCTGGAAAGGTAAAGTAGTTGTGATTGGAGGGGCTGATAAGTACGAGAAGGCTTTGAATGATGTATTAATGTATGATTCTAAAACTGGAGAGAACTATGTCCTACCATCAATGCAGCATAAGAGGTACGGATGTTCGGCGATTATTACTGGAGATGTCATTGTAGTAATGGGAGGAGTGAATGAGAAAGATGAAAGTCTTAGTTCAGTTGAATGCTTTACTTTGGGAGGTAACTCATGGGAAGAACTTCCACCCTTGATTCAACCTAGGAACTATGCAACTGCTGTAGTTATGCCATCTTTGTTTTAATAAAATTTAAGAACTTTTAATGTGTGTGATGATTCTTCTGGGTGGAGTGAATGATTCTTCTTATTCTCTTTAAGTGGACTACTTACACAGTGGTTTACAATTTTCATTTGCAAAAAACTCTGGTGTTTTTTAGATTGTGCATGTTTCCTGTTTTCCTATTAAATAAAATAGATTAACTTATTTTTCCTTCGTGTATCCAAAGGGAGTTAACCTTTTCATCATAAAAAGTTTATTCTGTTTCACAAGTTTTGTTTTATATTTCAATGCGACATTTTCTGATTTCAACCTTAAACTGCTACTGTCATTAAAAATTGTGTTGTGATTTTTTTTCATAAAATCAAAGTACAACATCAAATAAGTACACTCACTTAATATTAAAGAAAAATAATAAATTTAAGATTGCAAACTTTGAGCTTCTTTTTACAAATGGCAACAAACCATTAATGGTCCCAAACCATTACTTATGATGTTCTTCATTTTTACTGGAGGCCTTATCCTCAGTTTTGAAGGGGGGCTTTTATACTTTTTTACCCTCACCCCCCACTAGTGCTGTGTGCCGCAGCGTTGCCGGAGCTCCAGCGTTTTTTGTGCAGACAGGCCGGAGTTGGGTTGTTTTCTTCCCGCTCCGGCTGGAAAGTGAGAATGACAAAAAATATGACAATTTCGACAAAGCTTTGTTCACAAATAATGGGAACACTGAATTTTCTGAATGCGCATATATGATCTGAAGTCTTATCTGTTGAGTCAAACCATTTCAGCTACCACAAACGGTCAAATGAACAGAGGACGGCAAAGTTAATACTCAGGAGTTATTGGTGTCGCCCGAAAAACGAATGGCCTGCTTTGACGCGTTTAACTCTCTCGTATCTTTCTTTTCCACCGTCCTCTGTCACTTCTCAACGATCTTTTCGTTGACGGGATATATCGTCTCAAAGAAATGATGCGCGGCCTTCCAGGCAACATTGGTCGCTTAGCGTTCATTAAATTTAACAAGACGCCCGCTAGGCGTTAACTCGGGCTACTTTTAGGGACATGGCGCGCATATATTGCCTGCAGAGATGGGTATGCATTGGTGGCATGTACGCATGTTAGACAGTTGGAATTAGAAAACCTGCTCACTTGTCTTATATTACAAAGGATAATTTTTAATGCATTGATTTCTGTAATCAGGCACTGAAGGCATTGTGCAGCGCTCGTTTAAAGTGGGAACTTTTAGAAGCAAGTTGGGCTAGAAATGAGGACGAAGAAAAATCAGGCGTCTACACGCAGGCTAACCCCCCCCCCCCCCGACGCCTGACACGCAGACGAAATTTATTGTAAACAAACACGGCAATGCTATTTTTTCTAATATCTGTTCGATTGAAGGTCTTCATGTGTCAAAATTTATATAAAAATCAACGGCAAGGTATACGAAACATATCTGTTACGAAATTACATCGGTTTAATGGACATAAAAGCATTAAATCATCGGGTAAACGACGAATAGATCTTGAAGCCATGTCCTTTGATTTTAAAGACGAGTCTCGCTTTAATCGCTTACGCATTTTCTCATATAACATCTGATCTTCGCATTTTAAGTAGACGAAACCTACATCGTTCGATTCGCCAGATTCAAGTGATGATTTCGATATAGAATTGATTTAAATCGGACAAAAACAATATAATATTTCCCTGTCCTTCGGCTGTCCATTCCGTCTTCATGATTGATCTCTCGGGTGTTTCGAAAACGAAGAGCTACGAAAACGAAGACCGAAGACCTAAGATGGGTCTTCGTTTTCGTAATACGAAAACGAAGACCCATATCAGAAAATAAGGACTATTTATTAAAATTTCCCAAAATTATTACCTTATTACTGTACTTTATGTATTGCGTTCTCCCACGTTTATTTTAATATAAAATTTACCTGAATAGCTTGATGTTGAGTTAGACATTATTGGCGGGAAAACTCCCAAAAAGATCACGAGTTCTGTGTTTTTTTGCCGACTTTGTTATGCGAAATGGCATTCCCTTCCATTAAAAAGCGTGCAAATCGCTAGAACGACGTTGATTTGGAAAAATAATTTGTAGTGTACAAGTGGGATGGCATAGTTTCGCAGCCTGGTTGTTTGATAACTAAGACGGGCAAGTGGCCAGACGTTGATGACTATTGCAAAGCTAGTTTAGTTGTGAAGAAGCTGATGAACGAGCTGGGAAGAATTGCAGCAGAAGATGTTCTTGAACCGTTGAACGAGGCTATTAATCCAACCTCGTACCCATGCAGTGCATTTTGCCTCCATGCGCGGAAGGTGGGAAATTAATCGGCATTTGTTTTGTCCTATCATAGGTAGCGCAAGGCTGTTATGCGAGTACGTGTGAATAATATCAAGATATCTCTGATTTTTACTTCTAAAATGCGATATTTTTCGAACGATCAACATACAATTCTTGGTAAAATCAACATGAACTCTAACTATAAAGGTACATTTATGAACCATGTAGCCCCATTCAGTTTCGAATTATTCCGAAAATATTGCAGTTAAGTACACCATGCGTTGACCTTGATATATCCAACGAAACATTACGGTAAAATTAATAAAAATAACAAAACTACGATTCAGAATAGTTGTCTAACTAACAAAGCACATTTTCAAGAAAATTGCGAATATTACAAAAAACAAATGCCGATTAATTTCCACACTGCCAATCGAACCAACAGGCTGCGAAACTGTCATCCCACTTGTACACTATGTATTATTTTTCCAAATCAACGTCGTTCTTGCGATTTGCACGCTTTTTAATCGAAGGGAATGCCATGTCACATAACAAAGTTGGCAAAAACACAGAAACTCGTGATCTTTTTTATTCAATAATAACTTGCGCGCAATAATTTTCTCTTGTATAAAACTTAACATCGAGCTGTACTGGAATGTCTATGATTCGGAAGAACACAATGCATAAAGTACAGTAATAAGGTAATAATTTTAATAAGTTTTAATAAATAGTCCTTGTTTTCTGATATGGGTCTTACGAAAACGAAGACGGGTCTTCGTGTTACTTAACTGCAATATTTTCGGAATAATTCGAAACTGAATCTACATGGTTCATAAATGTACCTTTTTAGTTAGAGTTTCATGTTGATTTTACCAAGAATTGAATGTTGATCGTTCGAAAAATATCGCATTTTAGAAGTAAAAATCCGAAATATCTTGATATTATTCACACGTACTCGCATAACGCCTTGCGCTACCTACCTTCCGCGCATGGAGGCAAAATGCACTTGGCATGAGGTTGGATTAATTTCGTACTCGCTAGTGATGTTTCGCAAGATACGCATGCCACTGCCTCGTTCAACGGTTCAAGAACATCTTCTGCTGCAATTCTTCCTCGTTCAGCAGCTTCACAACTAAACTATAGCTTTGCAATAGTCCGCATCGAACAACCAGGCTGCGAAACTATGCCATCCCACTGTACACTACAAATTATTTTTCCAAATCAACGTCGTTCTAGCGATTTGCACGCTTTTTAATGGAAGGGAATGCCATTTCGCATAACAAAGTTGGCAAAAAAACACAGAAATCGTGATCTTTTTGGGGGTTTTCCCGCCAATAATAACTTACCCGCAAAATTTCTAACTCAACATGAAGCTGTGAATGTCTATGATTCAGGTAGATTTTATATAAAATAAACGTGGAAGAACACAATACATAAAGTACAGTAATAAGGTAATAATTTTGGGAAATTTTAATAAATAGTCCTTATTTTCTGATATGGGTCTCGTTTTCGTAATACGAAAACGAAGACGGGTCTTCGTTTTCGTAATTACGAAAACGAAGACCCATCTTAGGTCTTCGGTCTTCGTTTTCGTAGGTCTTCGTTTTCGAAACACCCTTGATCTCTCATCTGTGTTTCTCTCATCTTGGAGAGAATCTTTGCAATGATTTGAGGGTTTACAGGTCTCGGTAAACTTTTCCAACTGCGATTCATTGTCAATAAAGCGAAAGTTCGAACTCGCTTCAAATATTCGCTTGCATTGCCTTGCAACGACTATATAATATGTTGTCATGTTGACGTTTCGTCCACGGTTCTGCGAGTTCTTTCTTTAATCTCTCATCCGTGTTTCTCTCATCCAGTTATCCTGGAGAGAATCTTTGCATCAGTCAAGGGTGAAGACACGCGCAATTTTGCAAATTTGTGGAACCCTAGGAAAAATAACAAAAATAACGAAGCCTGTTTTAAGACTTGGTGCTACCACAGAGCCCAAGTAATCATAAGAAGTTTCAAAAACCCTTGGCAATTTACACTTGTATTTCGTTATTTATGGTAGCATAACTTATTCAGTTCTATAAAGTTTTCCTCATTCCTGGCATTCCTAGTTGTCGCATTGTGTTTGCTTGAGTTGAGTCGTTTGACAGTTTTATGGCTTTCACCGCGAGAAGACCCTGGGGACAAATTTGAGGCGAATAATATCCGGTTGGATTTTATCCCGAAGCCAGAGCCGCAGCTGAAAAACCGGGGTTTGCATACCTCTACTCCCCACCTATAGTTATAACAACTACACTAGAAATATTGTAGGTATACGCATTAACCGCTAACCAGCCTGTTCTATCAGATAAATTTATGTTAATTATTTCAAAGAATATATTATATGTTGCGCTATCAGAATGGTCCCCAGACCTCTCGCACGCCATGTATTTGTAATTACATGATTTGGAATTACCGAGTCTAACTACATAATATGTTCTGTTCCTTCGGGTATAGCACGAACACCGGGACCCTTCAACATCAGTATTACATATGTCAAATGGAATAAGACGCTTTTATTCGTATTCAACTGTTTTGTAAAAAAAAGAATGCTCACCCAGACGTGAGAAACGAGTTCCAACAACGAACTGCCCCCAACCCCCCTGACTAACGAATTTAGCCAATGGCGTGCGGCGAAATATAAAAATACCGCGAAAGCGACAGGATGACGTGTCTGGCTAAAAATATGAAAGATGTCTATGAGGGAGCCTTAGTGGCCAGAACACTCCCCGTCTGGTATAAAAATACCACTATACTTAATGTTTTGAATGTTAAAATTAGCTACGAGTTCAACTCATGTTCAGTTTTCAACAGGATCACTTCTGTGACTGGTCTTGTGTATGATTGCTTCGAGCCGTCCTTAGCTGTCGTAACTTCTACTTTCCGAACTTTCCCGTCTGCGCTGCTGAAGGTCTTCGAGATACGTGCGAGCGGCCAATCGTTTCTTGGCGATTCTTTACATCGGAGAAGAACTAGGTCTCCAACTTCGAGATTCGGCAGAGCTGTTTCCCACTTCCGTCTGTGTTGCAGCGTCGGCAGGAACTCTTTTTTCCATCGTGACCAGAAACGGTTTGCTAGGTATTGAACCTGTCGCCATTGTTTGGTGTAGAGGTCTTGAGAGACAAAGTTTCCAGGAGTCGGCTTGAGTGGTAAGGTTTTCTGCGTCAGGAGTATAGAAGGCGTAAGGATTTCGGGTACGGAAGGGTCGCTCGACACAGCTACCAGTGGTCTGTTGTTTACGATGGCTGTTACCTCGGCCATCAGCGTTGATAGGACTTCGTGATCATGAGTCAGTCGAGTTGGTCTTAGATCGGCGAACATTGAGTCCAAAATTCGTCTACAAATACCAATCATACGTTCCCAAACGCCTCCCATGTGTGAGGCGTGGGGAGGGTTGAAGACCCACTTGCATCCTTGAGAATTCATGTATGATTCTACGGTCTTCTGATCCATTTCCTTTAGAGCTGCTTCCAATTCGTTGTGCGCACCGGTGAAGTTAGTTCCACAGTCCGAGTGAATCTGTTCGACGGGCCCTCGAATTGCCATACATCTACGAAGAGCATTTATGAAGCTGGAAGCATCCATGCTTTCGACTAATTCAACGTGGATAGCACGTGTTGACAGACAGGTAAAGATAACTGCCCATCGTTTGCTGCACGCGTGTCCTCCTCTAGTGCGTCGGGCTGTCACTTCCCATGGGCCGAAAACGTCTAGGCCGACATAGGTGAATGGGGGTGAAGGAGTAAGGCGTTCGGTTGGAAGATCTGCCATCTTTTGGTGATGAAGCTTCCCTCGCAATTTCTTACATTTGAGGCAGTCGTGGATGACTCGATTAACCAGGCGTTTTCCTCCGACGATCCAGAATCCTCTTCCTCTGACCATGCCGTGGGTGAAGTGGCGACCTTGATGGAGGCGTAGGTTGGCGGCAGCCAACATGGCTCTGGTACGACGTAACAACTCGATGGCTTCCTCAGAATCAGGCACGGACGTTAGACCGTCGTCCACATAAAAGTCCTTCTCCACAAACTCTCTCGCGTCGGTTCCGTACTCGAGTTCTCCAACGAGGGCTGTCTTCCTAAGACCACATGTTGCGATGGCTGGCGAAGATGTATTGCCAAAGAGGTGCACTTTCATTCGGTATTCAATCACTTCTTCATCGGGTTTGTTGTCCTTGTACCAGAAGAAACGCAAGAAATCTCTGTGGTCTTCGCGAACCGTGAAGGAGTGAAACATCTGTTCGATGTCTGTCATGAACGCGACGGCGTTGCGGCGTTGCGGCGGAGGATTCCTACAAGGCTATTTGTCAGGTCTGGGCCCGAAAGTAGTAGCTTGTTTAGAGACACCCCGTTGGTTTCAGCTGCGGAATCAAAGACCACTCGTATTTTGCCCGGCTTTCGAGGGTGGTACACGCCGAAGTGAGGAAGGTACCACCTTGGTCCTTTTGATGATTCGTTACTCTGGGGCACAGGCTCTGCATGACCATTCTCGAAAAGCTTTTGCATGAAATCGAAATAGTGTTTCTTCATTTCAGGTTTGCGATCTAGTGTTCGTTTGGTGGAGTTAAAACGCCTACGGGTGTCTTCTCGGTTGTCTGGAAGTTCGGAAATTGGGTTGCGGAAAGGTAGCGGTGCATCCCAGTTTCCTGCATCGTTTTTGATCATTTGATCGTTCATAATGTGGAGAAATCTCCTATCTTCAACGGATTGACCAGGTTTATTGTCGTCCTTCGAACTTGCGAATACTTTGGCTCCTAAACCGTCATCAAAACTTCCGCTTTCGAATGTCTCTTTCCTCTGGTTGTGAATTTCTTTATCAGGAAGATCGGAGATACTGGTGGTGTTTTCTTTAACATGGAAACGATTAGGGCAGGGTGAAAGAATTGAGGGTCGCCCGCTTTCAAGGATATGTGTATTGTAACAGGAGGGCTCTGGTTTGTGTGCACCGTCTAGGCAAGCGTTGCCAATTACGACCCATCCTAAGTCGAGACGCTGAGCCCAAGGGGCGTTCCTAGATCCGTTGCGCGATTCATGTATCTTTTGCAGTGGTGGTGCATCTCGGCCGATAAGCAGCAGGATGTCTACGTCATCGCGGATCTCGGGTATCTCGTCAGCGATTTCTCGTAAGTGTGCAGGGTGCGCTCGGGCGACTTCTGGAGTGGGGATCTCCTCTTTAGAGTCAGGGATGGCATTACACTCGATGACGCTGGATAATTGATGTTTGCTACTACCGTCTATAGATTCTACGATTAGCTCTTTACTACGCCTTCCTTGCATCTGTGTCGTTCCGGAGCATGTCCTAAGCGAGTATGTAGTTGTCGGACTATTGACGTTCAGACGATCGAATAGTTCGGATTTTGCTAGCGAGCTGTTACTCTGATCATCGATTACCACGTACGCTTTCACTTTGGTTTCAGGATATCTGCTTACATATACATTAGCTAAGCAAATCTTCGAACACGACTTCCCACCGGGGAAGCTTCCGCATACCTCCGTGCATTTTGACGTAATGTCACCTGGCTTCCATCTTTGCTGCGGATGAGTGCCGTCTCTGGGTTGATTTTTGTCATCCTTCTGCTCCCCGCCGTGCTTTCGCTCGTCCTGGGCGTGGAGTGCAGCCAAGTGTTTATCACTTTTACACTCTGTACACATAATTTTGGCTTTGCAGTCTTTCGCTAGATGGTCACAGGAGGCAATGCAACGAAAGCATACACGATTCTGTTTCAGTATCTTGGTTCTCTCATCAAGTGGCTTGGCTTGGAACGCTCTACATTTACTTAATGGGTGTGGTTTATGATGGACAATACACCAGTTCGTGGGGTCGAGAACGGGTTGGGTTCCTCTATCTGCGGCTTCGACATCGGTTTTCTTCACGTTGAACTCTTCGTTTGGCCAACGAGAGTTTCGTGGGGTTCTCTTCTCAGGGATTTCTATGATCAGGTTAGGGTCGTTTCTCTCAAGGGATAACTCTTGGATAAACGTGGCAAATTCGGTGAAGGGGGGATAATCTACCGAGGGGCGTTGTTTCCTATATTGATATGCGTGTTTTTGCCATCTGCCTTGGATATCGCCAGGAAGCTTCGCGATGACTGGTTTGATGTAGGTGGGCTCGTCGAGGATTCTGAGGCCAGGGTAACTCCCATCGGTCTTAGCGCACTGCAGTTCCAAAAGCAGATCTCCGAACTCTTGGAGTTTTTTGTTATCTCTATATCCGACTTTGGGAAAGTCTTTCAGTTTGTTCAAATATACCTCGGTTATTACTGTATTAGAACCGAACCGCTGACCAAGCTTCTGCCATAACACAGCTACGCCTTCAGTGGGATTGTTTATATATGCATTGCGAAGTCGTTGTGCTAATTTCTTGGATTCGTTGGTGGTATACTCTATTATAAGGGATAATTCCTCGTTTGGGGTAATGTTTATGTCTCGTATCATGTTCTTAAAGGAGTCTCTCCAGCTCCGGTAATTCCTAGGGTTATCATCAAATTTCTGAATCTTGTTAGCGATAAGTTCTCGTCGGGCCATGAACTGGATATAAGAACTCGCAATGTTCGAACTTGGGTCTGTGGGATGATTTTGAGGTTTGGGAATGAATACGTTTCGTGTCGGGTCTAGTCCTTTAGCAGATGGTCTTTCTTGAACATGGTTGCTGGTCGGTGGTTGTTGTGGGCTAATGACAGGGTTGGATAAACCAGGAGGGGGCGAATAGTTGATGTTAGGTTCTTCGAAATGTTGCGAGTTTATACATAGCGCTGAACTCTTTCGACCGGATCTTCTTGGGGCAAGTGAAGGTGTTCGGATTCTTGATTGTCTACGAGGCTCAGTTCATTGTCGATGGCCTGAGCTTTAGCTACGGCGACTGCAGCTTCCTCTTCCAATCGCAAACTTTCCATTCGGGCCTTTTCTTCCAGCTTCTTTTGGGCCAGCGCGAGTTCTTGTTGTTGTATTTCAAATGCGGACTGCGACTCACGCAATGATCGCCATTTTTGCATTTGTATTTTCTTTAGCGCCACTGTGGCTTCGGCTCTAGCTAGCGCTCGAGCTACAGTAGAGGATGCTGTGGAGCGACGGGAACTACGGGAACGGTTGGAGTTAATTTCTATCAAAAGTTCCTTTTTACGTTCATTTGCCTCATTCATGGCTGTTTGAACGTACTGATTGTGATGATTTCTTTGTTTTTGCAATGTTTCGTATTCCTTTTGGTGTTGTGGATCACTGAGGCCAGCGAGAAGCTCCAAAAATGATAAAGAAATGGCGTGGTACTGGTGAAAGCACGAAAGTACTTCTGAAGTATGCGATTTTATTTGTTCTACGGAATCGGGTGCTTCCTGTAGTTTAGTTACAGCGCTTGCCGTATTTCGCCATAATTTTTCTAGTTTTGCTTGATATGACTGAATTCTGTTCTCAATGGACTTCTCCGAAGGTTTTGCTGATCTTTTTGGCCGTGTAGATGGCTCGTTAGTCGAGACAGACAATGTATTTTCGGCTAATTCTGGGATTATCCCGACCGAACTGGCCTTGTTTATGTCGATTTCCCTGGATTTCTCGCCCGTATTTTCTGCTAAAAGTACGTCTAGTGATCCTACCTCTTGGTTGTCGACGGTAGGGTGATTTATCGCTGAACTGTCCGTTGTAAATTGAACGTTTTCGTCGGTATTCGAGGACATATCTGCAGCGGTTTCGTCCATGCTAGAGACGATTGTCTTCGGGTTCTCGATGTTTACACGCCGTAAGAGTGACTCTTTTTTACTGTTCTGTTCCTTCGGGTATAGCACGAACACCGGGACCCTTCAACATCAGTATTACATATGTCAAATGGAATAAGACGCTTTTATTCGTATTCAACTGTTTTGTAAAAAAAGAATGCTCACCCAGACGTGAGAAACGAGTTCCAACAACGAACTTCCCCCAACCCCCCTGACTAACGAATAAAGGATGATGTGGTCTGGCTAAAAATATGAAAGATGTCTATGAGGGAGCCTTAGTGGCCAGAACATTTACCTCAAACGCATTATGATGAACATTGAGAATTGTTTATCAGATATTAACAATTGGATGACTGAACAAACTAAAATTAAATAAGCAAAAAACTGAATTACTCTACTTCTATTCCAAGCATAGCCCCCAAAAGACCTTAACTCCCCTCCGATTTGGACCCGACCTCATTCAACCATCTAATTCCGCAAGAAGTATTGGCGTTATTTTTGATAACACTATGTCGATGCAGGGGCGGATCCAGAGGGAGCCACGGTCAGATTTTCCTAATTAAATAATTAAAACTAATTACTACTTGGTTATAATTTAATAATAATAATGATAATGATAATAATAATGTTAAACACATTGATGAATTCTCGAAATCATTTATTTCGAGAAAGTTGTAAGCATCACTAGCCAATTGCTAGCGCCGCGGAAAGCAATATTTACGGTCTAAATGAGCCCGCAATCACCTCCGGGCAGCTGCGAAGGCCGAGGTGATGTCGAGTGTGATGCCGACAGTTCAGCGAACCCGGAGCCACTGTTAGAAATGGCCGGTGCCACGGTTCCGATCAGGCCTTGTCCCAAATATAGTCATTTCACCGGTGCCCTCTCCCAAATATAGGCATTTCACCGGTGCTCTGCTCCCAAATATAGGCATTTCACCGGTGCCATTGTTAACATTTAGCCTCTAGCCTGCTCGCTTCCCAGGCTGCGAGCAGGCTAATAATATAGTTCTTCATGTTTATCGACAAAAATGGCTGGTCACAGCGACTGTCTCGGCGTCCTGAATAAATGCCATGCATATATTAATATATACATATCTAATAGTGTTTTAATGTAAATTATGTAACATGTTCATTGGGGATAACACAATTGTTTATTGTTGGCCAGTGCAAGTTATTAATAGAATGAATAATAAATATACATAACCATTCGACTCGACAAGTATTAATTATAATTATACACTAGTCGAGTAGCACTGCTGTTTGGTTGCTTATAAGGTATTTTTCATCGTTATACTTATTTACAAAAACATTTATCAATTTGAACAAATATCGAATAAAACTGAATAATATATCCTTAGTCAGATGTAACACATTATATTCTTATACAATGTAATGAAATAATAGTACTAAAAATACTTACTTAGTTGCTTGAACACTATTCAGCTAAAGCACTCGTATTAAATAATTGATATATATTTCTAAATGTAAATACAATGATCGATGTTCTAATGTGACCTACTGTGATCTCAATATTGAGATAAGTCAATTACTGTACATTTAGGTAAGTCAATTACTGTACATGTAGCCATGTAGCCATGTAACAAATTATTCAATCTTATTGTGTTACATGCAGCACCTGTATGCATTGTATTTATATTGACGTGTAGCTCTGTAATGCATGATTACAGTAGTTATATATATTATATGCTCAAATAAAAGTATAAATAATCTAATGTTTACTTAAAAAATAGGCTTACATTTGTAAGCATAGCTAAGATTTATTTATATTATTTATCCTGATGGAGTATACGGTTACTGGGACTTGCATTGCTGAATGTACATCGGGATATAAACTTAAACATTGATGCTGTCATTAACCGTTTTGCGATGAAACATCCGCGAAGGATGATGTTAGCAAATATTTTAAACACTGATTAAAGTATAAGGAAGTTTCTAGAAAAGTATAAGGAAGTGTACATAACATTTGAACTGTCTATTTCGCTGGTTTGGTGGTCAACCTCCACATCTATAAACATTTTTAACTGTCTATTTTGCTGGTTTGGTGGTCAACCTACACATCTATAAATATTTTTAACTGTCTATTTTGCTAGTTTGGTGGTCAACCTACACATCTATCTACATTTTAACTGTCAATTTTGCTTGGTTTGGTGGTCAACATACACATCTATAAACATTTTTAACTGTCTATTTTGCTGGGTTGGTGGTCAACCTCCATATCTATCTACATTTTTAACAGTCTATTTTGCTGGTTTGGTGGTCAAACCTTTCGAACTGCATTGGCATCCCCATCGTATTGTACACTATGTTGGTTTTGGTTGTCGTTACGATTTTATTTCTGGGAGGGTGATTATTAAATAGATTTTTTTGTTTTGAACAAAAAAAACTATTTAAAAAGTATTTGCCTAGGTATACTGTACAGTAGACTCATAATGAAGATTGGAAAGATGCAAAGGATTGACGTTGACGGATTCATTCTTACGATGCTTCTAACCGCCTAGAGCAGACCTGGATAGGCGCTATACAAATAAATATTATTATTATCCATGTATACCAGTGATTAACCCTAATCCTACAGTAACCATTACAACATACAGTACACATGGCTAAACCTAACCAAAACAGTTATGTGGACCCAATGTGAAGTAGCATCCTTTGCGCTGACCAAAAGGATTGTGGCATCTGGAAACTAGTTTTTATTGAATAGAGATTTCAATGAGGAAAAACACCTTACTTTATATAGGTAATTTGGTACTGTTCATACTTCAGTGTAATCAATAGAGATTTCAATGAGGAAAAACACCTTACTTTATATAGGTAATTTGGTACTGTTCATACTTCAGCGTGAATGTAAAACTGTATTAATAACAACAGATGAATATTTGGAACGAGTGAAGATTTGAAAGTCATAGAAATCTCGTTTAATTGTATCGTGAATACACAAATAATATATTCGTAATTCTAGATTGAGTATTTAAAACGGGTTAAAGTGCCACGACGATCACATTTTTACCTATCGATATTTTTACGTATTTATAAAGCAGAGCTGCTAAATATTACTCGGTCGAAACCGTTTTGCGATTAGACGATGGCAAGTATTATTTTTCTTACTCCGAATCTGGAGTTGTTATGTCCGCCATTAATCGTTCATGTTCCTGACCAGCGTAACGAAGTGACGTCAGATTCTCAACGCGAAGACTCCACGTGGCTAATTCTCCAAGTAAATCAAGGTCGTTTTTTCAAATTCTTCGTCTGAAAGGCTGACATTTCATCCACTTCTCGAAAAAACAAGAAAACAAATAATCTCGACCGAAATTGAGGCGTAGCATTGAGAATCTGACGTCACAACCAATATTACCTTTTGAAATTGCGGGCTCACTTGGAACACGTTTTTAGTAATGTGGGCTAAATAATAGTGATTTCAGAGCTCAAAATACTTACTTCAAAATACCATTTTTTTGTTTTTTTTTACATCGATGATCACTTCGACCCTGAAATACTATTCTATGCTAAAGAAAATCTAAAAGACGGGGGTGAATTATCATCGTAGTGCTACTTTAAGTTTCATATAAATCCCGAAATGACGTCACATAGAATATCGGTAATTAATAAAATTCGAAATCAAAATCAGCTGTTATTTCTAAAATAAAGTATTATCGTAAGAGTTAGGTGTCGGATTAGGATTAGGGTTGGTTAGGGTTAGGATTAGTGTTAGGTTTGGGGTTGGACTATGTACTTATATGAAACATCAGCCATTAAAACGCAATCCCAGATTGAGTTTCTAGGTCCGCTAACCAGACCTCGAAAAGTACTTGGATAATTAAACCCTGTACCATGGTAATACAATCCAGACAATTTTGGGTCACAGCTGAGACTTTCTATGGTATCTTTTCCAAGGTTATTGCAGTTCCCTTCCTGACACCACCTCTGCCACACACGTTTCATAACAAACTGGAAATGAAAGTGAGTTCAATGGGGATTATGCAATATTAGAGCTATAATAATAAGAAAAAATATGAAAGCTGCTAGCCTATTCCCCTGCATATATAAAGCGCATGCGCCCATTATCCGGATATTAGCGCATGCGCCTTCATCGTATGATACAGCTGGGTTGCGCTTATATGCCGGGGGGGGGGGGGGGGGGGGTTTTAAGTTCTCAAGAGAGCAAAGCCAATAAAATGCTGGGCTTCATTCGTCGCATTATTGTTAGAGATAGATGTCTTCTTCCTACTATGAAGTCTCTGTATATTTCATTTGTACGGTCGCACCTTGAATATGCCTCCGAGGTCTGGAATCCTAAATCAGTTACCATAATCAAGCTAATTGAGAGAGTGCAGAGACATGCTACACTTATTTTGCTGCCAGATCTGGAATACTCTGAACGCCTACGAAAATTGGATATTCTTCCCCTGATCTATCGTAGAGAGCTCAAGGACCTAACCACTTTTTACAAGTTGAAAACAGGTCTCTATAATTACAACATTGACTCCTACGTGGAATTTTGTTCAGACTCCAGGTTAAGATCATTCGCGATTTAGTGAGACATTTAAACGAGAGTTTTCATATAGTAACACTGTATTCAAGTTTATATTCGTGTTTACTTTTGTACGTTTGGCATTCATATGTATACTGCTGAGCACCTGCTGAGCACCTGCTGAGAGTGCTCAAGGACCTAACCACTTTTTACAAGTTGAAAACAGGTCTCTATAATTGCAACATTGACTCATACGTGGAAATTTGTTCAGATTCCAGGTTAAGATCATTCTCACAAGGGAAACTAAAAACTCCTAAATGCAGAACTGAATTGTTTAATGCTACTTTTTTCAATAGAATCACATACTTATGGAACAACTTACCACAGAACTTAAGAACAACTAATATCAGCCTTGGTCTGTTCAAGAAGTCTTGTAAAGATCATTATAAAACGTTATCTTATGATCCTGATCGACCATATGTTTCCTGGGCTGTATGACACTTTTGAACTTCTAAGTTTTCTTAGATTGCTGTTATGTTTTTGTTATTGTTTTAGTTGATCTTTTTTGTTTGTAATTTATTGGGTGGAATAGCTAGTATGGTTCATTTTTGTTCCTTTCTATTCTTCCTTACTGCATTTTTTTTTGTTTCTTTGTTTGTTTTCTTTTTTATATATGTCATTATTTATTGTATATGCAGTTAAAATTGATTAAATTAAATTAAATAATATGAACAAGATGACCGCTAGGCGTTAACGCGGGCTAGTTTTTGGATGACAGCATGGCATACTGTATAATACTAGAAATACGTTCCTCAATAACCCCTCGCCCAATAACCTGTTCTAACCACCCCCACCCCAGCGGGATTTTCCCATGACTGGTCCCCAGACCTCGCACGCCGTGTATATGTAGATCATAAATTGCAAAAGGCCGTTCGTTGTAGATTTTGAATATTATCTCGGCCAATATTTAACCAATTTTAATTCTGAAAACAGATTTGGAATTACCGAGTCTAAATACATAACATACGTGTCTTATATTATGAGAACATGCATAAATTAATCCGCAATCAGGCGGGCGCTTTGTCGTATATTATTTTGAATGTTATCTCGGTGAATATTTAACCATTTTCAATTCTGAAAACAGATTTGGAATTATCCGAGTCCAAATACATAAGATACGTGTCTATTATATTACGAGAACGTGCATACCCTACGTTAACATCCCGGTCAATATTTACTCGAATATTTACCTGTCCCTTGCAAGTTGACTTCATGAGCGTTCTTTGTGCTTCTATTTACATAATTTGAGCGATTTAGTGAGACATTTAAACGAGAGTTTTCATATAGTAACATTGTATTCAAGTTTATATTCGTGTTTACCTTTGTACGTTTGGCATTCATATGTATACTGCTGAGCACCTGCTGAGCACCTGCTGAGCACCTGCTGAGCACCTGCTGAGCACCTGCTGAGCACCTGCTGAGCACCTGCTGAGCACCTGCTGAGCACCTGCTGAGCACCTTGCTGAGCACCTGCTGAGCACCTGCTGAGCACCTGCTGAGCACCTGCTGAGCACCTGCTGAGCACCTGCTGAGCACCTGCTCAGCACCTGCTCAGCACCTGCTCAGCACCTGCTCAGCACCTGCTCAGCACCTGCTCAGCACCTGCTCAGCACCTGCTCAGCACCTGCTCAGCACCTGCTCAGCACCTGCTCAGCACCTGCTCAGCACCTGCTCAGCACCTGCTCAGCACCTGCTCAGCACCTGCTCAGCACCTGCTCAGCACCTGCTCAGCACCTGCTCAGCACCTGCTCAGCACCTGCTCAGCACCTGCTCAGCACCTGCTCAGCTCTGAAGATAACTGCCGCTGTCTAACTACTATAATCTTAAGAAATATTCCTGTCAATAAGAACTGTGGTAGTCTTCCAAATTATTCTAAATATTTAAATAAGTATCTAAATAAGTCTCCCTAAATATTGAAAACTGTTTTTTTATTCTACAGGTTGTAATAATTACTCACGCTTATAAAGGAAGGGTTGGTGTTAGATATTTATCTAATTTTCTCAAGGTCAGTGCAACTTTGTAATCTTAGAACAGTGTTTCCACAGTGTTGGCCCCAGTCCCCTAACGTATCCAAATGAGGACATTACATACCCAGATCCCCAACTTAATTGGTGACAGAAGCATATTATACTTATAAGTAATACTATGTTACCTACAAGGTAGTGAATCAATGCTGCCTTTTGTTTCCAGCGCACTGGATCTTCTGGCGCATGAAATATTACATAAGATAATCTTTCTCAATTTGTCCAAAAACGTCAACAATGTAATGAGTTCCGGTAGTTTTATTGCTACATATTGCTTTCTGGGAGATTTAAAACAAATGATATAATTTTCAAAACAGATGCGTACTTGACTGAAAACTCACTGGGAAACTGAATGTTTCAAAAGTCATTGTCGTTGCCATACACTTCCGTGAGACTTATTGACAGCAATATGTTCAACGGTGTCGGATAGCGTTACGATTCCACGCCAGACATAAATTAACTTCGAATGGAGATATTTAGAAAGCGCGTGCTTGGATTTTGTTAAGGTATACGATACTCACTGTGTATCCGTGATGTTCTTTCTAGCCATATCAATAAATGCCGGTAAAAGCGAATGCAAAAAAGTATTTGATCCGGAAACCGACTTTCTGTTTGCGCTCCGATTCGAAAAGCCCACACGCGAAAGCTATTGACGAGATGTTTTAGGCGCATTGTATTGTCCTTGGTTGTTCCGCGCACTGCATATTGGGTCTATCTAAGAGTCCGACCACAATGCAATGCGCTAAAGCAAAATTTAAATAAAATCCCACTACATTATTTAGGTCTGCTGGCTTACTCGCTCGCTCCAGGTTCGCTCGCTACAGCCTACGGCAGCAACAATGAGAAAAGGGAAATTAGTGATTAAATATTCCTGAAAGCCAAGGGAGTTTCGCAAAGTCTTCGCGAGGCTTTCGGGGACAATCCATCATGTCATAGTATTAGTTTGTAATACCATATTTACCGACGAGACATAATTTTGTGAATTGTTTGCTACTCAAGCTTAAACGCAAACTCATAAAAATGTTTCTACGGGAATCAAACCCGCAACCTTCATGATCTCCAGTTTGATGTTCTAACCATTGAGCTAGCAGAACTAAGATGACAGAGAGATTCACTGAAGTTAAGGCTCTTGACTTGAAGACTGTAATTTCCTGTTTTCCAGAAATGTTGTCCAAACTAAGTCAAACTTACTAAACTTATTCATCATACAGTAGGAAATAATTTACAATTTTATTTGCCATGACAACAAGGTCACGTGACTCATTGGGCGGCCATATTGGTTGAAAACCTAAACCCTTCTTGAGTACATGGATAAACATCAAAATTTACCAAACAAACACCATAATTTGATTCAAACATTAATTACGTTTATTATCCTAAGTTCAATGGTAGGAATTCATTTGCATAAACAAAAATATGAGAGTAATTGTAATTAGAGGAAAAATCAATCGCTAAAATTTTTTCATTTACAGTAAAGTTCTACAACCTGGCAACTTAGCATGATAAACTAGATAACTATTTACATCAAATTAGGCTGTTTATTTGTTTACATTATTTGTATTCGCGTGCCTCAAGATGCTTTTATTTCCCGCATCCAATATGGGCGACTGAGAGTCATGTGACCTTGTTGTCATGGATACGAAGACTGCAAATTATTACCTATATTAGGATAAATATCACTAGAAAGTTAAAACGACTTTGCGTAAAATCTCTGGAAGATTTAGGAAAATTTGTTTTTTAATGCCTTAACTCTGTCGTTGAAGACCCGGAAACGCAAGATTAAAAATTGAAATTCGACAAGCGACAGGCACATGAGATCCACTTACACGCCAAGTTTGATTTGATTTCATTTGGTGGCATTTTGAGTTTTCCAACTGCAACGCGGGCGTGCAAGATGGCCTTTTCTAGAAAAATGTAAATTTTTCAACCTGATTTATGAAAATTAATGCTAATTTATATTAACATAATGTGTTTTGTTCGTGAAATTGAAAAGCACAAGTAAAAGCCGGTTTATTGGGCTTTCAGAAAATGTATACCTTTCGCAACAGTTATGGTTATTTCAAGAGATATCAATAGAACAAAGGGGTGGTTCAATTTTGGATGTTTTTCAGCCTGTCAGGAAAGAGTTAATGGCGCTGAGAGCTACGTTGTGTACTTGTTCGTACGTGCGACATATACCACCATGCGAATTAATTTTGCATAACACGCCAACGCAAGACAATTACATCTAATAATAATAGTAATACAATACATATTTATACAGGGTAGCCTTTTCGCCATTTTATGTAGTAATTATCTTTATGTTCCACTGAAGATGATTGGATGAAACTCATTCAATAGCATATCCGACATATCCGTGACATTAATGTTGTAGTATTACCATCCATCGAGCGAGTGTTGTAGCGCACATAGTAATATAGTAATTCATCTTTATGTTGCACTGAAGATGATTCTGGAAAAGGTTCAGTCCAAATAACCGGAAGTTTGTGAACCAGTTCTGTTCCGAATAAGGAGATTTGGGTCATGACCCTTAATCACGAGATATTCCATTTCGCAATATTATAATAATCAAGGTATGTTTTGAGAAAACGAAGCAAACTAGCAAAGCATCCAGACGAAACCTCCAGTTTCACATCGTTCAACTCTTCAGTCGACCTGTTTTAAATTCTCTGAAGTCTGATGGAGCTTCACTTACAGAAATACGGCTACGAAGATGATCGGTTTGAGAACGCCATCAGTGCCAACTTCCACTGCTCGATATGTCTTAACGTTCTTAAAGAACCAAAGATGTGCAGAAATAACGAACACGTCTTTTGCTCTGCCTGTATTACTGAACATCTTGGCAATTCACAGACGTGTCCTCAATGTATGGAAGAGCTGACTGTAGAGACACTTCATCGAGCACCAAGAGTGCTTGTAAATTGTTTATCTGAACTCACTATCAACTGCGATTATTTCAGACTTTTTCAGTCGAGGTTGTCGTGAGTTCGTTCGGCTTGAAGATCTTCAAAATCACGTTATCAATTGTGGGTTTGCTCCCGTGAAGTGTTCAAACAACGACTGTGGCATGATGATCAATAAACGAGATCAAGAATTCATCACGAGACAGTGGTTTGTGACTTTTCGAAAGTAAAATGTCATGACTGCGGTGAAATGAAGAAAGAAATAGAAGGAATTAAAGATCAACTAAACAAACTGCTAGAAATAAAAGATCAAGTCAATCAACTGCCAGAAATAAGAGATCAACAACGCGAAATGAGAGATCAACAACGCGAAATGAGAGATCAACTGGCAGGAATGAAGGCCCAACTAGATGAACTATCTTCCCTAAAAGAAGACATGAAAGAAGTCAGAGCTGTAATGGATGAAGTCACTACACAAGTTGAGTAACGCAGAACGTGCCATTCAAGTTCCACTTCATGCTAACTCAACAAAGCAAAGATATGACAAAGAAAGATATGACAAAGAAAGATATCACAAAGAAAGATATGACAAAGAAAGATATTAGGGTGGAGGGGGTGCAAAAGAGAAACGCGAGGCGGTAATTAAGGGCGCGAGAGATAAGGTCGGGGAAGGAGATCCCCCAAGCGACTCAATGCCCCCAAATAATGAACCTGCTCTGAGATTATGAGGGGGCTACTATTAGTTTCGTCGAGACATTCAGCTGGAACGAAAGAGCGTCGGCTCAACCGCCATCTAAAATGGCGGCGTCCAGAAGTATAAGATACGATAATGAAAACGCTATTTCTCGAGTACAAGAGCAGATACCGTAAAACTATTAACATTTCTTCAAAAACTCAATAATTCAGGAAAAAACACAAAGGAAAATCATGACCGTATCGTAAACTTTTCCTTCGATTTTCTCGGCTGAAATAGTTGGTAAACATGGTTATTTAGGTGGTCTAAAACACTCGGCTATCAGAGCAGTGCACTGTTATTTTCAGGGAGTTATTTTAACTCCAAAATTCGGGTCCAAAAAAGGTTCAAAATAATCCATTTTGTGGAGTTAAATTAACTCCCGTTTTTGGAGTTAAAAACCAACCCGTGTTTCGGAGTTAAAAATTAACTCGCGTCCCTGGGGGTCTGGGGATTAATTTTCACTTTCGGAAGTGGTGAACGTGTGATTCGTACCCGACCTCTCGTGCTTGCTACTTAAACTTAATTCTATAAGTTATAGTAATATTTATCGTATATAATGAATTATTAAAAGCACTTACGAATCTTATTTTCGTTTCAAATGTTTGACCTACTTTAATAACTTGTATAAATTTTAAACAATCTATTAAATTTCGAAGATTTTGTTGAGCATGCAGACTGCAGTATTACAAGTTAAGAACAGAACAAAACTTTTCTCAACTAGACATAAAATATATGTTTAATAACTTGGACAGTACTCGACGATTCACAAAGCCCACAAAGAAAGTAAAAAAGGCAATAATATACGATTCACAAAGAAGGTAAAAAAAGCCAATAAGTACGGCATTCAGACTTAAAAGCGGCGGCTGTAGTCGACAGCAGCATGAACGTAAACCTTAGGCCAAACATTCTTGTTGACAGGAAGACAGGTTTCTTCAAAAACAAATGGTTTTTTGAAGCATAGTCCTTGTCCCTGATCGCCGACAAAGCCGTCTTCGAACCGAAGGACACTTCAAATCCAACTGCAGTTATAGTAGTCTACAGATAACCTGAATATCTTTCCGTGTTTAGCACTGGCTTTTCCCTGTCGCTGCATCGTATGTCCGAGTTGATATAAAGTAAGAAACTATAGCATTTTGACTCGTCTGGGACTATTTTTAACAAATCTTCTCAGACAACGATATCCCAAAAGGGAGTATATTTTTTAAGTGTTATTTTCAAGGAGTTAAAATTAACAAATAGCTCCACTATTGGGAGTTATTTTAACTCCCAATAGTGGAGTTATTTTTTAACTCCACCTAAATGGGGTAACATGAGAGTTATTTTAACTCTCAAAAAAAATAACTCCACTATTGGGAGTTATTTGAACTCCCAATAGTTGAGTTATTTTTTAACTCCACCTAAATGGGGTAACAGGGGAGTTATTTTAACTCCTTGAAAATAACAGTGTGTTTTATCGGGTCTATAACACTCGGCTATATCGCCTCGTATTTTATCATGACCCGATAAAACACTGCTGCTCGTGTTTTATACTATACTAAACATGATACGTAAAGCAAAAGGTCTTTTATTTAAAGGTAATTTATTTTTGGGTAGAATAAATATAAATTTATTTTATTTATTTTTAAAAGTAATCTATTTATACAGTTCCCTTTAACTTCAAAATTATAGTTCAAATTTAAAATTCTGTTATAGTTCAAACAAAAGTAAAAGATTTCCGCCGATTTCAAAATACCGAGAAGCGAGTTTATTTATTTATTTCGATTCGCCATTGGTAAATTAATATATAAAATATAAGTCTGGCAGGGATACCACTAGAGCTTACGCCAATTACTGTGGCCCCGTGTAAAATTAAAAATAATTAAAAAAATTGAGGTTATTATATTTACATAAATAAGCACATTAACTAATGTGAAAGGAAAAGTCTGTAGCAAAAATCAACAACAACAAGTGAGGGATTTCTCGAGGCAACGTGCCAAGTTACATATTAGGCAAATGGATTTCCACGTACGTGGGTCGTCCTGGTTATAGATGGAGTAAAGAGCGTTATAGTAGTATTCAAGTAGGGTTTTCTTAAATGAACTAAATTTGAGTGTTTTGAATCTTAAAAAGTCCGGTAATGCGTTCCAATGAAATGAGTTGAAATGAGGTGTAGCCGAGCTTTTTGAACGATCTTCGAGATGTTTTGAAATCAGAGTAAGAACTCTTTACGAGTGTTTGAACCTATATTTTGAGAGAAAATCGATATGAAAGTTGGCGAAATTTGTGTGAAATCTTCCTCTGACTACACAACCTCTGTCACGCAGTTGATTTTCTTCGTATTTGGTTTATGAATTACAAATGATTTGAGAAGTTATCTGTCAAACCCAACTTTGTTTTAAATGACATTGGCAATAAAAAATAAGTACCTTTTCGATCAAAGTATATAACTTAAAGGACATTAAGAAAGACATATAACTTACAAGACATTAAGTTTGTTTAATATGAAAGAACTCGTAAAATGATAGAGTAACACCTTTTACAACTTTTCCGTATTTTACTTCGTTTTTGAGATATTTCAGTTTGTTTGATATGTGAATGAGATGGTCTCTGACGTCAGGTGTGGGGTGGAGAATTTTCACTCATTAAAATATTAGTTCCATCTTCAAGTTTGTTCCACAAATTTACTTGAAAATGTGCGTATAACAACTCCTCATGATAATGAACGTTGTAAACTTAGCAATCACTGAGATATAAGACATTTTTAATGAGTGAAAATTCTCTACCCTACACCTGACGTCAGAGACCATCTCATTTACATATCAAACAAACTGAAATATTTCAAAAACGAAGTAAAATACGGAAAAGTTGTAAAAGGTGTTACTCGATCATTTTACGAGTTCTTTCATATTAGTCAAACTTAATTTGTGTTGCCAATGTCTTTTAAATAGCCGGAATATATTATTTTGAGGTTGTAAAAATGCTCGTAAAGTATATTAATTGCACTGTCAAAGTTGCTAACCTGAATCGTTGTCCGCCATCTTGGATGTATTTTCAATATGCGTGACGTCACAACCGGAGTAAAGCGAAATTTTTATCTAGCCATCCTCGTGTCTTTATAAGTTTGAAACTCGTTTTTGTGAATGTCTTCCTTTTTCAATTAAACCA
Organism: Chrysogorgia sp. JL179-B06; assembly: GCA_035772405.1. Lineage (NCBI taxonomy): Eukaryota > Metazoa > Cnidaria > Anthozoa > Scleralcyonacea > Chrysogorgiidae > Chrysogorgia > Chrysogorgia sp. JL179-B06. The sequence continues at coordinate 1,248,173 of JAYKKM010000381.1, forward strand.
CACTATTTTAAAAAGCATTCCGCGGAAACTCGGCTACCCACAGAGTAGTTTCATCAGGTTTACGCCAGGTGTGACGTCACCAACTTCCCAGTTAATGTGAGTTAACAACGGTTCAAGGCGGTCGTGCATTTTGTAAGCTCCGTGTTTTTGCTTTATTTATCGTTTTCCTTGATCTACGATGGAACACAAACCAGTGGTATCACGTACGTAAAGATATTAAGATCTAACCTGTTGTGGAATAGCAGGTTACGAAATGCGAGTAAACAGGTAAACTTTGACCTTCTGGGTCCGTGTCTGGTTAAGAATACGAGCGAAGTTAGTTACGGAATTCGCAAAGATCTGTCCGATCGACCAACCACAAGCGATCGCCTGTCTTGGGAGTCTTATGCAGTGCGAATTCTAGCGACAATAATGTCTATATATTACTTCAAGATTTACGTTGGAAGACATGTCTTTTAGCTGCCATTCGTGCTTTTATCAGTGTAAGATTGGAATTTGCATAAAGTATGTCTTCTTCATTCAACCACGACGAAAGCGAGCGTGTTGTTTTGAAATTACATTTCATAAACGGAGATCCTATAGTAGATTTTCCTACTATTCTAATTCAAGTGCTACGTTCAATATTCTTCTTACCAGTGGAGATATCGAACCTAATCCTGGGCCAGTTTCAACTACCCAAGATTGCCAAGAATGTCATAACAGCCAAAGACATAGTGTTCCTGTGATTATTTCAACACGGCCATCGGGGTCTTGCTCGTATCCGCATAATACGGGTTTGACAACACAAAGACATTTGGTAAATATTCCAATTAATAATTATCACCTTAACCAGAAAAGTTGTTTATTGTTTGGTACACGTCAACTTCTACAACAAAAGCCAGCTGATCTTCAACTATCATTCCTTGGAAAGGTCCTACGTCCATCAAAGTGTGTTAAAGACTTGGGAATCAAGCTGGACGAACATCTCTCTTTTGCCAATGACCATACCAGTAAAGTTGTCTCTTCATGTAACTTGTCATTGAAACAGATCAGTAGGGTAAAACACCTTTTTGACCAAAAAACATTAGTTTTTATAATTCAATCATTAGTTTTTAGCAAACTATTTTATTGTTCTACGGTGTGGTCAAACACATCTTATAAGAACATAACTATAGACTTCAACGCAGCGCGAATTGTTACAAAAACACGTAAGTTTGATCACATTACACCTGTTCTTAAACAATTAAAATGGACTCCTGTAATTAGTAATGTATTGTACCTTCGAGAAGCTGTAATGACATATAAATATATTAATAACATAGGTCCAAATTACCTCTGTTCAAAAGTAATGTCTTGTCAACTAAAAAAGCGTCCTTATACTTTACGCAATGAGGGTTATTTACGCCCTCCTAAGTTCAGGACGACCACTGGTCAACGCGCATTTATCTATCGTGCATGTAAGATATGGAACTCTATAGAGGAATCACTGAAACAATGTCCAAACGTTTCACTTTTTAAAAACAAACTAAAGAATACGCTAGTTAATAGATTTATCTTGACTTGAACATACTATTTTATTACAATCTGTATCTAGAATAGAGTTATTGTAATTTTTTGTACAAGGTCTTGTATAGGCCATTTTATTATGACTAACACCTGTAAATTATCACTGAAAAGCCCTTTTTGGGATGTGTTAATAAATCTCTACTACCACTTCTGGTTAATTAGTCAAAGTATTACAACAAGATGGCGGATGACAGGATTGTCTTTGGTCAAAATTAGTGCTGTTGTTTTGTACAAGAGTAGTTTTGTTTACTTGGATTACCTTTGTAAGCCACTTTTTTTGGTACAGTTCCCCTTTAACAAATACGTTAACGGGGAACTGTACCAAAAAATAAATTAGTTTGTAACTTTAACAATAATGCCTCTCTGGGCATCTCAAAAATATTAAAAAAAATATTTGCACATGCGGAAACTGTTCAGTTAAAAATTCTACCTATACTGTCCATTTTATGTAGTTCTAACTTGGACTTAAAATCATTTATGGAATTCGCCTCCTTGACAAACGTTGGAAACATGTTCCAATATTTAATCACTCTGCGTTTGAAAATGTCATTTCCTTTAGTATAGTCGCTCGGTATGGCAAGTGCACGAAGTTCCTTCCCGATCTTGATTTATAGAACATGTTTTGTCCATAGTTTACCAAACCACTTGTAATTTTATATGTTTCAATTAGATCACCCCCCCCCCCCCCCCCCCCGAGCACGACGCTCTAGTAATGTTCTTAAACCCAGCTTTATCCTTTGAACGCGAAGTAATGCTGCGAAAAATCCATGACATTGATTTTACCGCATAACACGTATTTGTGAGATATATTAGTAGCACCCACATGCATCACAAAACATTTGTCTGCATTAAACGACAGAGCCCATGTTTGTGCCCAACTTGAAAGATTATCAAGGTCAGCCTGAATATCCTCAGGTTTATTAGCGTTTCCAATCAGTTTTACATCGTCAGCAAACATTTCTGGTAGGTCGTTGACAAAATCAAGAATAATAGAGGCCCCCAAACTGACCCCTGACAACCTTTTGCCAAATTTCAAAATTCTGTAAAATCTCCCCCAAAATGCAGGAAATGGCATTTCAGAGACTCTAGATTACCAATATTTTCCAGGCGGTGGGGGCGGCCCACCTAGTGCTCGCGCCTTCGCTGGCGGCGCCACTGGCTGCGGTTTACGACGTACGGCCGACCGAAACCCGAGCGCGGAGCATTTCAAAAGCTAAACACAACAATCGGTTTTTCTAAACAGATTCTTACTTAACTAGAAATACGAATCTACAATAATCCCCTCGCTCGTCTTTTCTACCACTCCACCCCACCCCAGACCGCGTCTGTCGATAAAAAATCCCGTAGCAACAAAACCTCGAATAAAACCACGTAGATTTTGAACGTTATCTCGGCCAATATTTGCTCGATTTCAATTCTGAAAACATATTTGGAATTACCAAGTCTAAATACATAACGTGTCTATTATATTATGAGAACGTGCCGCTTCGCGTTGTCGTTGCCCAAATATTTTCCGATTCAAACGGATCACCCAAGACGACTAGATTATCACCGTCGCTTGCCAGGGGACAATGCTTTTATAAACACTGCGTGCATAATGTAGTAATTCGTCTTTATGTTTCACTGAAGATGATATATTCGATGACATTGCCATGACATTGTTGTAGTATTATTATCCTCGACCGAGGATTGTTGCATACATAACATGTATTTCTAGTAATATAGTAATTCATCTTTATGTTGCACTGAAGATGATTCTGGAAAAAGGTTCATTTCAAATAACCGGAAATTCCTGAACCAGTTCTGTTCCAAATAAGGAGATTTGGGTCATGGCCCTTAATCACGAGATATTCCATTTCGCAATATTATAATAATCAAGGTATTGTTTTGAGAAAACGAAAGGCAAGAAACATCTTTGTCTGTCTCGTTGCTCTATCAAGATAACTAACAGTTTTGTCAATCCAGATGAAACCTCCAATTTCACTTTCCGTTCAACGAGTCGTTCAGTCTACCTGTTTTAAATTCCCTGATGTCTAATGGAGCTTCACTCACAGAAATACGGCTACGAAGATGATCGGTTTGAGAACGCCGTCAGTGCCGACTTCCACTGCCCGATATGTCTCAACGTTCTTAAAGAACCAAAGATGTGCAGAAATAACGAACACATCTTTTGTTCTTCCTGTATCACTCGACATCTTGGCAATTCAGAAACGTGTCCTCAATGTATGGAAGAGCTGACTGTAGAGACACTTCATCGAGCACCAAGAGTGCTTGTAAATTGTTTATCTGATCTCACTATCAACTGCGATTATTTCAGTCGAGGTTGTCGTGAGTTCGTTCGGCTTGAAGATCTTCAAACTCACGTTATGAATTGTGGGTTTGCCCCCGTGAAGTGTTCAAACAACGACTGTGGCATGATAATCAATAAACGAGATATAATTCATCACGAGGCAGAGGTTTGTCACTTTAGGAAAGTAAAGTGTCATGACTGCGGTGAAATGAAGAAAGAAATGGAAGGAATTAAAGATCAACTCAATCAACTACCAGAAATGAGAGATCAACAACGCGAAATGAGAGATCAACTCGATAAACTCAATCAACTGCCAGAAATGAGAGATCAACAACGCGAAATGAGAGATCAACAACGCGAAATGAGAGGTCAACTGGCAGGAGTGAAGGCCCAACTAGATGAACTTTCTTCCCTAAAAGAAGACATGAAAGAAGTCAGAGCTGTAATGGGTGAGGTACTACACAAGTTGAGTAACGCAGAACATGCCATTCAAGTTCCACTTCACGTTAATGCAACAAAGCAAGATATTGTCATTGCGGGGGGCCGCGCTATTAGTTCGGTCGAGACATTCAGCTGGAACGAAAGAGCGTGGGCTCAACTTCCGCCACTGAGAAAATTTCGTGCACAAGCTTCATCGTTTGTTTACGAAAATCAAATTTTTGTGTCTGGTGGAGACACAGGAGGTCGTCATACTGATTCAATGGAAATTTTGAAGATTGGTGAACAACCTTTAAAATGGACTGAATCTCCCGCCAAACTTCCTTTCAAGTGCAACGATCATAAGACGGTAGTTTATCAGAACAGTTTGATTCATGTTGGTGGATTAGATGGAACTAAGAGAGAATACTCTGACGCCATTTCTGAAGTTCTTCTTACTCCACCTTATTCTACGAAGCTGTTATGTAGAATGCCACAACCACGTATATCTCATGGTGTGGAGATCTTTACGGACAATATTTTGATTTTGGGAGGCAGTACATGTTACTCATGTGAAGATAATCTAGATAGTGTGCTCGTGTATGATGTAAATAAGAAAGAATGTAAACAAATGCCTTCATTGCCCCGAGCTGTGTGCGAAATGGCCACAGTTAGCTGGCAAGATAAAGTAGTTGTGATTGGAGGGGCTGATAAGGATGGCAAGGCTTTGAATGATGTATTAATGTATGATTCTAAAACTGGAGAGAACAATGTCCTACCATCAATGCAGCATAACAGGCGGGGATGTTCGGCGATTATTACTAGAGATGTCATTGTAGTAATGGGAGGAATGAATGACGAATATGAGATTCTTAGTTCAGTTGAATGCTTTACTTTGGGAGGTAACTCATGGGAAGAACTTCCACCCATGCTTAAACCTAGGTCCAGGGCAACTGCTATAGTTATGCCATCTATGTTGTAATAAAATTTATGAAGTTTTAATGTGTGTGATGATTCTTATTCTCTTTAAGCATGTTACAATTTTATTGGACTACAATACATGGTGGCTTAAAAAAACTCTCTGTTTTTTAGATTGTGCATGTTTCCTGTTTCCATATTAAATAAAATAGATTAACTTATTTTTCCTTCCCGTACCCCCAAAGCCGTGAGTTAACCTTTTCATCATGAAAAGCACAAGTTTTATTTTATATTTCAATGTGACATTTTCTTATTTCAACCTTAAACTGGTACTGTCATTAAAAATTGTGTTGTTATTTTTTCCACAAAATCAAAGTACAACATCAAACAAGTACACTCACTTAATATTAAAGAAAAATAATAAATTTAAGATTGCAAACTTTGATCTTCTTTTTACAAATGACGACAAACCATTAATGGCGGCCATGTAAAACAGTCATATCATTTATGGCCCAAACCATTACTTATGGTGTTCTTAATCTTTACTGGAGGACTTATCCTGAGTTGTGAAGGGCCTGTTTGCTTCCTAACCCTAACATAGGGGCTGGTACAGTTGTTTTTTTACCTCACCCCCCTGTTACTCCAGTACATCAATTGTTGATACACCCTGTCTACAGTGGCGTAGCTACACCTGGGCCTGTGGCCGGGTGAAACCTGCCTGTGCCCGGGTGAAATATTGCAGACAGATCTAGCTCTCATTAGGCAAAGTAATTAAAGTATAGAGTATAGCCACTAGGAAGATTATGTATAAGTTTAAACTTGTTAAAACTGCCCCCAAAATGCAGGAAATAGCATTTCCGTGGCTTAAAATATCAAAAATTTCCCGGGGGAACATGTTCACACCCCAGAGGTTTCTCGCATGTTTGGCGCTCTGAACTGCCACTACCAACCGAACATACTTCAAAATTGGTGGCTACGGCCTGTGACTATAATAACAAAAACCGACCAGAGAATGTTGAGAGCTGTGCCCATGTTGTGCCCACATGACATCTGCTTCCTCTCTATGCCGCTGCCTGTCTATCACCATATTCAACACTGATGCAATTAATTTTTCGAAGTATAGTTTGAATATTTTAAAGTTAATTATTTTTCAGCAAAAAAAGTCCCTAGAACGTGCTGTGTTTGGCTACCCTAAACCACCACGGCTGTAAGCAAGCCTAATCTTTATAGAACAATGCGAAGCTCAAATCATAAAATATTTTGTCATTCAACTATTTACTTCGTGTAGAATCAAAATAAGTAATATCGTATTTTTGGAGTTTTTAACAGAATACAAAATAGAAAGTGCTTTGTAATGTTTTATATTCACTCATTTTTGTATCTTAAACGTGCTCGAGTCGTTTATCAACACAACAAATGACATCCGAAAAAAGGCCTCACAGTTACACCCCCAATTTTTTAGAAATTTCAGGCAGTCCACCAATCAAAAATAAGAACAGAGAAAATTAACCAATCACATCAAGTAATTTTTGTCATCTCATCCCAGTCTCCTTTTTGGCAAACGGCTTCAATTTCTCCAATATGGCGGCCAGCTCACAGAAAGTAAAACACGGAATCTGGTAATTATGTATAACTTTATACTTCCTTGTATGTTAACTACAAAACATAATGTCAACTTAGAACTATTCAATGATGAATACCTGATATACTTCTTGTTCTAGCATGATGTGTGACTACCCCAACATGGGTGGTGTTGAAAGCCATATTTATCAAGTTTCTCAATGTCTTATAAATCATGGTCACAAGGTACGCTAAATGTTTACCAGTCAGACTACGTGCTCAGGTCAAAACGTTCCCGACTCAAGTCAAAACATCCTATGATCAAAACCACTGTCACAGTTTTATACTTGATATAAAAAACTTTTGAATCACTAAGATTTTCAAAGATAACTACAATGTATATATTTAATTATTTCTGAGCAAAAATTTTAAATTACGAGTTTTTGGATACAAGATCTGTAGCTAGCCTTTGACAGATAAAACTTAATTTAGATTTTTTTGTAAGCTTGTCCCCTCCCGAAAAGCGACCGAGCGTAATAATCGCGCCGCGACAGGGATCCATTTCTCACCGAAAGTTTATTGCGTTCGACGAAGGAGAACGCATTCTAATCTTGCATGTTATGGGTTACTGTGCTTTACAGCTAAAAGAAATCAAGATAAAATCTTTCCCCTTTTTGAATAAATTACCGTTTTGGAATTTGGAATAAATTATGGCATTAGTACTAGCTAGGAAAACGCTGCCTCGGGACCAACACAGGAGCAGTGGATATACACCTGTAGAAGTGTTCAGGATTACGCATGCCAGTAGAATGATGCTAGAAATTTTCTTTAGCATGGAGGATCAAATAAATAGAATGTAGAATATAAACCACGTATATTAAAAGACGATCATATAGCCTTGTAATAAATAACATATGGTAATCATGTGGCGCGTTTTATATAATAGCGACCTTTAGATTGAGTACGAGTACGAAGACGAACTTTTCTGCGTAGTGGAGAAACAACAATGAAAAGAACCATGCGCGCGCAATGGTAAACTCGTCTTCGTACTCGTCTTCGTCCTCAAATCTAAAGGTCTCTAATGTCAAAATTCAATCTGATCATTTGAATACCATACATCTAATTCGAACAACATTTACTCGAAACGTACAAGCCTCGCGATGTTATAAATTTTCCATTCAAGCGACACTTTTGCCAAATCGAACTTCACGATTGTAATATTTGCTGACTTATCCAGCGGTCGAACGGTCATATTTCAAATCGAACTAACGAACGGGAATGCCGGATGTCGTCTCCTTCAAGACGCTGTCGTTTGTTGCCGTGTTGCAGTCGATAACAATCTTTAAAATAACATACGGGGCATGACGGTAATCATATAGCGCGTTTATAATGTCAAAATTAAATATGATCATTTGAACACCATACATCTAATTCGAACAACATTTACTCGAAACGAGCAAGCCTCGCGAAGTTCTATATTTTCCATTCAAGCGAAACTTTTGCCAAATCGAACTTATTTCTGAATTGAACGATTTACAGGTATCTGGCTGTCAACTTTCAAATCGAACAAACGAACGGGAAATATACCCTCCTAATATTAAAATAACGTACGGAAATCACTCAGGATGTCACCGCTGTCAAAAACATTGAGGTTACAGTGTCTCCTTGATTAAGACGCTGTTATATATTTTTTAGCTTTATTTATCTTCATAATTCGTTACAGCATAATTACCAATCTTCATTCGCCATTTACTGGTCCACATGCGTCGAACGCAATTACATAATCTTTGATTACTCCTAGTATATATATATATATATATATGTGTGTGTGTGTGTAGAATGGTAGGTCATCTCCTAATAAGGAGGTAAAAAGTCGTTCTGGGTGATCCGTTTGAATCGTATAATATTTGGGCAAGACAACGCGAAGCGGCACGTTCTCATAATATAATAGACACGTATGTTATGTATTTAGACTTGGTAATTCCAAATCTGTTTTCAGAATTGAAAACGGTTAAATATTGGTCGAGATAACGTTCAAAATAATATACGACGAAGCGTGCCTGATCGCCGACTAATTTCTAAGTACATAAACCGTTTTTACGAAGGGTATGCACGTTCTCGTAATATAATAGACACATATGTTGTTTATTTAGACCTGGTAATTAGAAATCTGTTTTCAGAATTAAAATCGAGTAAATATTGGCCGAGATAATCTACGTACGTAGAAACGGCTTCAGTTTGCAATTTGTTATCAACATGGTCTCTCCTTCGATTTATAATAATTATAAATTGCACAATGCTCTTCGATTTACAATAATAGTAAATTGTAGCGAAGTCTTTCGCGCAGTATGTTCTGAGCATATCCCACAAGCATTACCTATAACATTGATATATATATGTTCACCTAATGCAGTTGCGCCGGCGGATATGGATGGAGAAAACACGGCCAGGAGGTTAGGTTACAATGAGGTGGAAGAGGGGGTGGTTTAGGATTGGTGTTGTGGATAGTTTACATTTTAGTATTATTGTAAATCAAAGAGCATTATGTAATTTATGATTATTATAAATTGAAGGAAGAGACCATACTGTTGTGCAGAGCGTGCACGGTCTGGGTCCATGGATGGGGAAAAGACACTCTAGGGAGGGGGGGGGGGGATGAAGGCGGGCGAGGGGTTGTTGCGGTACACGTATTTCTAGTAATTTATAATAATAATAGGCCATAGCTGGGTATGTGCGCAATACCCACTCACACAAATTATAATAAAAACAAACAATGATGAATTGAACCAGACTTATCAAACACTCTTTACTTACTCTGAAGATAACTGCCGCTGTCTAACTACTATAATCTTAAGAAATATTCCTGCCAATAAGAACTGTGATAGTCTTCCAAAGACTCAACCTAAATATTGAAAACTATTTTTATTCTACAGGTTGTAATAATTACTCATGCTTATAAAGGAAGGGTTGGTGTCCGATATTTATCTAATTTTCTCAAGGTCAGTACAATTTTGCAAATCCTAGAACAGTGTTTCCCCAGTTTTGACCCCAGTCCCCTAATGAACCCAAATGAAGACATTGTCTTATACCCAGATCTCAACTTAATTAGTGACAGAAGCATATTATACTTATAAATAAACTAGAAATACGAATCCGCAATAATCCCCTCGCTAGCCCTTTTCAACCACTACCCCCCCCCCCCCCCCCTCCCCTAGAGTTTCTTTTCACCATCCATGGTCCCCAGTGCCCAGACCGCGTCTGTTGATAACAAATCCCAAAAGGTCGGTTCGTTGTACGTAGATTTTGAACTTGATCTCGGGCAATATATACTCGATTTCAATTCTGAAAACAGTTTTGGAATTACCGAGTCTTCAAATTATATTACGAAAACGTGCATACCCTTCGTAAAAACGGTTTGTGTACTTAGAAATTAATAAATTATTCGGCAATCAGCGGAGCCAGCCAAGGCTCGCTTCGCCGTATATTATTTTGAACGTTATCTCGATCAATATTTACTAACTGTTTTCAATTGTGAAAACAGATTTGGAATTAGTAATACCATGACAATATCCCCGAAAGCCAAGGGAGTTTCACAAATCTTCGCCATGCTTTCGGAGACAATTAATCACTGATTTCCCAACATGTCATAGTATTAGTTTGTAATACCATATTTACCGACGAGATATAATTTAATAAATTGTTTGCTACTCAAGCTTAAACGGAAACTCAGAAACATGTTTCTGAGCCCCAGACGAGAATCAAACCCACAATTAACCTTCATGATCTCCAGTTTGATTCTCTAACCATTGAGCTAGCAGAACTAAGATGACAGAGAGACTTCACTGAAGTTAAGACATGGCTCTTCACTTGAAGACTGAAATTTCCTGTTTTCCAGAAATGTTGACCAAACTAAGTCAAACTTACCAAACTTATTCATCATACAGTAGGAAATAATTTTCAATTTTATTTCCATGACCGCAAGGTCACGTGACTCATTGGCGGCCATATTGGTTGAAAACCTAAAACCTTCTTGAGTACATGGATAAACATCATAATTTACCAAACAAACAACATAATTTGATTCAAACATTAATTACGTTTATTGTCCTAACTTCAATGGTAGGAATTCATTTGCATAAACAAAAATATGAGAGTATAATTGTAATTAGAGGAAAATCAATCGCTAAAATTTTGCATTTACAGTAAAGTTATACAACCTGACAACTTAGGATGATAAACTAGATAACTATTTACATCAAATTAGGCTGTTTATTTGTTTACATTATTTGTATTCGCGCGCCTCAAGATGTTTTTATTTACCATCCAATATGGGCGACTGAGAGTCACGTGACCTTGTTGTCATGGATACGAAGACTGCAAATTATTACCTACATTATGATAAATATCACTTGAAAGTTAAAACGACTTTGGGTAAAATATCTGGAAGATTTAGGAATATTTGTTTTTTTAAGTCTGGAGCCATGCCTTAATGACGCTGAGAGCTACGTTGTGTACTAGTTCGTACGTGCGACATATACCGCCATGCGAATTGATTTTGTATAACACGCCAACGCAAGACAATTACATCTAATAATAATAATACAATACATATTTATACAGGGTAGCCTTTTCGCCATATAATGTAGTAATTCATCTTTATGTTCCGCTGAAGTTGATTCGATGAAATTGATTCAATAGCATATGCGATGTGACATTAATGTTGTAGTATTACCATCCATCGAGCGAGGGTTGTAGCGTACACGTATTTCTAGTAATATAGTAATTCATCTTTATGTTGCACTGAAGATGATTCTGGAAAAAGATTCATTTCAAATAACCGGAAGTTCCTGACTAGTTCTGTTCCGAATAAGGAGATTTGGGTCATGATCCTTAATCACGAGATATTCCATTTCGCAATATTATAATAATCAAGGTATTGTTTTGAGATAACGAAAGCAAAGCTGTGCAAGAAACATCTTTGTCTGTCTCTTCGAGCTATCAAGATAACTAACAGTTTTGTCAATCCAGATGAAACCTCCAATTTCACTTCGTTCAACGAGTCGTTCAGTCGACCTGTTTAAATTCTCTGAGGTCTGATGGAGCTTCGCTCACAGAAATACGGTTACGAAGATGATCGGTTTGAGAACGCCGTCAATGCCAACTTCCACTGCTCGATATGTCTTAACGTTCTTAAAGAACCAAATATGTGCAGAAATAACGAACATGTCTTTTGCTCTGCCTGTATTACTCAACATCTTGGAAATTCACAGACGTGTCCTCAATGTATGGAAGAGCTCACTGTAGAGACACTTCATCGAGCTCCAAGAGTGCTTGTAAATTGTTTATCTGAACTCACTATAAACTGCGATTATTTCAGTCGAGGTTGTCGTGAGTTCGTTCGACTTGAAGATCTTCAAACTCACGTTATGAATTGTGGGTTTGCCCCCGTGAAGTGTTCAAACAACGACTGTGGCATGGTGATCAATAAACGAGATAGAATTCATCACGAAGCAGAGGTTTGTGACTTTAGGAAAGTAAAGTGTCATGACTGCGGTGAAATGAAGAAAGAAATAGAAGGAATTAAAGATCAACTTAATCAACTGCACGAAATGAGAGATCAACAACGCGAAATGAGAGATCAGCAACGCGAAATGAGAGATCAACAACGCGAAATAATAGACCAACTCAATCAACTGCCAGAAATGGAAGATCAACTGGCAGGAATGAAGGCCCAACTAGATGAACTATCTTCCCTAAAAGAAGGCATGAAAGAAGTCAGAGCTGTAATGGGTGAAGTACTACACAAGTTGAACAACGCAGAACATGTCATTCAAGTTCCACTTCACGTTAATGCAACAAAGCAAGATATTGTTGTTGCGGGGGGCTACGGGGAGTGCTACCGTTTTATTACTACCGTCGAGACATTCAGCTGCAACGAAAGAGCGTGGGCGCAACTGCCACCAATGAGAATATGTCGTGCAGAAGCTTCATCGTTTGTTTACGAAAATCAAATTTTTGTGTCTGGTGGAAACACAGGAGGTGTTTCTCGAACTGATTCAATAGAAATTTTGAAGATTGGTGAACAACCTTTAAAATGGACTGAATCTCCCGCCAAACTTCCTTTCAAGTGCGACAGTCATAAGACAGTAGTTTATCAGAACAGTTTGATTCATGTTGGTGGAGATGATGGAACTAAGGGAAAATGCTCTGACGCCATTTCTGAAGTTCTTCTTACTCCACCTTATTCTAAGAAGCTGTTATGTAGAATGACACAGCCGAGATTATGTCATGGTGTGGAGATCTTCACCGACAATATTTTAATTTTGGGAGGCAGTACATCTTACTATAATAAAGATAGTCTAGATGGTGTGCTCGTGTATGATGCAAATAAGAAAGAATGTAAACAAATGCCTTCATTGCCTCAAGCTGTCTGGGGAATGGCCACAGTTAGTTGGCAAGATAAAGTAGTTGTGATTGGAGGGGTTGGTAAGGATGGCAAGGCTTTGAATGATGTATTAATGTATGATTCTAAAACTGGAGAGATCAATGTCCTACCATCAATGCAACATAAGAGGAACGGATGTTCGGCGATTATTACTGGAGATGTCATTGTAGTGATGGGAGGAGAGAATGAGAAAGGTGAAATTCTTAGTTCAGTTGAATCCTTTACTTTGGGAGGTAACTCATGGGAAGTACTTCCACCCATGATTCAACCTAGGTTCAGGGCAACTGCTGTAGTTATGCCATCTATGTTGTAATAAAATTTATGAAGTTTTAATGTGATTGATGATTCTTATTCTCTTTAAGCATGTTACAATTTTATTGGACTACTTACATGGTGGCTTAAAAAAACTCTCTGTTTTTTAGATTGTGCATGTTTCCTGTTTCCATATTAAATAAAATAGATTAACTTATTTTTCCTTTGTGTATCCCCAAAGTGAGTTAACCTTTTCATCATAAAAAGTTTGTTCTGTTGCACAAGTTTTATTTTATATTTCAATGCGACATTTTCTTATTTCAACCTTAAACTGCTACTGTTATTAAAAATTGTTTTGTGATTTTTTTCCATAAAATCAAAGTACAACATCAAATAAGTACACTCACTTAATATTAAAAGAAAAATAATAAATTTAAGATTGCAAACTTTGAGCTTATTTTTACAAATGGTGACAAACCATTAATGGTGGCCATGTAAAACAGTCCTATCATTTATGGCCCAAACCATTACTTATGATGTTCTTAATCTTTACTGGAGGCCTTATCCTGAGTTGTGAAGGGGGGCTGGTATACTTTTTTTACCTTCACCTTTCACTAGTGCTGTGTGCCGGAGTGCTGCCGGAACTACTCCGGCTGGAAAGTGAGAATACAAAAAATATGACAATTTCTACGAAGCTCACAAATAATGGGAACACTGAATTTTCTGTATGTTCATATATGACCTGAAGTCTTATCTGTTGAGTCAAACCATTTCAGCTGCCGCAAACGGTCAAATTAACAGAGACGGCAAAGTTAATACTAAGGAATTATTGGACTATTGGTATCGCCACAAAAACGAATGGCCTGCTTTGACGCGTTTAGCTCTCTTGTATCTTTCTTGTCCACCGTCCTCAGTCACTTCTTAGCAATCTTTTCGTTGACGGGGAACTTCGTCTCAAAGAAGCGTTGCGCACTCCTTCCAGGCAACATCGGTCGTTTAGCGTTCATTAAATTTAATTATAAGAAGTTTTAAAAACCCTTGGCAATTTACACTTGTATTTCGTTATTTATATTTTGCAGTAGCATAACTTATTCGGTTCTATAAAGTTTTCATCATTTCTAGCATTCCTAGTTGTCGCATTGCGTTTGCTTGAGTTGAGTCGCTTGACAGTTTTACGGCTTTCACCGGGAAAAGACCCTCGGGACAAATTTGAGACAATAATACCCGGTTGGATTTTATCCCAGCAAGCCGGAGCGGGATGTAAAGCGGCCGGAGCCAGAACGGGAGCTGAAAAACCGGGGTTTGCACACCTCTTCCCGCCACCTATAGTTATAACAACTATACTAGAAATATTGTAAGTATACGCATTAACCGCTCGCCAGCCTGTTCTATCAGATAAATTTATGTTAATTATTTCAAAGAATATATTATATGTTGCGCTATCAGAATGGTCCCCAGACCTCTCGCACGTACTGTATTTGTAGATCACATATCAGAAAAGATGTAAATTTTGGACTTTATCTACGTCAATATTTAACTGATTGCAATTCTAATTTGGAATTACCGAGTCTAACTACATAACATATGGGACTATTATATTACGAGAGAAAATGTCTATACCCTTCGTAAAACAGAGCCATAGGAGCGGGTGGCACATGGCCCTTACTTTTTTGTTGAAAAACAATTAACTTTAAAATATTCAAACTATAGTTTGAAAAAGTAATTGCTGCCTCCCCTCAGGGAGGCAGCACACTATTCTTGTGTTAACTCGCGCCCAGTCCTTTTTCCGAACTATGTATAGCTGACAAGATTTATTAGTTTGTCGAGTTTGTCTGTCGGCATTACGTCATCGATATACGAGCTCGAAAGGGACTCAATTCGCGAGGAACATATGGTTCATGGTTGTACTAAGGCATTGTTGAAGGTGGTCGAGTTCCACTCGATAACTGGAATAGTTTGTGCTGTTAACAGCGCTGATAAACTGATGAAAGAGCACTGCTTTCCTCGAGACTGGCCACTGAAACCTTCGTGGCCTATTGATGGAGAAACTAAAGACATGATGTATTTGTTGTTCTTACGCCGTTGAACATGCAACTTACCAACTGACAACTGTTGTTTGTTGCCGTTGGTTAGAAGACATTAGACAAGTCAAACAACTCGTGCATTAGACCTTGTAAAGTTTACTTTTTCTCAACAAAACGTTCGAAGAGGAGCGCCTTATTATATGCAAAAATATAATTTGGCCGCCATCTTCAAAAACAGCATCGTAATTTAACCCAAATACGTCGAACGTTTTCTTGACAAATAATCAACTCTACAAGCTCTCTTATACCTTAAAACAAAGATAATTTATCTGTCTACCATATACGTAAACGTTATTCTGTTACCTTACTTAAATTTTTTTTAAAAAGCGCAATATCGAACATGCCTTGATATTCGTGATAATTCGTCAAACGCGGGGTTTCCACGGATATCATCGTTAATATTTATACATCAGAAATTTAAATTTTAAAAGTACTTTTACATGTCTGTAGCTGCTGTATTTCAAAAGTTATACAAGTTAAAGTGGATGTGACATTAGTTTCTATTGAAAAAAGCTACACGGTTCAACATAGTTCGCAGTTCGACATGTTTACATTTAGATACCAATTGTCCAAATTTAATAGCATTGCTTACAATATATTAGTTTTTACTTCAATATAAACATAGCTACATTCGTTGGCTTTCAAATTGCGGTATATTCATACGTTGTGCTGCGTACTTTTACATACTTAAGCCCAAGTAGCCTGAAGCACGAATTAACGCCTATTCCCGTACCGCCAGCAAATATTACAAACGTGAAGTTCGATTTGGCAAGTGTCGCTTGATCGTGGAAAATTTATAACTTCGCGAGGCTTGCTCTTTCGAGTAAATATTGTTCGAATTTGACATTATAAACGCGCCATATGATTACCGTATGTTATTGTAATATTACAAGGCTATAATGTATATAATCGCCTTGATACCAGTACGTGGTGTAGATTCTACAGTCTATTTATTTGATCCTCTATATGCTATAGAAATTTCTAGCAACCACTGCTCCTGCGTCAGTCCAGAGGCAGCATTTCACTTCTGATAAGAACTGCTAGTTTATTATATTTTAAATATAAAGAAATAGGTAACGAGACCTACACTGATGTCTTTGGGAACTTCACGAGTCTGTTACGTGAAATAGTGCTTCAATAGAATATCTCGCAGTGCTCGCCTTTTTGCCTTGGACAATTGTTTGGTTTAGTTCTGTTTGGCTTGCAATACTCTTATTGATAATAAATTAGTATTATTATGTTTGGCAATACTCATATTTTCCATGCAGCTGTATAACTAACTTTGATGGTATTTCTGTTGAAGATTTTGTAACATTTGAAGTTAATTAACTTATTGATATTATGCGACACGTGTCAACACTGTAACCACGCCTCATCAGTTGTACACTCGTTCTCATTCATTGTAGTTGGTAGCTCAAGCTATCAATAAATATACATACTTTGCAGATTCTGTGTAATGTGTTGGAGGTTGGGAAGTGCTTATCGATGAGATTAAGCAATTTATGAATGTTCTAATTCCTGGAAGTTTTATTTCCTGGAATTTCCGTTATGTATAGTTTGAATAGCAAACCAGTTTAAACTACGCTACAACAACCACACAAAATATTTTCGCCATCCTAAATACTCAAAGGAAACCGTTCTGTCAAACTATATTTGGGAGTTAAAGAACGCGGGAAGTGAATTTCTCATGAATTGGTTAATCCTAAAACGCGCGAAAGCATATATGAAAGCGGAACAAAACAGTGTAAACTTTGCCTTGAAGAAACTTATGTATTATGAAGGCCGACAAAAAGCATCTCCTGACAAAAGAACAGAAATATTTGGCATAATGTCGCCATGCTAATGAATTTTGCATAAGAAACATTAAGCACGCCAACGCAAGATAATTACATTTAATAATAATAACAATACAATACAATACAATACATATTTATACAGGGTAGCCTTTTTAACTTCAAAATGGGGCTGTTATCAATAAGGGCCTTATAATGTAGTAATTCATCTTTATGTTCCACTGAAGATGATTCGATGACATTGATTCGATAGCATCCATGATATTGTTGTAGTATTACCATCCATCGAGCGAGGGTTGTTGCGTACACAGTTGTTGAGCCACAGTTGTTGAGTATACGTATTTCTAGTAATTTATGTTGCACTGAAGATGATTCTGGAACAAGCTTCATTCCAAATAAGCGGAAGTTCGTAAACCAGTTAAAATTCCCGCATACTCCCGGGGGTCGGGTCCGACGTAGTTTCAATTGTTTCAAATGTCATGGCGTTGAGGGTTTGATCAAGAGGTTCGACATCGAAATTACAACTGCGCAACTCAGTCTTTTCCGAAATCGTCGAGGGGGGGGGGGGGGGGGGGAACATGTAATATCGATTTGATGTCTAGAGAATTTCGCCAAATCTTTAATATCTGTTTGAAAAGTTTCTGTGGTTCGTTTGCAAGGTAAATTCTCACCAAGATGAAAGATCAATCATGATGACGGAATGGACAGCTTTCGAAGGACAGGGAAATATTATACTGTGTTGACATTAATCTCGTGAAACTCCGTTAAATATTTATCATTATAAAACGTTGTGTTTTTGTTCGGCAGACGCCTGATTTTTCTTCATCCCCTCGTCAATGCCCAACTCTACTTCTAGAAGTTTCCCACTTCTTTAAACGAGCGCTGCACAACGCCTTCAGTGCCTGATTACAGAAATCAGTAGTCCGAGTAATCGCCTGGACAGGCGTCTTGTTTTATTTTATTTTCATATTATATTGGTATAGTTCCTTCATATGGCAAATCTTCGCTCTTGCATAGCTTTTAATAATCGTTAAATCCTATAAAAAATTACATATTATGCGGTACCCACATGTCCGCTTTGCGGACCTCTCGTTGATATTAGTCATGAAACTAATTGTTACAAAACACCATTTTGTTTCCCTTATTTCTTACACCTGTAGGTAGTTATAGTACGTATTCCATATAAGGTCATATCGTATGGGACTGGAAAGAGCAAATACGTTGCCCTATGCCCTGACGAACAAATACATTGCCCTCGTACCAGCCTCCTAGTTAATTGGATTGTAACTGACCCCAAAACAACAAAGGTCCTTACCCTCCCAAAAAGCTATAGAATATATTAAAGGAAAGTTAAATGATCTGTTTACAACATACGTACAGCTTTATCCTGTCAGCTAACTTAGTTCTCTTTAAAAGCGGATAATCGAACATGTCCACAAATATAATTTTAACAACCCCTCGCCGCTTGCTGTTTGAAATTTTTATAGCGTAGTTGCTTACAGGGTACTTAGATAATAGCCCATTCATTTGCCAAACTGAATAAATAATTTCCAGTAGACAATATCGCTGAAAGCTTTGTATTGTCTGAATTTAATTGTTTCATAGAACATCAAACTAAATACATGAAGTCCAATCTTTTTTACTTTTTGGGTGCAGCAACAGAATGGTGGCTATAAGAAAGAAATTACTTTTTTCACACTGTTGATGATTCATGAAACAGACACAGAAACAAGGGATTCTACCCCGATTGTTGGTGTGGATAGATTATATAGAGTAAGTTGATATTGTAATTCTACCCACAATTTGGACTACTGTGATATTACTTAATATTTGATGCTCTTGAGAGATCTCAATGCAGGGCAGGGAAACTGATCATTCCTAACTCGGGACTTGAAACTGATCGGTTTATAGAAATCCTAGCATTGGTACCTTTTGTAATTAGAAGAACGATACATTGTGTAATGCTAGTTAAGAAATTCTGTGAAGGCATTTTAACATCATATCGAAAGAACTATTTTCCATGTCTCAATGAATCTGTTCATCATACATGTTGTAGCACCATTATCAATTGCCTTAATTGACAATATGTGCAGGATATATAACTTTTGAGTTAAAATGAGTTTTTGTAACATTGTACTGTACATATATGAATATGTGTTTATATTTGTAATAACTTTAGTTTGTTAGGAATTCAATTAAGACCCCCGTATATTGATACCAGTGTTAGCACTGAAGGGGCTATCCTGTGTAAATATTGTATTATTATTATTGTTAATAATAATTAAAACTCGAGTTTTATTTGTAAGAAATAGACATAAACTATTTGCAACCAAGACTCACTACGTACTGTTTAAAACACGAGTAGCAGTGTTTTATCAGGTATAAAATCGCGGAGGGATTTTATACCTATAAAACACGTGCTATGAGTGTTTTGAATAGCTTAAAATACTCATTAATATTCAATAGACGATTTGACCAATCGAGATGGAGAAAACATGAAAGTTTAGTTCATCTGGGACTCGAGACAATAAAAGTGAATTACAATGCGTAACTAATTACAATGTGTAACATGACGAATTTTTGTTGACGTGAAATCAGTTTAGTCCTTCAAGTGCTCGAAAGTGAATAACAACATGCCTCCAAAGCGGCGGTTCAGGCCACCGAAGTCTGAACAAGAAGAAAAAGAGATATTGGAAGAGTGTATCCCTAAGTCTACACGAAGCTGAAGTGCTGAACTCTTCTCCGAATGGCCAATTGAACGAGTGAACAAAGATCCCTGTATAGAGCAGCGCTCGTTTAAAATTGACATCGATAAAGTGCAGACATTGGATGCGAATATCGCCGGCCCAATATGAGTGCCGAGACCTTAAACTTTTGGCTGACAAAATTTGTCCAAGAAGTGGTGAAGGTTAACGGAGAGAGGTATCCGGGGAGAAGTTTGTACATGATTTCTGCGGGTCTTCAACGGCATTTAGGCGTAAATGGAAGCGCTATATTCGACTGCTAAATCAAGATGAAGCAAGGTTAGTTAAAAGCGAGATTTTTGTCAGATGAGTTAATACGCGACATCGTTTCACCAGATACTATAGTAGGCGAGCAAACGTTATGATGTCGGAGTCAGTGTTCAACAATTGTACCTTTAAAGGGATATGGCTTGCAATATAAATTAACTTTGTCTCATTTGAAAGAACTCGTAAAATGGTATGAGAAGACCTTTTACAATTTTTCTGTATCTTTCTCGGTTTTTGAAATATTTCAGATAATTATGACAAAAGACAGTCTACAATCCGTCATCTTGTTGTAATATTTGACCTAATTAACTAGGAAATTGGTGACGTCACAAGCAGGGTAAACCTGATGAAACTACTCCATAGTGACCGAATTTCCGCGGAAGGCTTTTTAAAATGTTGTGGGCCAATTGAAAATGGAAATAATGCAACATAATCGAGTTTCTGGCTCATAATGTCGTAAGGTTGGCAAGATAAAAATTTCACTTTACCCTACTTATGACGTCACATGCATATCGAAAATAATTCCAAGATGGCGGACAGCACGCTGTCTTTCGTCAAATTATTTCGAAAACCAAAAAAGATAAGGGAAAATTGTAAAAGGTCTTTTTATACCATTTCACGAGTTCTTTCAAATGAGACAGTTAATTTATATTGCCATATCGCTTTAATTTTAGCAAATAATTTGTGTGTAAATACTATCGTTGTGTTCCTGAGTTAAAATAAAATATTGGTGTGTTTTCGTTTGATTTGATATGAAATGCAATTGAACATGAAAGATTATATAATGCCACATGTGCCATTATATAATGCTTCATGTTCATTTGCATTCCATTGTTCTTCTATTGTACCCCACTATTTCCCTGGGGGCGATTTCAAATCCCTCCCCAGGCTTTAGAAATGTAGAGTGTTTTATTGAGTATAGAAGCCAACTCACGTGTCAACCTCGTACCCAGGCTTTTCACACGCTCGACGGACTCGCTGAGCGTGTGAAAAGCCTGGGTACGAGGTTGCTCACGTGTGTAAAGAAGGTCATCCGATTGGTCAAAACGTCTATTGAATATTAATGAGTATTTTAAATTAAGATAGGCATCTTGGATGTGTTATGCCAGTTATGGTACAAGATTAAAAAGAAAAGTTTATCTAAAAGTTAGCCCTAGATATTACTAGATGCCAATATATAAGTTACTTACTATTATCAAAAACGAATTAGATATTTACACTTATTACCAATATAAAAGTTTAGGTGTGTCCCACTGTTTATACTTCATAAAAAATAGATAATCAGTTGACCTTATACAGCAACCGGTCAACTTTTTTACTAGATAGTCCTTTTGTGGTAATGCTAATTCCATATCTTCATCTAAAAATGTGTAGAAGTCCTTGCACTCTTTGCCAATTGGAACGATTCTAAATCTGTCTATGGGAGCTATCGGAACGATAGCTCCCATAGACAGATTTAGAAATTTTACTTTACTGAAGCGTTGTTTCAAGGAGTTGCATAGGTCTTTATAACGAACCGCTTTCCTCCTGCAGTTTTTAGTTATATTAGTCTCGAAACCTACGGTCAATTCAACTACATATATATTATCTTTAGTATTGTTTAAAACTATCATATCAGGCCGGTCTTCTAATCCAGTTATTACCGAGGGGTTATCAAAACCCTCGATATCAGCATAAATCAATGAATATTTCTTAACACTTAATAAGTATTCGGCCAATGTTTTCAAAATTGAGTTATGATGCCAAGTGAAACGTCCTTGATCCAAGTGCACTTTGCAAGAGGAAACCACATGTTGCAGTGTTTGGGGGTTTAAACAAGCACTGCACAGACTGTTCGTTGTTTTCTTCCACAAGGTAATGTTTTTTTAGGGTTGGTAGAGTGTTTTTGAGGAATCTCGTGGTAAAGTTGTAGATATTTTTCGGTAAACTGTTGATAGTCGATTGCCAATGTTTGACATTCTCCGCAAACGCCTCTCCCCATATTGCTTTGATAACGAGTCTTTGAGACCTGCTCAGCACTGCTCAGCACCTGCTCAGCACCTGCTCATAGGGTATGTGCGCAATACCCACTCACACAAATTATAACTAAAACAAACGATGATGAATTGAACTAGACTTATCACTGAAACACTGTTTATTACTCTGAAGATAACTGCCGCTGTCTAACTACTATAATATTAAGAAATATTCCTGTCAATAAGAACTGTGGTAGTCTTCCAAAGACACAACCTAAATATTGAAAACTATTTTTATTCTACAGGTTGTAATAATTACTCATGGAACGGTTGGTGTCCGATATTTATCTCATTTTCTCGAGGTCAGTACAACTTCGTAAATTTTAGAACAGTGTTTCCGCAGTGTTGGCCCCAGTCCCCTAACGTATCCAAATGAGGACATTGTCATACCCAGATCCCCAACTTAATTAATTGGTGACAGATGCATATTATACTTATAAGTAATACTATGTTACCTACAAGGTAGTGAATACTGCCTTTTGTTTCCAACGCACTGGAACTTCTAGCATGGCTGCGTTTTTTCCCAAGCACATGAAATATTACATAAGATAATCTTTCTCAATTTGTCCAAAAACGTCAACAATGTAATGAGTTCCGGTAGTTTTATTGCTACATTGCTTTCCGGGAGATTTAAAACAAATTATATAATTTTGAAAACAAATGCGACTTGACTGAAAACTCACTGGGAAATTGAATGTTTCAATAGTCATGGTCGTTGCCGTACACTTCCGTGAGACTTATTGACGGCAATATGTTTGACGGTGTCGGATAGCGTTACGATTCCACGCCATACAGAAATTAACTTCGAATGGAGATATTTAGAAAGCGTGTGCTTGGATTTTGTTAAGGTATACGATGCTCACTGTGTATCCGTGATGTTCTTTGTAGCCATATCAATAAATGCCGGTAAAAGCGAATGCAAAAAAGTATTTGATCGTTAACCGACTTTCTGTTTGCGCACCGATACGAAAAGCGCACACGCGAAAACTATTGATGCATTGTATTGTTCCACGCACTGCATATTGGGTCTATCTAAGAGTCCGACCACAATGCAATGCGCTAAAGCAAAATTTAAATAAAGCCCCACTACATTATTTAGGTCTCCTGCCTTACTCTCTCGCTCCAGGTTCGCTCGCTACGGCAGCAACAATGAGAAAAGGGAAATTAGTGATTAAATATTCCTGAAAGCCAAGGGAGTTTCGCAAAGTCTTCGCGAGGCTTTCGGGACAATCCAACATATGTCATAGTATTAGTTTGTGATACCATGTTTACCGACGAGATATAATTTAGTGGATTGTTTGTTACTCAAGCTTAAACGGAAACTCAGAAAAATATTTCTGAGCCCCAGACGGGAATCAAACCCACAACCTTCATGATCTCCAGTTTGATGTTCTAACCATTGAGCTAGCAGAACTCAGATGACAGAGCGATTCACTGAAGTTAAGGCTCTTCACTTGAAGACTGAAATTTCCTGTTTTCCAGAAATGTTGTCCAAACTAAGTCAAACTAACCAAACTTATTCATCATACAGTAGGAAATAATTTACAATTTTATTTGCCATGACAACAAGGTCACGTGACTCATTGGTGGCCATATTTGTTGAAAACCTAAATTTACACTTGTATTTCGTTATTTATGGTAGCATAACTTATTCGGTTCTATAAAGTTTTCATCAATCATTCCTGGCATTCCTAGTTGCCGCATTGCGTTTGCTTGAGTTGAGTCGCTTGACAGTTTTACGGCTTTCACCGGGAGCAGACCCTGGGGTCAAATTTGAGACGAATAATATCCGGTTGTATTTTAACCCGGAGCTGAAAAACCGGGGTTTGCACACCTCTACCCCCACATATAGTTATAACAACTATGCTAGAAATATTCTAGGTATACGCATTAACCGCTCGCCAGCCTGTTCTATCAGATAAATTTATGTTAATTATTTCAAAGCATATATTATATGTTGCGCTATCAGAATGGTCCCCAGACCTCTCGCACGCGATGTATTTGTAGATCACATATCAGAAAAGGCTGTTTCAACGTAAATTTTGGACTTTATCTCAGTCAATATTTAACTGATTGTAATTCTGAGTTGGAATTACCAAGTCTAACTACATAACATACGGGACTATTATATTACGAGAATGTCCATACCCTTCGTAAAACAGAGCCATAGGAGCGGGGGGCACATGGCCCTTACTTTTTTGCTGAAAAACAATTAACTTTAAAATATTCAAAATATACTTTGAAAAAGTAATTTATTATATTTTAAATATAAAGAAAAAGGTAATGGGCTTTGGGAACTTCACGAGTCTGTTACGTGAAATAGTGTTTCAATAGAATCTCGCAGTGCTCTTTTTGCCTTGGACAATTGTTTAGTTTAGTTCTGTTTGGCTTGTAATACTCTTATTGATAATAAATTAGTATTATTATGTTTGGCAATACTCATATTTTCCATGCAACTGTATAACTAACTTTGATGGTATTTCTGTTGAAGATTTTGTAACATTTGAAGTTAATTAACTTCTTGATATTATGCGACACGTGTCAACACTGTAACCACGCCTCATCAGTTGTACACTCGTTGTCATTCATTGTAGTTCGTAGCTCAAACTATCAATAAATATACATACTTTACAGATTTTGTGTAATGTGTTGATGTTGGTATAAGTGCTTATCGATGAGATTGAGGAATTTCTGTCCTACGTTAGTTTTTACGTTCTTGTTAAATGGCGGGTTAAACCAAATAATGTTTCTGGATCGCTTCTTCTTTTGGTTTGCTGTAGATATAGACGGCTGGTCAGGAATGTATTTGATGGCGGAGTTGACACCGCTGTGATTGAGGGCGTCGTTGTATGTTGGTGCCGCGCGCTAGAATGTAGCATGGTCGGATGATAGTTTAGAAATTCTTCGACTGATTGATTTGGGAGCTGCCTGATTTCATCGTGTATAGTTTGAATAGCAAAACCAGTTTAAACTACGCTACAACAACCACACAAAATCTTTTCGCCAACCAAAATACTCAAAGGAAACCGTTCTGTCAAACTATATTTGGGAGCTAAAGAACGCGGGAAGTGAATTTCTCATGAATTAGTTAATCCTAAAACGCGAGAAAGCATATATGAAAGTGGAGAAAAACAGTGTAACCTTTGCCTTGAAGAAAGCTTAAGTATTATGAAGGCCGACAAAATTAGCATCTCTTCAACAAAAGAACATAAATATTTGACAAAATGTCGCCATGCATGCGAATGAGTTTTGCATAAGAAACATAAAGCACGCAAACGCAAGATAATTACATCTAATAATAATAACACAATTATATTTATACATGGTAGCCTTTTCAAATTCAAAATTTGGCTGTTATCAATAATGGACATATAATGTAGTATAAATAGTAATTCATCTTTATGTTCCACTGAAGATGATTCGATGACATTGATTCGATATCATGCCTGACGTTGTTGTAGTATTACCATCCATCGAGCGAGTGTTATAGCGTACACGTATTTCTAGTAATATAGTAATTCATCTTTATGTTGCACTGAAGATGATTCTAGAAAAGGGTTGATTCCAAATAACCGGAAGTTCGTGAACCAGTTCTGTTCTAAATAAGGAGATTTGGGTCATGACCCTTAATCACGAGATATTCTATTTCGAAATATTATAATAATCAAGGTATTGTCTTCAGAAAACGAAAGCAAAGCTGTGCAAGAAACATCTTTGGCTGTCTCTTTGATCTATCAAGATAACTAACAGTTTTGTCAATCCAGATGAAACCTGCAATTTCACTTTCCGTGCAACGAGTCGTTCAGTCTACCTGTTTTAAATTCTCTGATGTCTAATGGAACTTCACTCACAGAAATACGGCTACGAAGATGATCGGTTTGAGAACGCCGTCAGTGCCGACTTCCACTGCCCGATATGTCTCAACGTTCTTAAAGAACCAAAGATGTGCAGAAATAACGAACACATCTTTTGTTCTTCCTGTATTACTGAACATCTTGGAAAATTCAGAAACCTGTCCTCAATGTATGGAAGAGCTGACTGTGGAGACACTTCATCGAGCTCCGCGAGTGCTTGTAAATTACTTGTCTCAACTCACTATCAACTGCGATTATTTCAGTCGAGGTTGTCGTGAGTTCGTTCGACTTGAAGATCTTCAAACTCACGTTATGAATTGTGGGTTTGCCCCCGTGAAGTGTTCAAACAACGACTGTGACATGATAATCAATAAACGAGATATAATTCATCACGAGGCAGAGGTTTGTCACTTTAGGAAAGTAAAGTGTCATGACTGCGGTGAAATGAAGAAAGAAATAGAAGGAATGAAATATCAACTGCAAGAAATGAATGATCGCCTCAATCAACTGCCAGAAATGAAAGATCAACTGCACGAAATTAGAGATCAACAACGCGAAATGAAAGATCAACTCAATCAACTGTCAGAAATGGGAGATCAACAACACGAAATGAGAGATCAACAACGCGAAATGAGAGATCAACAACGCGAAATGAAAGATCAACTGGCAGGAATGAAGGCCCAACTAGATGAACTATCTTCCCTAAAAGAAGACATGAAAGAAGTCAGAGCTGTAATGGGTGAAGTACTACACAAGTTGAGTGACGCAGAACGTGCCATTCGAGTTTCCACTTCGTGCTAATGCACCAAAACAAGATATTGTTATTGTGGGGGGTTACGAGGGGGACAACCCTGGTAGGTCCGTCGAGACATTCAACTGGAACGAAAGAGCGTGGGCTCAACTGCCACCAATGAGAAGATGTCACGAAGGACCTTCATCGTTTGTTTACGAAAATCAAATTTTTGTGTCTGGTGGATACACAAGAGGTTATTTTACTGATTCAATGAAAATTTTGAAGATTGGTGAACAACCTTTAAAATGGACTGAATCTCCCGCCAAACTTCCTTTCAAGTGCGCCGATCATAAGACGGTAGTTTATCAGAACAGTTTGATTCATGTTGGTGGATATGATGCAACTAAGCGAGAACACTCTGACGCCATTTCTGAAGTTCTTCTTACTCCACCTTATTCTAAGAAGCTGTTATGTAGAATGCCAGAACCAAGATCATGGCATGGTGTGGAGATCGTTACGGACAATATTTTGATTTTGGGAGGCAAGACATCTTCGTCAGCCTCAGCTGGTAATTCTATTCTAGATAGTGTGCTCGTGTATGATGTAAATAAGAAAGAATGTAAACAAATGCCTTCATTGCCTCAAGCTGTGTCCAGAATGGCTACAGTTAGCTGGCAAGATAAAGTAGTTGTAATTGGAGGGGCTGGTGAGGATGGTAAGGTTTTGAATGATGTATTAATGTATGATTCTAAAACTGGAGAGATCAATGTCCTACCATCAATGCAGCATAAGAGGTACGGATGTTCGGCGATTATTACTGGAGATGTCATTGTAGTAATGGGAGGAGAGAATGAGAAACATGAAATTCTTAGTTCAGTTGAATGCTTTACTTTGGGAGGTAACTCATGGGAACAACTTCCACCCATGATTAAACCTAGGCACTCTGCAACTGCTGTAGTTATGCCATCTATGTTTTAATAAAAGTTATGAAGTTTTAATGTGTGTGATGATTCTTCTTATTCTCTTTAAGCATGTTTCCTGTTTTCCTGTTAAATAAAATAGATTAACTTATTTTTCCTTCGTGTATTCCCAAAGGGAGTTTAACCTTTTCATCATAAAAAGTTTGTGCTGTTTCACAAGTTTTATTTTATATTTCAATGCGATATTTTCCTATTTCAACCTTAAAACTGCTACTGTGATGAAAAATTGTGTTGTGATTTTTTCTCCATAAAATCAAAGTACAACATCAAATAAGTACACTCACTTAATATTAAAGAAAAATAATAAATTTAAGATTGCAAACTTTGATCTTCTTGTTACAAATGAATGTAACTGTATTTCGTTATTTTTGGTAGCATAACTTATTCGGTTCTATAAAGTTTTTATCATTCCTGGCATTCGTAGTGTTCGCATAGCATTTGCTTGAGTTGAGTCGTTGACACTTTTACGGCTTCCACCGGGAGAAGACCCTGGGGTCAAATTTGAGACGAATAATATCCGGTTGGATTTTATCCCCGGCAAGCCGGAGCCGGATGTAAAGCGGCCGGAGCCGAAAAACCGGAGTTTGCACGCCTCTACCCCCCACACACACCTATAGTTTATAACAACTATACTAGAAATATTGTAAGTATACGCATTAGCCGCTCGCCAGCCTGTTCTATCAGATAAATTTATGTTAATTATTTCAAAGAATATATTATATGTTGCGCTTTCAGAATGGTCCCCAGTCCTCTCGCACGCCCTGTATTTGTAGATCACATATAGATAGGTACTTATAGTACGTATTCCATATAAGGTCATATCGGACGGGACTGGAGTAGTATAGAACATGGGGTACCAGGCCACTTTTCAAAAAATGTGTCGTTTTTAAAGAATCATCATATTTAGTCGTTTGTAAGCATGTGGTGGAGCTATTATATAGTGATGTTAATACATGGTTAGGTCATTACGTAGTGGTATCGACACGTGTTTGAGCTATTATATAGTGATGTTGATGCATGGTTAGGTCATTATGTAGTGGTATTGGCACATGTTTGAGTGATTATATACCATTATTTAGCGGGGGTACCAGGCCACTTTTCAGAAATTGGATTTGTTTTTGGGGGTACCAGGCCACTTTTGTAAAATTGGATTTGTTCTGAAGTCTATATATTTTCTCGTGTGTGGGTATATGGTGGGATTATTATATATATAGTGGTGTTGATACATAGTTAGGTGGTTACGTGCTATAACTTGGTTATGTTTGGTGAGGATTGTTACAGTTCAGTCAGATGGATCTTGATATTGGTTCAAATATATTGTTTCGATACGCGTCGTTTTACGAGTCGTCTCGAAATGTGTTGCTTTTAAATCGTCTTGAAATGTGTCGTTTTACGAGTCGTCTCGAAATGTGCTATAAAGTGTGTTGACAAATTAATTAAATTATAAATTTTTCTTTTTATTAAATCTAATTTTAGACTATTTTGTAGTGTCCATATGCGTAGCTACTAATACCATCTTCAAGGATGTATCTTTTATCATCGAAACAACTCAGTGATATTTTGTTTATCTCATAACTACCCAATTGATGGTTGTTACTTCTTATGGCTCTCATCTTGTGGGATATTTGTTTGTTATTTACTAAAACATCCTTATAGCTATCGTGTCTTATGTTCTTTCTCACAACGCTCTTCTTGACACCTTTAGCAGTCTTTCCACCTTTTCCGTCTTCTTTTAGGTAGCTATACATCTTAGATCTTAAACCTACAAACTCGACGATGGGGACTCCTGACGTTTCGTCTTTCATTTTACCAATAACTTTCTTGTTTGTGGTATCAAAGTATGGAGATGACTTATCATATCCACTAAAGTCAAACATGTTTCTGTCAGCGTAGATGTCTTTATATATGTCGCCCGTCTCAATTTCATATGTTAAACTGTCTGTGTCGGTGAACAGTAACTTGGAAACTATATTTCTTTTTTACATAGTTGTAGTGAAAGTCGTACATCAATAATTTCGATAGATCGAGAATACACATACCTACATATGCTGGCTTGTTTAGAGTTAACGTTTCTTTGATCCTGTGTACAGCTACTAAGTTGTTGTTAAATATCTTACTGCTTACAAAGGTAGGTTTAGAGGCGAGCTTCTTCAGTTTGTTTTCACTTGTTACCAGTTCAACGTTAACACGTTTTCGAAGATTTTCCATGGTCTTCCCGAAGACACTATTATTCATCAGTTTGAAGAAATCCTTTTCAAAGTCGTTCTTAGCGTTTGTTCTTTTAACTGTGTTGAAGTCAATATAGTCTTTCAACCATGGAGACTGATTAAACTGTAACACTCTATATACTTTACTTACCTTCATTCCTAAGGACTTGTACAGCTGCAAGTTCCTATAGTGCACTACATATCTCTTCTTATTGTTAAGACTTGGTATCAACTTGCTTACCTCTCCTATGGATATGTTGAATTTGTCTTTTATTGTTCTGCAGTAGTCAGACAGTTTATCAACCTCTACTTTAGTTCTCTCTGGTGCTAGTGGATAGTCGTTGTGTAAGTCGTGTAACTCCTTTGGATACTCCAGATCAACCTCTAGTAGTAGTCCTTTGCTTGAGTCATCCTTATATTTGTCAAGGTTGAACTTCTTGATCCACTTGAATCCTCCAGTTGGTAGGTACTGATTCATAGCCCAACCATATAGGTTGTTAGCGTCTAGATATACTATGTATTTCGATGGCTTACTACTATCGTAGTCCTTCATATATTTATTATTAGCCTTACCATATCTATGCGTAATACAAGAGACACCACCTCGCATTCCTTTCTCGATAAACTGAAACATGTCGATATCAGTCATCAACTCTAGTTTCACTCCTGTCATCTTTAGAGCAGCATCCCATGATAGTCCTGGTGATGTGAAGTAGTGACAAGGATCTAGTTGGTAGTACTGCTTGCACGTCTTTCTAAAGTTCTCGAACACGTCAGACAATAGTAGCACATCAGTCTTGAGGTACACATCGTGGTACTCACCCATATTATTCAAATCGAGCGTCTTCCACACTTCTCGTGCGTGTTCATAATCAGCGTCTGATATATGTTCGTCGTTCAGTGCACTGTAGAAGCTCTCCTTTGAGAGTAGCTTTATGTCTTCGAACTTATCAAAACTATCCATATAGTCATATGGGTACACACCCTTTCTCGATACTAGTTTTAGTTCCTTGTCAGTGAATACCTCTGATGTGTTTTTTAAACACTCTTTAGGAAGGTTGTTAACCAAGCTGTCTAGACTAGAACCCATGAATTGGAAACTATCGATGAATACGAGGCTTTTTCCTAACATGAAAGCCATATATTTCTCCATGTTGTTTGGTATCACGTTGAACTATCATATCCTCTCAAGTTGTGGAACACCACTGGTATTTTGTTGGTTAGTCTATGGTTTCTATTACATAGTTGATGTGCAGAGCCTCTATACTTACCAGTTACATGACAATGATCTCTAACTCTTATGTCTCCACTTTTGTATGTTTCATCACAAATGTGACATTTAGTTGCTTCCTTGAAGTTAACCTTGTCAGCGGAAGTCATGATCATGTCTTTGCTAAAGTGTTTCTTTTTAACGTTGTCACAATACTTAACCTCTTCAAGCATCTTTTTCATAAACTTTTTGACTGCGTTCTCACCGCGGAACGTCTCAACAGGTTTACTGTACTTGTTGTCGTAGCAGCAGACTACCTTATAACCATACCCACAGTCCGTGTGTTGTTGATACTTATTAGTATACGACTTGTCTGACGATGGTGTCGCTGCACTTATCTTCTCTAAGATTGCCTCGAAGTCTGCGTACATTTATATGACGAACGGAACATCTAGTTGTTTGTGGAAATTTTTGTATTTCAACATATTGTTTCCTTTTTCTGGCATCTTAATTGCCTGCTTTCCGTTAACCACTATACAATTCTCTACGTGGTTCTTTAGTATAGCTTCTGTGCTAAAGCATTGTAGACAGTATCTACAGAAGTTCTTATGACATTTGTGTTTAGACTGATTGAACATAAACCTATTAAAGTCCTTAATGTATACGTAGTGTTGTTTCTCGTCTTTCGTTATTAGCAGTAGATCCATATGATCTTCATTACTTTCTTTGGATACATGTATCGGGAACGGTTGCTTGTTTTCATACCCAAACACGTTGATGTTTATATTATTTTTGACTTCTATTTTGTTATACTGTTTAACTGATACTGGGAAGTTGATCCCCTCATAGTCTACAGTGTTAACGTTTCTCTTATGTTTTGACACTCTTTGCGGTTTGTTGTCTACTGGGTTCTTGTGTAGTATATGACACCACATAAAACACTTATTATCATCGTTCCTTATGTTAATCAAACCCTTTAATGCGTTCCTCAGTTCTGTTGGTAGCTCAACATAACTGGATCCTTTTAGAGGTTCGTATACTACCACGTTCACGTAGTGGTCTTCTATGTTGTCTATGACCCATCCAGAACCCTCTGATATCCACACAGCGATTCGGTTTAGTATCTCTTCACTAGACTGTTTTACAGACCTATATATATCACTAATACTAGATATCGTCTTAGCATTACAGTTGAAGTATGCTACTTTATGTGTAGTTCTGTCGTCATCCAGTTGTTTCTCTAACGTCACTTTTAGTGTCTCAGTATATTTCAAACCTCTCAGTCTATCCAACTCTTTTGTCAGTGTTAGACTCACAGCAACCCTTGACTTGTTCAGTTGTTGTAGTGGATCCTTATTATTGATCACCTCAACACTTACGATCTAGTGTACCCTCTTAGAGCTGCTCGTATCCGTGCCACTGTGGGAAACTGACTAGGTTTCTCTAAGAGTGCTCTCTGTTTCTCTATGAAGAGCTTGAGTTTTGTTGCAAAGTTTCTCTCCCGTAACACTACACGTGCTATTCTGACCCTTGTTATGTGGTCTATTACACCCTGTCTTGATGCTCTTCTTAATAGATCTATCCAACTGTATCCAAGTATTTTGGCTTCACCCAAATATTTAGTAGACAGCTCTTTAAAAATGTGCATCTATATCATAGCGCAGGTTTTATTGCGTTGAAAAACGACTCGTTTTTATTATAAAAAATGGATCTGATTCCTGGAAAATCGTGTAGATTCTAGGAAATGGGTCTGATTCCTGGAAAATCATATAGATTCCTAAAAATGGATCTGATTCCTGGAAAATCATGTAGATTATAATAAGGGTAACACCTCTAAATTTCTCAAGTGTTTTTTACTCTTTAAGTGTGCCCACTTAGAGCTAATGTGGTATGAGTCATCACACGTTTTGCATATCCACTTATGAGTTCTCACCCACTCTTTGGTTAATACTCTGTTAGCCTCTGAAGCTTCTTCTTTAGTTTGGTAAATTCTGTGTCTCGTCATTATATAATACCGTATGTTTTATTACGTTGAGAAACGAGTCGTTTTTGTTATAATGAGGATAACACCCTCAAATGTTTTTTAGACCCCATCGTTTCGACGCCCCTTTGAATACGCAACCATACGCAGTCTATATGTCAGAGCTAGGAGTGTGTCAGTCGACAAGTTCCAAAAGTAGATGCTAAGAACTATTACCATCAATTAGCTCGTTTTGACCCAACCCCCCAAAACGGGGTGTTGGTTGAGAAACGTTTGTGTTGAGCAATTATTTTTTAAGAATAGCTGACCCCCTGTTTTAGAGTGTCAGCTTTTATCGCCCGAAAAACTGAGGTCCCAAAACGGGACCTCAGTTTTCGTCGTCTTTTATTCAGAAAACACCCTTGGTTCTGATATATAGACTGTGTGTGGTTGTGAGTTTAAAGGGAGGCTATCGTATAGCCTAGGGTGGTCCATATTTGAGGTGAAAAATTTTTTTCCTCAAATTTAATCGGGACAACCCGCCATTCTGTTCTAGTCCATAAATGAAGAATTATCCTAAAATTTGAGTGAGATTGAATACATTTTGGGGGGTGCTACAACTTTGGAAAAATATGTGTTAGTGTCAGTATTCTGAACTGCAGACGTTATGCCAATAATCGTGTCAGTGCACGTGACATGCTGAAATCTATGGTAGTGGTAAAGAAAAGGTTTCCATAACTCCACTGAATAAAGCATACAATCAAAGTTTTTTTCAAAACAATTTTACTACACTCTACAAAAATTAGAAAAACGTCAAAATTTGAGATGTTCTCAATTCTTAACCAGAAGGTTAAAATTTGAGATGTTCTCAATTCTTAACCAGAAGGTTAGAATCAAGCAATCCCTTTTAAAAAGAACCAGGCAAAAAATGTATCGTTTTTGTAAAAGTTCGACATCATCTTAAGTGGTACCAGACAGGCTCCTCCTAGGTTACTACTCTAAAAGTAACTTTTTAGCAGTCTGGAAATTGGCGACGGTGGTCTGAAACAGCCTGTAGTAGGTAGGCCTACTACTTCTGTTCTTCATCATTGGTTATTAGTTTATTGTATTCATTCATCAATGAGACGCCCCGTTCCGCATTATCATTTACTACTCGCAAGTTTTTCACAATATCACGAGCACTACAGAAACTCTCAATTAAATCCCATTCAGTAGGGTCGTTTTCAGGAACTCGGATAGTGTTACTGCTCACAAAATCTTCAAGATTTTTTGCCCGTATAGCAGATTGGTCAATAGTGATTCTCTTTGGTGGTTCTTCCTCACCATCGATATTAAGACCTTGTACCATTTTCCTCTTGGTCTCAGTTGACACTTTGTCATCGAAGAAAGCGAGTGCAACCAGCTCCTCGCTCAAATACAGATAATAATGAACAGATAGTTTCTTTAACGAAGCCTTCGATATCTGTTTGGTCGGATTTCAAGGCATCTAATTCTTTTAGCCATTTGAGAATTGAGATCATGTGCTGGAGCTGAGATTGCGCACCGTGAGAGAAACCAGGACTTTACGTAATATCGTATCAGCCAAGAGTTCAATGATTTTATACCATTGACTTCTGTACGAGTTAGCGTGAACTGTCTGCGAAATAGATGGCCTTTGCCATCCATCTTGCTCTGCGCAAAATGCCCGGGGCAACGAAACGGATTCCTCGTTTTGGTATTCCACCAAGTATAATTATCGTCAACTCTAGGAACTCTCGATAATCGTCGCGGGGCTGATACTTCTCTAGTTGATCTTTGCAAAAGTTGATCAATATCTGCAACTGTAGTTTCATTAAATCCCATATCTAGCAATCCATGATCCATAGTTATCCTGATCAATAAATTGCCACTGGTTTTGAAATCTCTTGAAAAGTTGTATGTCTAGACCTGATGTAGGCACATGCATACAGACACTGAATACGGCTTCCAATATTATTTCGTGTATATGAATGGCGGCATGCGAAATACAATAGTTCCTTTTCAAACTTTTGTTCCAAAAGCACACATGCACCATTTCGACAACCCGTGTTACTACTTGTTGTGTCAAAGCACATTGCTCTGATTCTTTCGCCAATTCCCCATTCATCAATTGTGTTACATATAGCAGTAGCCATTTGTTCACCTGTGCCACCTCCTGCTAGCTTTGTTACAACAAGCAGCTGATCTGATTCTCCACCTGAAACTATTATAGGCAATAGATCGACAACTTTTATTTTCCTTGTTCTTACATAGATTTCTCCACTCGTTCAAAAGACGTTCTATGGCGGTAATTACATGCTGCTTTTTCTTCGTGGGGATCCTGGCTTTATTCCAGAAACTAAGAAGTTCTACTGTGAGAACCGTTGCACATTCTCGAATAGTTTTACCTTTAGTTTCATTCCTATGGCGATTTATAAAAATGGCCAGAATTTCACGTTTTGAAGGCAATTTCGAACTAGTCAGTTCACGTTTTCCAACTAACCATATTGAAAAGGTGGTAAACTGCCAAGAATTTTAGTGACAAAATACTGACGTTTCGAACGGAGCCCTTCATCAGAGTAAGACACTTCACTTCGACGTAGCATTGTAACAATTTGGGTATTCAGTATAAAAACTTAACTTATCATTAAGCAACATATTTTGTGGAATATATGCCATAAAATCTGAGATATGAAAAAAACTCACTTTTGGTAGCGACCCCTAGAGTTCATTCAATCTGAATAAAATTTTAGGATAATTTCTTAATTATAGACTAGAACAGAATGACAGGTTGTCCCCATAAAATTTCAAAAAAAAAATTTCTTGGACCACCCTAGTATAGCCCCCTTCAAACACCTCTCGTTTGACCTTATATATATCGTCAACGTGTACACTGATAGCTCACTTCACGTTTTTGTACCCTAGTGCCTTAGCGACTTATTTTCTGTGGAACCACATATTCAGTACACACAATGTATCCAGTTGTCAATAATGAGTGAGACATATATGAGAGACTCTAGAGTTCTGCGCGAGTACCGCAATAGGAGATTCAAGAGTGAAACCACACTATCTAATCATCTTACGAATCATCTTATAGATCGTCTCAAATCGTCTCATAGATAGAGTACTACCCGTAGTATCTTGTTTACAAACCATCTTATAGATCGTCCTAAACTATCTTATAAACTAAGTTAGATTATATGTTTAAGTTAATTATAATATATGTTTAAGTTAGATTAGTCTTTGCAGACTTGCAGAGGTGGGTTTGTAGCCGGATAACCTGCATTACTGAGAGGAGGGACAGCGAGCTGCGACGCTATAGATGGGTATTGGTCCGCAGGTTTTCCTTTCCTGGTCCTGGGTTGAAATATTGCAGACAGATCTAGCTCTCATTAGGCAAAGTAATTAAAGTATAGAGTATAGCCACTAGGAAGATTATGTATAAGTTTAAACTTGTTAAAACTGCCCCCAAAATGCAGGAAATAGCATTTCCGTGGCTTAAAATAGCAAAAATTTCCCAGTGGGAACATCAGTTCACACCCCAGAGGTTTCTTGCATGTTTGGCGCTGTGAACTGCCACCACCAACCGAAGATACTTCAAAATTGGTGGCTACGGCCCTGTGACTACTGACGATGATAACAAAAAACCGACCACCATGTTGTGCCGACATGACATATGCTTCCTGGCTACGCCACTGCCTGTCTATCACCATATTCAACACCTATTCAAGTATAGTTTGAATATTTTAAAGTTAATTATTTTTCAGCAAAAAAAGTGGAGAGGGCATGTACCCTCCACTCCTACGGTCCTAGAACGTGCTGTGTTTGGCTACCCTAAACCACCACGGCCGTGCTGTGTTTGGCTACCCTAAACCACCACGGCCGTGCTGTGTTTGGCTACCCTAAACCACCATGGCTGTAAGCAAGCCTAATCTTTATAGAACAACAATGCAAAGCTCAAATCATAAAATATTTACTTCATGTAGAATCTAAATAAGTAATATCGTATTTTTGGAGTTTTTAACAGAATACAAAATAGAAAGTGCTCGAGTCGTTTATTGACACAAATGACATCCGAAACGACCTAAAAAGGCCTCACAGTTTCAGGCAGTCCACCAATCAAAAATAAGAACAGAGAAAATTAACCAATCAGACCAAGTAATTGTTGTCATCTCGTCCCAGTCTGCTTTTTGGCAGACTGCCTCAATTTTTCCAATATGGCGGCCAGCACACAGAAAGTAAAACACCGAATCTGGTAATTATGTATAACTTTACAAAACATAGCGTCAACTTAGAACTATTCAATGATGAATACCTGATATACTCCTTGTTCTAGTATGGTGTGTGACTACCCCAACATGGGTGGTGTTGTAATCCATATTTATCAAGTTTCTCAATGTCTTATAAATCATGGTCACAAGGTACGCTAAATGTTTACCAGTCAGACTACGTGCTCAGGTCAAAACGTTTCGCGACTCAAGTCAAAACGTCCTATGATCAAAACCACTGTCACAGTTTTATACTTGATATAAAAGACTTTTGAATTACTAAGATTTTCAAAGATAACTACAATGTATATATTTAAGAGTTTTCTGAGCAAAGATTTAAATTACAAGTTTTGGGATACAAGATCTGTAGCAGGTAAAACTTTATTATTTTAAATAGATAGTTTGTTCTACCATCACAGGGCTCGATATAATTTTTCCTAGTTCATCGGACAAAATGTCCGACAATTTCGTTATTTCGTCGGACATTTTCGACAATTTTGGCGAACATGTTCCGGCAGGTGCGACGGCGAAATTGCTGGTTGGGATCTTACCAATACGTGAATCAGAATGACTAACGAAATGAATCCTTCAATTGAAGGAGTTTTACCAATTCTAAAAGGAGTCCAGCTAATGCTTTGCGGGGCTTTTCGTTGCCGTCAGTCTCAGTGCCCGCGCGCGGTCAAGGTAGTCTTTAGTCTTCCCGCGCGTCTATGAACGACATCGTACATGTTTTCGAAAACAAGAGCAGTCTGAGTCATGGAAGAAGCTTTGAAATCGATATTTAAAATTAAAAGAAATTGAATTAATTGTAATTGAAATTTTAATCAAGCACCAAAAAGCCATGAACAAACAACAAAACAAATCCTGTTTTTAATTGACAAAAAAATCCGTCGTAACATTGAATCATTGATCGGACATTTGTATTTTCTCGTCGGACAATGTCCGATGTCCGAGACTCCGACGGTTAAATCGAGCCCTGCCATCAAACATCAGCTATATTCACACTTCTGAGTGTCTATATATAGATTAGTAAAATAATCATGCAAAAACCAAAATTTAAAATTATGTGAAGAGGTGTGTTTTGAAGCAGAGGAGGATCTTTAGATACTGATAACCAGTAGAAATAAGGGAAACAAAATGGTGTTTTGTAACAATTAGTTTAATATGACTAATATCAACGAGAGGTCCTCAAAGAGAACTTGTGGGTACCGCATAATATATCGTTTTGCGTGAGCCGATAATTGTAATTTTTATAGGATTTAACGATTATTACAAGCTATGCAAGAGCGAAGATTTGCCATATGAAGGAACTATACCAATATAATATGAAAATAAAATAAAAACAAGACGCCTGTCCAGGCGACT
Organism: Chrysogorgia sp. JL179-B06; assembly: GCA_035772405.1. Taxonomy (NCBI): domain Eukaryota; kingdom Metazoa; phylum Cnidaria; class Anthozoa; order Scleralcyonacea; family Chrysogorgiidae; genus Chrysogorgia; species Chrysogorgia sp. JL179-B06. The sequence continues at coordinate 1,287,077 of JAYKKM010000381.1, forward strand.
ACTCGGGCTACTGATTTCTATACTAATCAGGCACTGAAGGCGTTGTGCAGCGCTCGTTTAAAGAAGTGGGAAACTTCTAGAAGTAGAGTTGGGCATTGATGAGGGGACGAAGAAAAATCAGGCGTTTGCCGGACAAAAACATAACGTTTTATAATGATAAATATTTAACGGAGTTTCACGAGATTAATGTCAACACAGTATAATATTTCCCTGTCCTTTGAAAGCTGTCCATTCCGTCATCATGATTGATCTTTCATCTTGGTGAGAATTTACGTTGCAAACGAACCACAGAAACTTTTCAAACAGATATTAAAGATTTGGCGAAATTCTCTAGACATTAAATCGATATTATATGCCCCCCCTCCCCGATGGTGGCGAACATTGCCGACGATTTCCGAAAAGACTGAGTTGCGCAGTTGTAATTTCGATGTCGAACCTCTAGATCAAACCCTCAACGCCATGGTATATGTGCAGGTTTAAATGCACTAGTCAATTGAAACTACGGACCCCGACCCCCGGGAGTATGCGGGGATTTTAACATTTCACGATTTGTGATAGATACTTATAGTACGTATTCCATATAAGGTCATAATATCGGATGGGACTGGAAAGAGCAAATACGTAGCCCTATGCCCTGACGAACAAATACATTGCCCTCGTACCAGCCTCCTAGTTAATTGGATTGTAACCGACACCAAAACAACAAAGGTCCTTACCCTCCCAAAAAGCTATAGAATATATTAAAGGAAAGTTAAATGATCTATTTACAACATACGTACAGCTTTATCCTGGTAGCTAACTTAGTTGTCTTTAAAAGCGGTTAATCGAACATGTCCAAAAATATAATTTTAACAACCCCTCGCCGCTTGCTGTTTGAAATTTTTATAGCGTAGTTGTTTACAGGGTACTTCTTTTACTTGAATTAGATAATAGCCATTCATTTGCCAAACTGAATAAATAATTTCCAGTGGATAATATAGCTGAAAGCTTTGTATTGTCTGAATTTAATTGTTTCATATAACATCAAACTAAATACATGAAGCCCAATCTTTTTTAATTTTTGGGTGCAGCAACAGAATAGTGGGGAAGTCTACTGCTGTTTCTGTCATCAATCACTATAAGAAAGAAATTATTTTTTCACACTGTTGATGATTCATGAAACAGACACAGAAACAAGGGATTCTACTCCGATTGTTGGTGTGGATAGATTATATACAGTAAGTTGATATTGTAATTCTACCCACAATTTGAACTACTGTGATATCGAGCTGGCATGGATGTGGATATAACTTAATATTTGATGCTCTTGAGAGATCTCAATGCAGGGCAGGGAAACTGATCATTCCTAACTTGGGACTTGAAATTGATCGGTTTATAGAAATCCTAGGATTGGTACCTTTTGTAATTAGAAGAAAGATACATTGTGTCATTGTGTAATGCTAGTTAAGAAATTCTGTGAAGGCATTTTAACATCATATCTAAAGAACTATTTTCCATGTCTCAATGAATCTGTTAATGATACATGTTGTACCACCATTATCAATTGCCTTAATTTACAATATGTGCAGGATATATAACTTTTGAGTTAAAACGAGTTTTGTAACATTGTGCTGTACATATATGAATATGTGTTTATTATTTGTAATAACTTTAGTTTGTTAGGAATTCAATTAAGACCCCCATATATTGATACCAGTGTTAGCACTGAAGGGGCTATCCTGTGTAAATATTATTGTATTATTATTATTGTTAATAATAATGAAAACTCGAGTTTTATTTGTAAGAAATACACATAAACTATTTGCAACCAAGACTAACTACGTACTATTTAAAACACGAGTAGCATGTGCTTTATCAGGTATAAAATCGCCGAGGGATTTTATACCTGATAAAACACGTGCTATGAGTGTTTTGAATAGCTTAAAATAGTCTATTAATATTCAATAGACGTTTTGACCAATCGAGATGGAGAAAACATGAAAGTTTAGTTCATCTGGGACTCGAGACAATAAAAGTGAATTACAATGCGTAACTAATTACAATGTGTAACATGAAGAATTTTTGTTGACGTGAAATCAGTTTAGTTCTTCAAGTGCTCGGAAGTGAATAACAAATGCCTCCAAAGCGGCGGTTCAAATCAGTTTAGTTTCTTCAAGTGCTCGGAAGTGAATAACAACATGCCTCCAAAGCGGCGGGTTCATGAGGCCACCGAAGTCTGAACAAGAAGAAAAAGAGATATTGGAAGTAATAGTTCTAACACGAGTAAGCGTTCTTCCTCTGATTTCTAAATACGGACAAGCCGGTTGAAAATACGAGGCGCAGCCGAGTTTTTTTAACTGGTTTGTCCGTATTTAGACATCAGAGGATGAACAATTACGAGTGTTAGAAACTTGCTTCTCAAACGAATCCATATTTTGTGAGAAAATCGAGATTAAAGTTGGGGAAATTCGGCTGTAATCTTCCTCTTATTTCTAAATACTGATTTAATATTAATTTCATTTGAATTTTCTTCATGAATTATTAATAATATTGAGAAGAGTGTATCCCTATGTCTACACGAAGCTGTACAAAGTGGGCTTTCAAACTCTTTTCCGAATGGCAAATTGAACGAGTGAACAAAGATCCCTGTATAGAGCAACGCTCGTTTAAAATTGACATCGATAAAGTGCAGACATTGGATACGAATATCGCCAATATGAGTGCCGAGACCTTAAACTTTTGGCTGACAAGAACTTGTCCAAGAAGTGGTGAAGGTTAACGGAGAGAGGTATCCAGGGAGAAGTTTGTACATGATTGCTGCGGGTCTTCAACGGCATTTAGGCGAAAGTGGAAGCGCTATATTCGACTGCTAAATCAAGACGAAGCAAGGTTAGTTAAAAGCGAGATTTTGAAATGTCAGATGAGTTGATACGCGACATCGTTTCACCAGATACTATAGTAGGCGAGCATATGTTATGATGTCGGAGTCAGTGTTCAACAATTGTACCTTTAAAGGGATATGGCAATATAAATTAACTTTGTCTCATTTGAAAGAACGCGTTAAATGGTATAAGAAGACCTTTAACAATTTTTCTGTATCTTTCTCTGTTTTTTAAATATTTCAGATAATTATGACAAAAGACAGTAGACAGTCTACAATCCGCCATCTTGATGTAATATTTGACTAGGAAATTGGTGACGTCACAAGCAGGGTAAACCTGATGAAACTACTCCATAGGTGACCGAATTTCCGCGGAAGGCTTTTTAAAATGTTGTGGGCCAATTGAAAATGGACATAAATGCAACATAATCGAGTTTCTAGCTCATAATGTCGTAAGGTTGGCAAGATAAAAATTTCACTTTAACCCTACTTATGACGTCACATGCAAATCGAAAATAATTCCAAGATGGCGGACAGCATGCTGTCTTTCGTCAAATTATTTCGAAAACCAAAAAAGATAAGGGAAAATTGTAAAAGGTCTTTTTATACCATTTCACGAGTTCTTTCAAATGAGACAAAGTTAATTTATATTGCCATATCCCTTTAATTTTGGCAAATAATTTGTGTGTAATTCCTGAGTTAAAATAAAATATTGGTGTGTTTTCGTTTGATTTGATATGAAATGCAATTGAACATGAAAGATTATATAATGCCACATGTGCCATTATGTAATGCTTCATGTTCATTTGCATTCCATTGTTCTATTGTAGCCCACTATTTCCCTGGGGGCGATTTCAAATCCCTCCGCGGACTTTAGAAATGTAGAGTGTTTTATTGAGTATACAGAGTGTCCCAAAAAAAGGCTACCTTTTCAAATTCAAATGAGCGTATTAATTCAAAGAACCTATTGTGTTTAATATCCCATGTGTATAAAACTGTGTTTTTACGCATTTGTAGTTCAAAAGCGATAATGAATTTCAAAGAACTACAATAGGTTGCTTGAATTAACATGCTAATTTGAATTTGAAAAAGTAGCCTTTTTTTGTGACAACCTGTAGAAGCCAACTCACGTGTTAACCTCGTACCCAGGCTTTTCACACCTTCGACGGACTCGCTGAGCGTGTGAAAAGCCTGGGTACGAGGTTGCTCACGTGTGTAAATAAGGTCATCCGATTGGTCAAAATGTCTATTGAATATTAATGAGTATTTTAAATTAAGATAGGCATCTTGGATGTGTTATGCCAGTATATTGTTGTAAGAGCATTGAAATACTGCATCGAAATAATGCTCCTAATACGTCTTTATTATAGTAGAAGAATAAAAAGAAAAGTTTATCTAAACGTTAGCCCTAGATATTACTAGATGCCAATATATAAGTTAGTTACTATTATCAAAAACGAATTAGATATTTACACTTATTACCAATATAAAAGCTTAGGTGAGTCCCACTGCTAATCCTTCATAAAAAATAGATAATAAGTGACCTTATACAGCAACCGGTCAACTTTTTACTAGATAGCAACCTCGTACCCAGGGCATTTTGTCTCCACGGTGGAAGGTCGGCGAAAATGGCCCCAGAAATTCTGGGTGTTCAGATTATGATAATTTTTGTGGTCTTTGTTCCATTTCCTTTGTCTACTTGGTTGACCTGAATAATTGAGAAATGTTCAATGCTCTTCAGAGTTGTTCATGTCAGCATTCGTAGGCATAAAAGCAGCTAACAAACTTAATAATGGCCACCATACATCCATGGTATACCTTACAAAAGGTATGAAGAAGCATATATCCAATTTAGCGAAAGCTATCACTTCCAATTTGCTGTAACATTTGTAGACAGCATTCAGATTTAGATGAATAAATTATACTCGGATGACAAGCCAATCGGATTATAGAATGGACCAGCCGATCCCAGGGCCATTTTCGCCGACCTTCCGCCGTGGAGGCAAAATGCCCTGCGAACGAGGTTGACTAGATAGTTATTTTGTGGTAATGCTAATTCCATATCTTGATCTAAAAATTTGTAGAAGTCCTTGCACTCTTTGCCAATCGTTCCAATAGCTCCCATAGACAGATTTAGAAATTTTACTTTACTGACAAGTTATTCAAGTTATTTCAAGGCGTTGCAGAGTCTTTATGTGACGAACCGCTTTCCTCCTGCAGTTTTTAGTTATATTAGTCTCGAAACCTACGGTCAATTCAACTACATATATATTATCTTTAGTGTTGTTAAAAACTATCATATCAGGCCAGTCTTCTAATCCAGTTATTACCAGAGGAGTTATCAAAACCCTCGATATCAGCATAAATCAATGAAGATTTCTTAATACTTAATAAGTATTCGGCCAGTGTTTTTAAAATTGAGTTATGATGCCAAGTGAAACGTCCTTGATTCTAGTGCACTTTGCAAGAGGAAACTACATGTTGCAGTGTTTGGGGGTTTAAACAAGCACTGCACAGACTGTTCGTTGTTTTATTCCACAAGGTAATGTTTTTTTAGGGTTGGTAGAGTGTTGCTGAGGTATGTCGTGGTAAAGTTGTAGATATTTTTTCGGTAAACTGTTGATAGTCGATTGCCAATGTTGACATTCTCCGCAAACGCCTCTCACTCAGTACCGGCTCCAGCACCTGCGCTGCACCTGCGCGGCACCTGCGCCGCACCTGCGCGGCACCTGCGCGGCACCAATAAAACCCCAGTATAGTCTGAGCATATGATTTTGCACCGCCTAAGACTACCAGTGCTGATATACGGCTAATGTAACAAGCATATTATTTATAATTGTTAATAGAATATTATTAAACATACGGTACAACTCGCAATCCTTCAAAATTTGTTATGGTATATATTATGAAGCTGCCAAGCAATCAAATGATGTGTCCCCAAATTATATAATTGTTGAAAATGGTAAACATTGAATTATGAAAACATTACAGCACTAATTCAAATTTATTTCCCTATCTTCATATTTAATTGTGGATGTTCAATGACTGTTCACTGGTTATATAGTAACAAACTCGCTACCATGAAGTATTTCCAAATTTGTCAAAGGATTTATGATCAATTATATTCAAAAATATATATAATTTTTTGAAAATTCTATATACATTAGTGAAATTACAGTATAAACACACTTTCAATTTTTTTAATTGGTCCCAAGATTTAGGTTACCAAAGTTTAAACTTGCACTACGATTGTGAATTTTTTCATAGGCTTTCTAAATGGTATAATAGGCCGGCATAAAACTCTCGGGTGTAGTTAAAACCTGGCCGTCACCTGTTATATACCTTGCCTTCAATTTCTGTTGGTTTTAATGTTTTCCACGGTTATTTCCCAATGAAGATATTGGGGTTTTTAGGAATACATTTCGCTAAATAAAATCTAGTTAACCAACCCAGAAAACTAGCGATCCTAATAGCAGAGCCAAGGATATTATTGGATTGGGAGCATCTGCAAGTTTTACATTCCGCGTGAACTTTCCATTGAAAATGGGTCCATATGTACCTCCATACGTATATCCATGATAATGAAGTTGGCCTACGAACAAATACAAGGAATTGTACGAAAAATACATGTGCATTGACAGAGCAAATACAATTGCAATTGACGAGCAAATACATTTGCCCTCGTCAGCCCACTGGATGCGGGATTACTGGGTCTACTGCCTTCCGTAATTGACTGTTATCCTTGAATGTACAAATCGCTCGAATTAAG